>QNTS01000841.1:231148-246660 GCA_003317085.1 Hucho hucho
CTCTTATTCTCCATGGACTTTACAGTGTCCCAGAACCTTTTTGAGTTTGTGTTACAGGAAGCAAATTTCTGCTTGAAAAAGCTAGCCTTGGCTTTCCTAACTGCCAGTGTATATTGGTTCCTGACTTCCCTGAAAAGTTGCATATCACGGGGGCTGTTCGATGCTAATGCAGAACGCCACAGGATGTTTTTGTGCTGGTCAAGGGCAGTCAGGTCTGGAGAGAACCAAGGGCTATATCTGTTCCTGGTTCTAAATTTCTTGAATGGGGCATGCTTATTTAAGATGGTGAGGAAGGCACTTTTAAAGAATAACCAGGCATCCTCTACTGACGGGATGAGGTCAATATCCTTCCAGGATACCCGGGCCAGGTCGTGTAGAAAGGCCTGCTCGCTGAAGTGTTTTAGGGAACGTTTGTCAGTAATGAGGGGAGGTCGTTTGATCACAAACCCATTACGGATGCAGGCAATGAGGCAGTGATCGCTGAGATCTTGGTTGAAAACAGCAGAGGTGTATTTGGAGGGCAAGTTAGTTAGGATGACATCTATGAGGGTGCCCGTGTTTACAGCTTTTGGGTTGTACCTAGTAGGTTCATTGATGATTTGTGTGAGGTTTAGGGCATCAAGCTTAGATTGTAGGATGGCCGGGGTGTTAAGCATGTCCCAGTTTAGGTCACCTAGCAGCACGAACTCTGAAGATAGATGGGGGGCAATCAGTTCACATATGGTGTCCAGAGCACAGCTGGGGGCAGAGGGTGGTCTATAGCAAGCGACAACAGTGAGAGACCTGTTTCTAGAAAGGTGGATTTTTAAAAGTAAAAGTTCAAATTGTTTGGGTACAGACCTGGATAGTAAGACAGAACTCTGCAGGCTATCTCTGCAGTATATTGCAACACCGCCCCCTTTGGCCGTTCTATCTTGTCTGAAGATGTTATAGTTAGGGATGGAAATTTCAGCGTTATTGGTGGTCTTCCTAAGGCAGGATTCAGACACGGCTAGGACATCCGGGTTGGCAGAGTGTAAAAGCAGTGAATAAAACAATCTTAGGGAGGAGGCTTCTAATGTTAACATGCATGAAACCAAGGCTTTTACGGTTGCAGATGTCAACAAATGATAGCGCCTGGGGAATAGGAGTGGAGCTAGGCACTGCAGGGCCTGGATTAACCTCTATATCACCAGAGGAACAGAGGAGTAGGATAAGGGTACGGCTAAAGGCTATAATGACTGGTCGTCTAGGACGTCCTGAACAGAGAGTAAAAAGACCAGGTTTCAGGGGGCGATAAAATAGGTATGGTAGGCATAATGTACAGACAAAGGTATGGTAGGACGTAAATACAGTGGAGGTAAACATAGGCATTGAGTGGTGATGAAAGAGATATTGTCTCTAGAAACATTTAAACCAGGTGATGTCATCGCATGTGTGGGTGGTGGAACTGAAGGGTTGGATAAGGTATATTGAGCAGGGTCTACAGGCTCTACAGTGAAATAAGACAATAAACACTAACCAGAACAGCAATGGCCAAGGCATATTGACATTGAGGAGAGGCATGCTTAGCCGAGTGATCATAAGGGTCCAGTTAGTAGTGAGGCTGGTTGGGGACACGGCGATTCAGACAGCTAGCCGGGGATAGCAAGCTAGCACAGGCTAGCAGGCCAACTAACAAAGACGGAGGAAGTCAGTTTATAGCCTCCTCGTACATTTCCGTCGGTAGACCAGTCGTGATGGGTTAGCGGGGGTTCCTTCTGGTGAAGGGGACCAGGCCAATTGGCAAAATAGGTCATAGTGGACCAATAAATTGTCCGATGGACCTGTTTAGCTAGCAGCTGATATGCTCTATACAGCAAACATTAGCAGGCCGCAGTTAGCTGATGGGCGTTCAGGTGATGTCGCGACGGAGGCCGGTTGAATAACCCCCTCGGGCAGATAACGTCGATAGTCCAGTCGTGAAGGCCCGGTGGGTCTCCGCACCGGCAGTAAAAACGGGTCCGGATAGGTGTTGTAGCCCAGGAGTGGCTGATGGGATTCTTCAGCCAGCCGGAAGGTGGGCTTGGCATAGGCTAACTTCAGGCTAATTGGTGCTTGCTCTGGGACCAACGTTAGCCAATAGTCACTCGGATAGAAGCTAGCTAGCTGTAAGATCCAGGTGAAAATGTCCAGAGCTTGCGGTAGAAAATAGGTCCGGTATGCTCTGGTTTGAGTCGCGTTATACGAACGGCGAGAGCTTTTCCGAGCTAAAGGTTAGCTGATGTCCGCTAGCAATGGTAAGCTAAATACTAACGTTAGCTAGTGAGCTAGCTTCTGTTAGGGAATTCCGGATTTGATGTGGAAAATACTTGAAAAAAAAAACAGATCCGCACCACATTGGGTGAGGCGGGTTGCAGGAGAGTGTTTTGAAGTTGAGTTTTTAGAACAAAAATATATAAAATGATATGCGAAGAAAATATATAAGAAGATATATACACTGGACACGACAGGACGAGGACAAAAGACGTCTGACTGCTACGCCATCTTGGAATGGAAGCTGGGGGTCACTGTCAGCCTCACTTCCGGGTACCGGACTCAGTCTAACTGGCAAGTGGAGTGGATGAACCAGGAGCAGGGGAGGTTCCTGAGGATCCACTGCCAGGATACGCACAAAATTCATTGTGACACTCCTCCACCGAGCTGACTCCCTTCCAGTGTGTTCTGGGTTATCAGCCAGCACTGTCTCTGTGGACTCCTAGCCTGATTGAAGCTGTGGTGGTGGACGAGTGGTTCAGGTACGCAGAAGAGGTATGGAACGATGCCCACAAGAGACTCCAGTGTGCCGTCCGCTGTCAGGTAGAGCAGGCGGATCGCCACTGCAGTGATGCTCCCATGTTCCATGCTGGTGATCGGGCTCTCCACCAGGAACCTCCTGCTCCGCCTGCCCTGTAAGAAGCCGAGTCCCTGGTTTGTGGGGCTGTTCAAGGTCCTCCGGAGGGTCAATGGGGTACCTTACAGATAACAACTCCCCACTAACTACCGGATCTCACCATCTTTCATGTTTCCCTCCTCACAAAGTCAAAGTCACCATTATTAGTCAGTTGTACAACCGAATGCCTTCAACTGAAATGTGTCTTCCGCAATTAACCCAACCCCTCTGAATCAGAGAGGTGCAGGGGGCTGCCTTAATCGACATCCACGTCTTCGGCCCCCGGGGAACAGTGGGTTAACTGCCTTGTTCAGGGGCAGAACGACAGATTTTTACCTTGTCAGCTCGGGGATTCGAACTTGCAACCCTCCGGTCACAAGTCCAATGCTCTAACCACTAGGCTACCTGCCGCCCACGCCGGTGGTCCCCTGGCTGATGCCGTCCCCCACGACACCCCTCCGCCTCCCTTGGACATCAAGGGGAGCCCCGCCTATGCTGTCAGATCACTCCTAGACTCCTGACGTTGAGGGGGTCGGATACAGTACCTTGTGGACTGGGAGGGGTACAGTCCAGAGGACCTGTGTTGGTTTCTGGTGGACAACATTCTAGATCCCAACATCATCCGAGATTTCCTCCTTCGTCGTCCGTTCCGGCCTAACCTCGCACTCGGGGCCGTCCTCCTGGCCAGTGTCATCCTGTGGCTGGAACCGCGTGTCAGGGGGGCGTACAGTCATGTCCACTCCCGCTCCGGCGCTCGACGCCACTGGTCTCCTAACCACCAGTCCTGGCAACCCATCTTTACGCACACCTGGCAACCATCATTACGCACACCTGCGTCTCATCATCAGTCCCACCTGGACTTCATTACTCCCTTGATTACTTACCCTTTATACAGCACTCTTTTGCTATCAGTCATCAGTTAGTATTGTTTATGTTCCTGTCAGACACTTCACTAGCTGCACCTGCTTCCTTACTCCCTGCATCTACGTTACAACATCCCTGTTAGTGAACATTTCTCCTTTGCCAAGATGCACCTTGTGCTGGGGACAATAAAAGGCCACTAAAATGTGCAGTTTTGTCACACAACACAATGCCACAGATGTCTCAAGTTTTGAGGGAGCTTGCAGTTGGCATGCTGACTGCAGGAATGTCCACCAGAGCTTTTGCCAGAGAATTTAATAATCCCTACCATTACCCGCTCCAACGTCATTTTCAGTTTACTTCCTGAATTGAGTGAATTGACCCTAACCAACCTCAGTCTCTCATGACAGGTTTTAACTATTAAAATGATTACCTGATTTGGTCCTGGGTTCGGAGATTACCTCCAACCATGACCTGTATATGGCCAAGTGTTTTAGATGTTCATAATTCCATATGAAAAGTATATATATTGTATTATCCAACAATATTGGTTGCGTGGGGTAAGTGGGTTAGAATTGTGTAAATTAAAGCATCATGCCAATACTTGGAAATGCTGAAAAGTGTGGTTTTCTAGGCTAGTAATTCATTTTCAACCCACACTCGTTAATTTAAAGTATTTGTAGACAGTATAAAGCCATGCCTACTAAAGTTAATGATTACCTACTGAGTTGAGTGTGTGTGTGTGTGTGACATTCATTAACAGAAGTGCTCCCAGGCTATGGTCTGCACAAATACTAATAATACATACTGTAGATAAATAATTTTGTTATGGGTCCTCTTAGGTCATCAAGATCACATATATGCATCTTCAGAAACCTCTTTCTCATCCTAACGTCTGCTTTAATCTCTCTTCTCCTCTGGAACACTCGGAGACGGCCAACCTGAACATAACATTCTTAAATTGACAGAAAATATTATGTAAGTTGTTTTTACATGCAAATAAGCATTCCGATTTTGCACTATATTAAATAGAATTCACATTTTCANAGTTAATGATTACCTACTGAGTTGAGTGTGTGTGTGTGTGTGACATTCATTAACAGAAGTGCTCCCAGGCTATGGTCTGCACAAATACTAATAATACATACTGTAGATAAATAATTTTGTTATGGGTCCTCTTAGGTCATCAAGATCACATATATGCATCTTCAGAAACCTCTTTCTCATCCTAACGTCTGCTTTAATCTCTCTTCTCCTCTGGAACACTCGGAGACGGCCAACCTGAACATAACATTCTTAAATTGACAGAAAATATTATGTAAGTTGTTTTTACATGCAAATAAGCATTCCGATTTTGCACTATATTAAATAGAATTCACATTTTCAAAAATAAATTCACTTTTTTTAACACAAAAATAAAGTAAAACCAGAAACATGCTTTTTTTTTATGTGAAAATCATAACATTTACTAAGTGCAACACCAGGTGGTTTGGACTTTAGCACCACCTTCTCAGAATAACATCATTCAGCCTATATAACATACTGTTTGACTGTGTCATTTGTCACTACAACTGTCAAGCAACGCCTTGTTATTGCATCTCTAAATGATACCATTGAAGCGATAAGGAAAGCTGTGATGGGAATTTCAATTTACTTCCTGAATTTACCTACTGTAACTGACCCCAACCAACCCCAGTCTCTCATGACAGGTTTTAACTATTAAAATGATTATCTTGAGATTTGGTCCTGGGTGAATAGATGACCTCCAACCATGACCTGCATGTGGCCAAGTGTTTTAGATGTTCATAATTCTATACGAAAAATATATATATTGTATTATCCAACAATATTGGTTGCGTGGGGTAAGTGTGTTAGAATTGTGTAAATAAAAGCATCATGCCAATACTTGGAAATGCTGAAAAGTGTGGTTTTCTAGGCTAGTAATTCATTTTCAACCCACACTCGTTACAACTTTAGTACCTTTTAATTTAAAGTATTTGTAGACAGTATAAAGCCATGCCTACTAAAGTTAATGATTACCTACTGAGTTGAGTGTGTGTGTGTGTGACATTCATTATTTAACAGCAGTGCTCCCAGGCTATGGTCTGCACAAATACTAATAATACATACTGTAGATAAATAATTTTGTTATGGGTCCTCTTAGGTCATCAAGATCACATATATGCATCTTCAGAAACCTCTTTCTCATCCTAATGTCTGCTTTAATCTCTCTTCTCCTCTGGAACACTCGGAGACGCCCAACCTGTTCTGAGAGAAGCCCGCTCCCAGCACATGACCTCCTGCCACAAGACTACGCAGACGACCTGCCAGCCTGCTCAGCCATCATCAAAGGAGACCTGGAGGACATTGGCAAGGAGCAGCTCAGAAGACTTTTGAAAAAAACGAAGAAGCCCAAGCTTCTGTCTGAGGCTTTCTACCACAACGTCACCCGAAACTGTAAAACGTACGTTACAGACAGAGGGTTCGTCATGATTCCCCTGAGCGTGGAGGAGAGAGACTTCCCCATCGCCTACTCCATGGTGGTCCATGAGAAGATTGAGATGTTTGAGCGGCTCCTGCGTGCCGTGTACACACCTCAGAATGTATATTGCGTGCATGTGGACCAGAAATCCTCGGAGGAATTCAGGACTGCAATAAAGGCTATTGTGACTTGTTTTACCAATGTGTTTGTGGCAAGTAAGACAGAGAGTGTGGTTTACGCATCGTGGTCTCGAGTGCAGGCAGATCTAAACTGTATGAAGGACCTGTTGAAGTCACCTGTCCAGTGGAGGTACCTGCTCAATACCTGTGGAACAGATTTCCCCATTAAAACCAACGCAGAGATGGTTCAGTCACTCAAACTGCTCAACGGGAGGAACAGCATGGAGTCTGAGCCCACCGTCAACTATAAGAAACACCGGTGGCAGTACCAGCACAACATCACCAACAACATAGTGGTCAGAACAGGCATTACGAAGATCCCTCCTCCAATCAGCACCCCCATGTTTTCCGGAAACGCCTATTTCGTGGTCTCCAGGGACTTTGTCCATCATGTGTTTGACAGCCAGGAGGTTCGGGCCCTGCTGGAGTGGGAGAGGGACACCTACAGTCCTGATGAGCACCTGTGGGCCACTCTGCAGCGCATGCCCTCAGTGCCAGGGTCTAACCCTCCTCACGTCAAGTACCATGAATCAGACATGAACGCCATCGCTCGCATTGTGAAGTGGAGCTCCCTGGAAGGAGATGTGAGGAAAGGAGCCCCATATCCACCCTGCTCCGGTGCCTCCAGGAGAGCTGTGTGTGTCTACGGGGCTGGAGATCTCCGGTGGCTCCTACAAAACCATCACCTCATCGCTAACAAGTTTGACCCAGAGATGGATGATGTAGCCATTAGATGTCTGGAGTCATACCTTCGTTTCAAAGCAACATATGGTTCATCCGGAAGTATCTGGAAAAAGCTACGAAATGAGAAAGGGTTGCACATACCGTAATGTAAAAAAAAATGTAATTGTGTTTTGGTATAATTTTTATATGTGGTTGTTTTACCTCTTGAATTGAAGTGACTATGGATATGATCATCTGCTAAGTTATACCAAAAATGTCATGTTGCACACTGTCTATACAACAGTTATATTTTTACACAGTCTAAATTACGTCAATATAGGTTGTAAAAAATATTAATTATTGGGGTGTTCAAATTAAAATGATTTATTAACCTATGGGGTATAAGATGTTGGGAATAGTGGCACAGGAGAGTCTGAAACAAATTTCCTGGTGAAAAATTTGACAGGATATTCTTCTGAATAACTGGTCATGGTATACCACGTTCCGTTCAGCTTCAGGCAACTTTGATGTAAGGCTTGATCACACCTGTACTGACTACTTCTATCCGTCACGCCCGTTGCTGCTTATCGATTGTTCACTAGAAAAAGGCAATCACTTGGTTGCGGTCACTGATAAGCTTGGATAGCTGTGGATTGGTGAGGAATGTGGGCCAAGGTCAGATCAGATGAAGGGAGATGGAACCGTTTTACTACACACTTCACCTGCCGTGCAACAAAGATGTAGTGTTTAGAGGTGCAAAGAGGAGACTTCCTAACGGAGGGTATAAATACTGGTGCTGGTGGGACCATATCTTTGTCTTTTCAGCTGTTTGACCCAGTGGGGGAATAAACTTGGTTCGAGCTTTGACTAGTTTTTCACTCTGTTTGTCAGAACCTAACACCTTGTTACAATAGCCTAAATGTAAAATATGATTGGCACGACCGTAGTAATCATCATGAAACAGCCTTGGAAGTGTCGTAAGTGCAAGCCAACATAATTCATTATTTTATTAACTTGTTTAACTGCATTGATGTTGCTTAATTGATCAGTCTAGACTCAAAATACATAATACATGCTATAAGTTTTGGTGTGGGGACAATGCTATTGTACAGCGCATTCGGAAAGTATTCAGACCCCTTGACTTTTTCCACATTTTGTTACGGCCTTGTTCTAAAATTGATTCAATAGTTTTTTTCCCTCATCAATCTACACACAATAACCCACAATCACAAAGCAAAAACAGGCTTTTATAAATGCTAGCACATTTATAAAATAATTTAAATTAATTATCACATTTACATCACCTTTGGCAGTGATTACAGCCTCGAGCCTTCTTGGGTATGACGCTACAAGCTTGGCACACCTGTATTTGGAGAGTTTCTCCCATTCTTCTCTGCAGATCCACTCAAGCTCTGTCATGTTGGATGGGGAGTGTTGCTGCACAGCTATTTTCAGGTCTCTCCAGAGATGTTCGATTGGGTTCAAGTCTGGGCATTGGCTGGGCCGCTCAAGGACATTCAGAGACTTGTCCCGAAGTCACTCCTGTGTTGTCTTGGCTGTGTGCTTAGGGTAGGTGAACCTTCGCCACAGTCACCACCATGCTTCACAGTGTGGATGGTGCCAGGTTTCCTCCAGATGTGACGCTTGGCATTCAGGCCAAAGAGCTCAATCTTGGTTTCATCAGATCAGAATCTTGTTTCGCATGGTCTGAGAGTCTTTAGGTGCATTTTGGCAAACTCCAATCAGGCTGTCATGTGCCTTTTACTGAGACATTTCTTCCATCTGGCCAATCTACCATAAATGCCTGATTGGTGGAGTGCTGCAGAGATGGTTGTCATTCTGGAAGGTTCTCCTATTTCCACAGAGGAACTCTAGAGCTCTGTCAGAGAGACCATCAGGGTTCTTCTCCTCCGTTTGCTCAGTTTGGCCAGGTGGCCAGCTCTAGGAAGAGTCTTGGTGGTTCCAAACTTCTTCCTTTTAAGAATGATGGCGCCCACTGTGTTCTTCGCGATCTTCAATGCTGCAGAAATGTTTTGGTACCCTTCCCCAGATCTGTGCCTCTACACAATCCTGTCTCGGAGCTCTACGGACAATTCCTTTGGCCTCATGGCTTGGTTTTTGCTCTGACATGCACTGTCAACTGTGGGACCTTATATAGACAGGTGTGTGCTTTTCCAAATCATGTCCAATTAATTGAATTTACCAAATGTGGACTCCATTCAAGTTGTAGAAATATCTCAAGGATGATCAATGGAAACAGGATGCACCTGAGCTCAATTTTGAGTCTCATAGCAAAGGGTCTGAGTACTTATGTGAATAAGGTATTTCTGTTTTTTTGCTTTGTCATTATGGGGTATTGTGTGTAGATTGCTGAGGGAAAACATGTACTTCATCCATTGTAGATTAAGGCTGTAACGTAACAAAATTGATGCATGTTGAGTTTATATTTATGTTCAGTATAGTTAGTAAAAATGTCAAAAATAATAATGATATCATATCATATTTGAATGATATCATTTATAGGACTGGTGGAGTTAGGTCACACATGCAGCTAACACAGACATATGGAAATGTCAGCTCTACCCAAAACTACAACCAACTAATTGCAGCATTACCACAAAAATGGAAGAGGCAAGTAGACGGGGAAAAAAGTAAGGAACTTGTATGTCAGCCCTGCATTAAAGGACGTAAATGGTTAAAGAAAAGTGTGATAAATAAAAACCAAAAAACTGACAGCTGTGCCATATACATTTTTTGAATTAATATGCAAAACAACGCCGGATTCAAAACGTAGAAATGTTCTATTTAAATGACTATACAAAATTCTTGCAACCAATAGAATGTTGGGTGATTTGGGTGATTTGAAAAGCTATATTCAATCAATCAATAATATAATAATTATTTTAGCAAAATGTTTTATTTTTTATTTACAATCTGTAGAAGCTATGAGAATAGAAAGGTTCAGAACTTTTGGGTAAGCATCACAGCACAGTTGGAAAATATATGGCAAATAGAAATCCACTATGGATGGTGTTAAGAGATAGATGGGAGGGGTTGAATGGAGCTGAGGGGTGGGACGAATAACAAGATAACCAATGGGAGGGGTTGAATGGAGCTGAGGGGTGGGACTAATAACAAGATAACCAATGTAAAACATAAGGGGTCTGTAAAATGTATTTAGGTTCAGAAATGTTGTGAAATTGCACAGTTACAAATAGAAATCAAACTGGATGGACATCAGAAATAGAGGAAGGATTAAAAACAAACAAAATATAACTATTGTAAAATAGATTGTGTCTGTAAAATGTGTATAAGATGAATAAACTGAAGGTAGAAGCCTAAGTGTTATTGTTTATTAGTTTACTCCAATTGGGGGAAGGGTGGTAGGGGGAGGGGTGGTAGGGGGAAGGGTGGTAGGTTTGGGGAATAATAAAGGTAAATTAAAAAAAAAAAGTGTGTATATCTATATAGGTATGTCTATATATATATGTGTATATGTATATCTATATAGGTATGTCTATATATATATGTGTATATGTATATCTATATAGGTGTGTGTATATATATATATGTGTATATGTATATCTATATAGGTATGTGTATGTATATATGTGTATATGTATATCTATATAGGTATGTGTATGTATATATGTGTATATGTATATCTATATAGGTATGTGTATATATATATGTGTATATGTATGTCTATATAGGTATGTGTATGTATATATGTGTATATGTATATCTATATAGGTATGTGTATGTATATATGTGTATATGTATATCTATATAGGTATGTGTATGTATATATGTGTATATGTATGCATATGTGTTTGTACGTGTATGTATACGGATATATATATTTACCAAAAAAAGATATGGGGGATTGGAAATGATGCAGACATTTACATTGATGGAGGCAAATATCTTTCCGCAATATTAAGCTGATCGACCCCTAAAATAAAAACAATTATGTCTAAAATATAATTCCACTTTCAATTTATGGAGTATTGTGTGTGTACCAGTGACATAAAATCTCTATTTAAACCATTTTAAATTCAGGCTGTAACAACAACTAAATGTGGAAAAAGTCAAGGGGTGTGAATAACTTTCTGAAGGCCCTGTAACTTGGGCAGCAAGAAGCCTAGCGGTTAGAGCGTTGGACTAAAAACCGAAAGGCAAGATCAAATCCCTGAGCTGACAAGGTAATAATCTGTAGTTCTGCCCCTGAACAAGGCAGTTAACCCACTGTTCCTAGGCCATCATTGAAAATAAGAATTTGTTAACTGACTTTCCTAGTAAAATAAAACTGTCAAGGGAAGCCTCATTGTTGCCTTTCTATCGAAGCAATAAGGAAAGCTGGAATGGGAATTTCAGTTTACTTCCTGAATTGACCCCAACCAACCCCAGTCTCTCATGACAGGTTTAACTATTAATCTAACTGGAAGTGGCTCTGGATAAGAGTGTCTGCTATATCATTAGACAATATAAATGACGTCAATGGAGGTTGAAAAAAAACCTTATAATACAGGTGTTCAAAGAGAACTTTTGCCCCCTCAATTTTGCCTTTCATGTCTCTAAAAAGTTGGTTGTATTGTTTGTCACTTCCAAACCAAATAAACCTCAAGCAAATAAATGACAATATTGCTTTGCTAGTTGCCTTACTCTTTAACTCTCCTTTTCAATTGAAGAGAATGCCACCTGCTGACTGAAATGTGATATCAAATAGTCCTTAATTGTCCATTTGAACTGATAAGGAACATTTCATGATCTCTTTTTCATGATAGCCATTAAACCCACTTTAGCAGGCATTGTTGAACAAAGTGCTCATTCTACTAGCAGAAAGTGGCGGTAGAGCTGCAAGCATTGCATTTGCCTCTGACATTAAGGGTGATGCACGTGAATTAGCTCTGGATGGAATGGCTTTGAACGTAAATTTGCCCAACAGTTTTGATATCCGATCGTCATGATCCATTAAACCTCATAGGACAGGAAACTGCTTAAATTACAAGAAAATTTACTGGGAAATATACAAGAAAATTACTAAATAAAATTCTAATACTTTTATTGCATAAAATGGTTGTTTTATTCAACAGAATAGACTATTCTTAACTATTGTGTGTGTGTTCTACTGAGAATGGGCCTCTGGGAGATAACGCTGACAGGAGATTTACGATGTCTTTTGGGTGATGAAACCTAAAGAGCATTCCAGAGCACGAGTTAACGTTTCTGTTCTATACCGTACCAGGGAGAGATGGTTCCAGTTTGGAGTCGGAGGGACAGACACTGGTCTCTATACAATGAAAACTGTTTATACAGCAGATACTGTCTGCTATGTATTATAGGTATCTTTCATACAAATCTTAACCTTGTGACCCATTCTATATATCTGTTGTTCATCATGTAGGTTGAAAAGTGTGTATCTTGGCTATAAAAGACCTTTGTACTTTTGTCTCAACGCTCTCATCGAATCATCAAAGAGACAGTGATTCGCCGACCAGCCATCGCTATTGCAAAGCTCTCACTATTAAAAATATAGTTGAAGTATAACTCTTGACTTGTGTGATAAGTTTGTCTCTCCTCATTTGATAGTAAAGAAATGAACCACCACAGAGCAGATGTGTGTCTCTACGGGGCTGGAGATCTCCGGTGCCTCCAGGAGAGCTGTGTGTCTCTACTGGGCTGGAGATCTCCGGTGGCTCCAGGAGAGCTGTGTGTCTCTACGGGGCTGGAGATCTCCGGTGGCTCCAGGAGAGCTGTGTGTCTCTACTGGGCTGGAGATCTCCGGTGCCTCCAGGAGAGCTGTGTGTCTCTACGGGGCTGGAGATCTCCGGTGCCTCCAGGAGAGCTGTGTGTCTCTACTGGGCTGGAGATCTCCGGTGGCTCCTACAAAACCACCATCTCATTGCTAACAAGTTTGACCCAGAGGTGGATGATGTAGCCATTAGATGTCTGGAGTCATACCTTCATTTCAAAGCAACATATGGTTAAGATAGGAGTGTCTGCTTAGTTATACCAAAAACATATTGTCATAAACCTGGGGCACATAGAATGCACTGTCTTTACGACGGTTAATTCACTAGGCCTACACAGGATAAATAACATAAATGGAGGATGTAAAAAAAACGGATAATAGAGGTGTTCAAATAAATCAATAAAGACTTTCACCCTCAATTTTGCCTTTCATGTAAAGTTGGTTTCACTAGTCACTGCTATCTGAGCGTCATGTCTGTCATTACAGGAAATGTACCAGTATGTGAAATTGTATAAATGAGAAAACATGTTCAAAGAAAGCTGTCAATTCTCATTCCTCCACAGCACACCTGTTTTTACAAACGTACCTCTACTGAGAACAGCGGAGTCCCTGCCCATCTTCCGAAAACATCTAAAACACTACTTCTCTGAAGAGTAGGCCTATCTTAAATCATTTTCACGGCGCACCCGACGCCGTACCACCACAGGGGGCCCACAACACTGCGGTCAGAATGGGAGTTATGAAGGGCCCTCATCCAATCATCTTTAAGAAGACAATAGATGATTGTTCCCAAATATATTTAGATGAATACAAATATATATATTTTGGCTTGCTATGCTATGGCTAAACATCCACCATCATTTCCATCAGTAACATAGACTATTGTTTGTCTCACTTGATCAAAATGCTATGGTTGAGGTTTGGTATTTATTTTCTTCTGTTCATGGAATGATTTGTTTTCCAATTTTTTCACTGTTTAAAAACAGGTTATGTTCCAGAAAGAGGATGAAGAAGAAATTAATATTTCTAATTTGTTTAAAAGGTATTACAGTGTTACTAATTTGTCACCAAGAAACAAACCAGTTGCCGTACTTGTTTCATGTGAATAGACTGCCATCTACTGACGTGCGCCTGAAATGCAATGGTCAAAGAGGTCTATAATGCCCATTTGAATTGATGAGGAACATTTCATGATCTCTTTTCTGTTATATATTGTTTGTTTTTGAAAGCCATTTGTATTGTTACACAGTCACTAAATTCAGAGGCAATATTGTACCACCACCCTATTTTATTCCTACCCAGGCCTGGCCAGTTTGATGTGCAGTTCTCCTTTCTCTCATGACAAATGTTTACATGTAACTCACATATCAATTGTGGAATCAAAATACGTAACTGACAGATTACTAATTAACCCCCCCAAAAAATGAATTATATGATGATGTAATCCTCACGAGCCATGTGTTTAAGTTTGCGTCTACAGAGCCATTTAC
The DNA here is from genome assembly GCA_003317085.1 of Hucho hucho. Taxonomy (NCBI): domain Eukaryota; kingdom Metazoa; phylum Chordata; class Actinopteri; order Salmoniformes; family Salmonidae; genus Hucho; species Hucho hucho. The sequence continues at coordinate 245,469 of QNTS01000841.1, forward strand.
TTCATGTTCATATTCTTATCTTTTATTATTTCTTACTGTTGCATTGTCGAGAAGGAACCTGCAAGTAAGCGTTTCGTTGGACAGTATATACCATGTATATCCTGTACATACGACTAATACAACTCAACTTGTGTGTGCCTATGTGTATGTGTGCCCGGGTTGGGGTCAATTCCTTTTCAATTCAGTCAATTCAGGAAGTTGTACTTAAAAATTCCCTCATTGCCGCTCTTTGAGAAAAAAAATGAAACTCAAACTGGAATTTCGGTTTACTTCCTCAATTGAAAGAATTGAAATGAAATTGACCCCAACCCTGATGTGAGCGGAATATCAGTGTCAATGTTCCCTTCTCTTTCTGGCATTTGTGCGAGCTGATGTCTTCTCCTTTCTTGGATCCAAGATGGCGTAGCAGTGCAGACGTGTTTTTGTTCGTCCCCTCGTGTACTTTTGTATTTTTCGTCTTTTTTGTATATATTTCAAATTTATTTTCAATCTCTTTTCCATTTTTTATATTAAATATACCTTCCGGTAACCTGCCTCGCCCATTGTGTTACGGAACCGCTATTTCTTTAGACCTTTTTAGACAGAACTCCATCGGAAGCTAGCGAGCTAACTACCTACTAGCTATTTTGTCACTGTTAGCCACTGCTAGCGGCCTCTACCTTCTGCACAGACAGCAGCCCTTTTTTAGCCTGGATAATACTCGCCAGCCTACCACCATCGGACTGTTTCTCCACTACAACGCCGGATCCCTGCCGTAAACCCTGGACCACTGATCTCCACAGCTAGCTAGCTGCCACTGAGTGACCCAGCCCTGAACCAGGCCCACCTCCCGGCCTCCTCCCAAACACGGCTAGAACCCACTACTCCACCGGTTCCTTGCCGTAAGCTCTCAAGCCTGGCACCGGATTCATCGCTGCTACCGAGTGGCTATAGTGGCTAACGCCCCTGCCCCGGAGCTAGCTCCAGTTAGCCGTGAGCCAGGCGCATCTCCCGGCTAGCAAAGGAAAGTACCACAACAACAATGCCTCTCTCGCCATCTGGCTTGGTTCCCTCTCGACACGACGCCCCGTCGTACCACCTCGACTGGTCTGCAGACGAATACTCCATCCGCTGTGCCTGCAACCGGCCTCTGTCGGACGTCGGAGCAGACGGTTCTACCAACCACGGCCGTCTAACTCTTAACTTTAAACGC
>QNTS01000841.1:268328-308711 GCA_003317085.1 Hucho hucho
TTTCTGGATTTCTTTTTCTCATTTCGTCTGTCATAGTTGAAGTGTACCTATGATGAAAATTACAGGCCTCTCTCATCTTTTTAAGTTGGAGAACTTGCACAATTGGTGGCTGACTAAATACTTTTTTGCCCCACTGTATATGGTTCTATGTAGAACCCTTCATGCCTTCCAAAGAATCCTTCTTACCTTCCAAAGAATCCTTCTTACCTTCCAAAGAATCCTTCTTGCCTTCCAAAGAATCCTTCTTACCTTCCAAAGAATCCTTCTTGCCTTCCAATCATCAAATAACCCTTTCTTCCAAAAACGGTTCTTAGGATGTTAAAAGTTCTAGATAGAAACCTTCGCCTTACAAATAACCCTTGTCTTCCAAAAAGGGTTCTTCTGATAAAAACGGTTCTTGGTAGAACCCTAACCTTCCGCAAAGAACATTTTCGGAACCCTTTTTTCTAAGAGTGTATGGGCACAATCCTTCACAGGTTGAAGCAGGTATCAAATGAAATCAACGTTGACAGAAATCAAAGGGTAGTTGTTGAAGCTTGAGGTCCTTTACATGACACCTCAGCTGTTTTAGATGCAAGGTGGAAAGTGGGTTTCGGTGACATTTAACCGCTGGCTTAATCAGGGCGACATTAATCTTGATGGACTGGACACCGCGCGGAAAAGTTATCCTTTAATGCCGATCGACTTTTTGAGTTTCAACCTTAAAAAGACTTTGAACTTCAGTTCAAGGGACTTGAACTTCAGCACATTGGGTATGAATTCAGTTTTAGAAAAAGGTTTATTCTGGCGTTTCCCTGAAGGAGAACCCTTTATGGTTGTAGGTAGAACACTTTCAATCAAATAAACCTTTTAGATAAATTTTTCCATAGAGAAGGTTCTTAAGAACCCTGTAGGATTCCATGTTGAACACTTTTCCCTGTAGAATAAAACATGGCTTCAAAGGGGGTTCTTTGTGGGTAAAAAAAAAAGTGCTATCTAGAACCTAAAAGGGTTCTTAGGCTGTCCCTTCCAGGTAGAACCCTTTTGCTTCCAATTAAAACAATTTTGGGTTCCATGTAGAACCCTTTCCACAGAGGGTTTTTACATGGAACCCAAAATGGTTCTACCTGGAACCAAAAAGGGTTTAACTGGAATCAAAAAGGGTTCTCCTATGAGTACAGCCAAATAACCTTTTGGAATATTTTTCTCTTAAGTGTAGTCAATCAACATAAACAAACATTTCCAAGGCCTGTCTACAACGATTGCCACTGTGGGAAAATGAGAGGGAAGTAAATGTAAAAATGCTCCTCATAAATTAGCCTATTAATAACCTAAAACATTAGGCTATAATTTCCCAGCACCTTCATCATGATGCGACAACTATAGAAACCATAATAGCCTACTAAAGCAAGCCTTGGTAATGAGTTTGAAATAGCAATTAATGTTCCTGGAAATTAGTTTGGGCGTGTATAATCATGAGCCCTTGTGTATATGAGCCCAGATAAACCTTGTTTTGACGCAATGCACGTATGTAGAATCATCACCACAGATGGAGCTACCTCGATTAAAGGGATGCAAAACAGTCATTGCCTAATAGTCACGGATTATTGACAGCAAATTTGCCAACTGTTTTTCTTTTATCCCACTTTTTAGGTGTGCACATTAAAACTTACCCTTTGATATGAGTTTATCGATATCCCGGTCCATGCCTTGAAAGTAGCATTTTCTCCAGAGTCCAGAATATGTGGAGAACAACGGACGCCCACATTCCGTCTCAAGAATCCCCATCCCCAGTATCGCCCTCCAGTTCTCAAGTAATTCCTCCTCTCTACTCCCGACGTGAATCGGCTTCATAAGCGCCACGTTCCGTTTGGAGTTGCCGTTGTCCACAAGAGGCAAGTGGTATATTGGCATCTCCCTGTTTTTCTGGTCGTTAGAATCCGACCCATACTTGTCGCAGTTCTCCTTATGCCTTCTGGTGTCTGTCTCGTACCAATGGTCGGTGAAGATAGCGGTGACCAACAAGAGTAAAGAGACAACGCTCATGGACAAGCTCAGAGCCGTTGCAAGAGCTTGTTTCTCCATGGTTTGAACATCAGCGCTCGGCGCTATGCGCACAGTTTAGATGTGTTGACAGTCGGACGCCCTTCTTCCAGCACCTGCTATTCCACTTACTACGCATTTTTACGCATCCTCTGACCTGCGAACATGGTCCACAGTCGAGAGCGCATTGGCATTGGCTGCTTCCCACCCGCGGGTTGCTGAAAATGGAAGATACAACAACACAGGTGGATCGGTATGGTGTCCGCAAGCGTGCTGGGTGTGGGCTAAACTCCGCTTGCCTCTCTGTGCTCGAGATTACTAGTGTTTACCTGCATAAACCACACCACCCTCTCGCTCTTTCCCTCTCCTCAGCACCTGGGCTTGTCCTCTTCGTCCGTGACACAGTCGGGTAAAACTGAGGGCTCCTCCTATTCGCATGGAGAGGAGCATGACCATGTCCCGGAGGCGACATACAGCGTGTGTGAGGGAATGTCAAGGTTGTCCTACTCTTTCACAGTCAGTAATAAAGATGGGTGTGTCTATAAGAGAAAAGAATGGTTTCCTGTAACGTAACCCTTGCATCCTCATTTTGATAAAACATCCACACTCCCAATACACCAAGTAACAAGTAACAGTTTGACAATTTTAATGTGTACAATTTCAATTACTCTCTTTTTCTCTCTCTCTCAGATGCAGACACATACACACACACACACACATCACACATACGAAACAGGCCCGAAACGTTTGTCTATCTACCTACCCCTAAATTAAATTAATACTCAAAAGAAACCTTGAATCTCCTTTTTGAGTGCCGACCAGCTACAATGTTGGAATTCTATTACCTTTTGGTCGACACACCTGTTCTGAGCACAGTGGTCACACAAACTTTCAAGGAATGATATGAGCCATTACTGTAGTACTCTCTGTCTCTTACACACACACATAAACACTACCAAACAATTGACTCCCATTCAAAATCCTATTTTCACTACCCCCTTAATCTAACCTTAACCCTAACCCCTAATCCTAAACCAGACCCAAACTCCTAACCCTAAACCTACCCCCTAACCCTAATTGTAACCCTAACCCTAATTGTAACCCTAAACCTAACTCCTATGCCTAAAATAGCCTTTTTCCTTTTGGGGAAGACTGGTGAAAAGTCCCCAATTTTCCTTGTTTTACTATCCTTGTGAGGACTTCTGGTCCCTACTAGGATAGTGAAACCAAACACACACACACACCCACACAATGGCCATATCAAAGTGAACTAATGAACAGAGTTCATGAACTGTACATAAAGTTTTCAGGGGACATATCCAAAATGTCAGGATTTTCAACAATCCCCTATCAGTCCTGAAACAAATTATCAATAGCCATTTCAGCATCATGCTATTGCAATTCTATTCTGTGACAGTATCAAAGTCTGAACTGAACTCATAGTGATGAAATAATTGCCACAAAGCGAGCATTGCTGAAATGGATTTGTGGGTGTTTATTTGGCTTGTTTGATCTGCGCCTTTGCCAGCTCTAATAATGGCCCATTAAAATGGAGCCTGGATGTGTGCCTGGCTTGACAAAAATTGCATAAATAAAAACATGTAAATGGTGATGACAATGATTGCAATCTGTACTGTTGGAGTGGACATGGGAAAAAACATAGAGCAATGAAATTGGCACATTTGCTAGGTTGACCAAATTGGTACAAATCACAAATCAAATCAAATTTTATTTGTCACACGCACCGAATACAACAGATGTAGACCTTACCGTGAAATGCTGACTGACCAGCCCTTAAACAACAATGCAGTTAAGGAAAATAAGTGTTAAGAAAGTATTTACTAAATATAATATATAAGTAAAAAATAAATAAATACAAAAATAAAAATAACAAAAGCAACAATAAAATAACAGTAATGAGACTATATACAGGGGGTACCAGTACAGCGTCAATGTGCGGGGGCACAGGTTAGTTGAGGTGTTTGAGGTAATATGTACATGTAGGTAGAGGTAATGTGGGGGGGACAAAGCAAATAGTCTGGGTAGCCATTTGATTATCTGAGTCTTATGGTTTGGGGGTAGAAGCTGTTAAGAAGCCTTTTGGACCTAGACTTGGCGGTCCGGTACCGCTTGCCGTGTGGTAGCAGAGAGAACAGTCTATGACTGGGGTGGCTGGAGTCTCTGGCTATTTTTAGGGCCTTCCTCTGACACCGCCTGGTATAGAGGTCCTGAAGGGCTGGAAGCTTGGCCCCAGTGATGTACGTGATCAGGCCTACCACTGATGTGTCGTTGGCAAACTTAACGATGGTGTTGGTGTCGTGCTTGGCCATGCAGTCATGGGTGAACAGGGAGTAGGAGGGGACTGAGCATGCACCCCTGAGGGGCCCCTGTGTTGAGAATCAGTGTGGCAGATGTGTTGTTACCTACCATTACCACCTGGGGGCGGCCCATCAGGAAGTCCAGGATCCAGTTGCAGAGTGAATAGCATTCTCACATTGGTGTTCTTTTTGTCTGGGTCGGTAGTAATTTAGGCAGCTTACCTTGGTGTTCTTGGGCACAGGGTCTGCTTGAAACATGTTGGTATTACAGACTCGGTCATGCTCAGAGTACACGTCCTGGTAATCTGTTTGGTGCGGTGCCTTGTGAATGTTGACTTGTTTAAGGTCTTACTCACATTGGTTACGGAGAGCGTGATCACACAGTCGTCCGGAACAGCTGGTGCTCTCATGCATGCTTCAGTGTTGTTTGACAGTAAATGTTATCAAAATTGGAAAAGGTTACTTTCACATTCTGTCGGTGATTGTCTTTGTCGAATACATTTTTGTGCTGTGCATTCCTATTTTCAGATTAGTATAGATCCAGGGAGTAGGGACAGATCCATCTAGTGACACCTGTGTTTTTCTGGAGGATATTACACAAAGGCAGGCCATAAAGGGAAATTAAGAATAAGAGTGATGTGTGATATGGTCATTTTTCGATCAATCAGTAATATGGACTTTTTAAAAGTACTGCACAATAATAAATTCAATCAAATAATAAGTTACAAATAATACATGTATTGCAAACTTTCCACATGCACAAATGCTTAGTAATTATGTCTCACAAGGCAATAGATTATAATAAATTCACACAATATGATTGATTGTATGGTTATTACTTTGTGTGCTTTCCAGTTGTACTGAAAAGCAATACAACGTATCAATATAGTAGCCTAATGCAGCATATGATCTATTATACCATAATTATTGATTGATATAATCAAACTCATAAGATCGTGTTTTCCAAGTTTATGATCTTATTTTCCTAATGCTATTCTACTCTATTGCACCTCTGGATATTTGTGAGAATGAGAAGAAAGGATCCAGCTGTAAACAAGTAGAGAATTACTAGGTTATTCACGATACTCTTGTCAAAGACATTTCTGTAGGATACACAAAACCAAACCAGTCGCTCCTAAACTCTGGTTTCAGATCAGTTTAGCGTTTCACCCCCCAACGATTGAGAATTAGTGGACGTTAAACTGATCCTAGATCTGTGTCCAGCCAGCCAGTCAGCCAGCCAGCCAGCCAGCCAGCCAGTCAGCCAGCCAGCCAGCCAGCCAGCCAGCCAGCCAGCCAGTCAGCCAGCCAGTCAGCCAGCCAGTCAGCCAGCCAGCCAGCCAGCCAGCCAGCCAGTCAGCCAGCCAGCCAGTCAGCCCATCCCTTGCATTCCCGTCTTGGACAAGCTGGCTGCGGCGCAGGCGCAGTGCTCAGAGGAGGCCATGTTAAAGTTACAGTGAAGTCAGGCTGTGATATTGTCTGACGACGTGGTGTTTATATTGTATGTTTTTCGTTATATGTGGTGTCAGTGTTCCAACAAATATAGCGACTGGATCACTAAACCGGGACCTAAATATGGCTTCCACTTTCGACCTTTCAAGGCGAAATCCGCAGGAAGATTTCGAGCTTATCCAGAGAATTGGGAGCGGGACCTACGGAGACGTATACAAGGTAAAAGGGATTTCAGCTATACACTGTCCTCTTGTTTTTCAGATAAACCATTGATATGCTACCGATAAAGACAGTGTTTATTAGTAGTAACCTGACTCCAATGTAGGAGCTTGGAGTATCCTTCGGGAGTGTAGTCAGTGGGACAATGACAGTGGTTGTTGAACTAGTATATCCAAGCTGGTAACATGTTGACCAACTCGCTACAGAGGTGTCCCAATTCACTAAGCCTACTGCATCCGTAAGGAATTCCACCTAGTCTTCTAATAAATGCATACGTATCCCGGTGGAAATTCCACGAACGCTATTGTTCTAATGTTTCAATTTGCTTTCACAGTGTTGTCATCGCTATCCTTAGCACAATAGCGGACTAAAGTAGCCTGACATTTATTCCTTATAGTCAAAGGACCTTACATGTTCTGTTTCTTCGTCGGTGGTATATTGGCAATCGCACAATGTAATGTGTATCCTGCCACCTACTGTACGGGATGGGAAACAGGATTCCCCCACAAAAAAAAACAAATAAACTAAACTAAATCAAAACTTTTCTGATAAAATATAAAACAGATCTATCTGATCGCTACACAGGCTCAAGGGGAAAGTGGGAGGGCGGGTCTTTCATGTAAAATCCTTCAGTCCCAAAAACGTTTCTGCCTCAGCCACGATAATGTCCAGTTTCATAGACTTCTTTGAGACTTGTGCCGTAGAGTTTATAACTGTGGCAATGAACGCCATAAAATCCACCTTTTTAACACAAAGGGTATCTTTTGACTGGCAGCAAACTTTTACTACAGGCTGTTGTCGGTCCACTACCATATCTTCTCTAGCATCACTTGTTTTCTCAAACCTTTTAATCACCTCCGCATAGGATATTTGATTGACCGCTCTAACTTTTGCTACCTCAATCTCCTTCACCTTTACAGGGCACTCTAGGTCCTCGGAATCATGATCCCCACCACAATTGAACACCGGCGTCCTACACACCATTCTTCAGTATACTCTGTCCGTCTGCACCTCACTTGTAACATGGCCAAGTCCTTTACAATTCTTACACTGCAATGGTTTGGGGAAGAAAGCTCTTACAGCGTATCTTACATAACCAAGCTTCACATGCATAGGTATTTGCTCTTCATCAAAAAACAACAGGACCGACATACTTTCTTATTTTTCTCCATTCACCCAACGGGTCGGACGCCGGGAACCAACCACACCAGGATTTCTCTTCGGGTATTCAACCTGAACATCCGTCGTCACCCCTGAGAGGATTCCTTTGACTGGTGATCTACTCCAAAGTTCAAAACTTCAGTTGTCCGGATTCTTTTGAGGCTCACTGCAATCTTCCTCTGTTCTTCAGAAATACAACGAATCAAAAATAAGACCACTCCTGTTCACTCTGACAAAATCCACTTTTCACAGTGCGTACTTCACCATTTTCGGCACCTCAAACCTCAACAGAAGGTTAGCAAGTTAATTTTGCGATATCGACACGATAATATTGTTAGAAAAACAAGGCAGTTCGTTGCCGCTATAAGAATTTTAAAGAAATGCCGTCAACGGCCACTATGGGTTATAAAAGGCAAATTGTTTCTGGAAGCGAAAACAGCCAAATTCTGCATCTAAATGTGAATCGATTCTCATTTGTGGTATGGTTCTAGAAACATAAATCCCTCTACCTTCGTATCACATATAAATAATTTCACAAATGCAAAATACACACTTACTGTTTTTAACACAGTTGCAGCTGATAGTATTTTTCAGTGACAACATGTTTGTGGCGTCCGTCTTCCGTTTAAACACAGTTGTTCGGAGACGCAGATAGCTAATTAGCATAGGTAGTCCACTTGGTCTTCCTTCTCTTTTTGTAAACAAACGCTGTAACATGAAAATATGGCCATGTGGGAACCCTAACCTTTTAAATGTGTGTATTAATATATACGGTACTGTGCAAACGTTTTAGGCAGGTGTGAAAAAATGCTTTAAAGTATGATTGCTTTCAAAAATATACAAGTTAATAGTTTATATTTATAAATTAACAAAATGCAAAGTGAGTGAACAGGAGAAAAATCTATATCAAATCAATATTTGGCTTCAAAACAGCATCAATTCTACTAGGTACACTTGCACACAGTTTTTGAAGGAACTCGACAGGTAGGTTGGCCCAAACTAACCACAGTTCTTCTGTGGATTTAGGCATCCTCAAGTGTTTCTCGTCATGTAATCCTAGACAGACTCAATGATGTGGGAGCCATACCATCACTTCCAGGACTCCTTGTTCTTCTTTGCGCTGAAGATATTTCTTAATGACTTTCACTGTATGTTTGGGGTCATTGTCATGCTGCAGAATACATGTTGGTCCAATCAGATGCCTCCCTGATGGTTTGCGTGATGGATAAGTATCTGCCTGTACTTTTTAGCATTGAGGAGACCATTCATTCTGACCAAATCCCCAACTCCATTTGCAGAAATGCAGCCCCAAACGTGCAAGGAACCTCCACCATGCTTCACTGTTGCCTGCAGACACTCATTAGTGTACCGCTCTCCAGCCCTTCGGCCAACAAACTGCCTTCTGCTACAGCCACATATTTCAATATTTTGACTCATCAGTCCAGAGCACCTGCTGCCATTTTTCTGCACCCCCGTTCCTGTGTTTTCGTGCATAGTTGAGTCGCTTGGCCTTATTTCCACGTCGGAAGTATGGCTTTTTGGCCGTAAGTCTTCCATGAAGGCCACTTCTGACCAGACTTGTCCAGACAGTAGATGGGTGTACCAGGGTCCCACTTTTCTGCCAATTCTGAGCTGATGGCACTGCTGGACATCGTCCGATTGCGAAGGGAAGTAAGCATGATGTGTCTTGAAATTTCTGTCTGGGAGAGACCTTGCTGATGCAGTTTAACTACCTTGTGTCTTGTTGCTGTGCTCAGTCTTGCCACTGTGTATGACTACCTTGTGTCTTGTTGCTGTGCTCAGTCTTGCCACGGTGTATGACTACCTTGTGTCTTGTTGCTGTGCTCAGTCTTGCCACGGTGTATGACTACCTTGTGTCTTGTTGCTGTGCTCAGTCTTGCCACGGTGTATGACTACCTTGTGTCTTGTTGCTGTGCTCAGTCTTGCCACGGAGTATAACTATAATTTAGATGTTTATTCTGTTCACTCACTTTACATTTAGTTAATTGATAAATATAATCTATTAGCATGTATATTTTTGAAAGCATTCTTTACAGCGCTACTTATTTCATGAGAAAAGCATTGTGACAGGAAGTCTTACTCAAAGGTACGGGAAAGGGAAGCAGTAGGATGAAAGCCCTTGTCATGTGACTGAAACTGAAAAACAAAGAAACAATTAGGCTATGTACATACTCTCTCTCTCTCTCGTGCTCAACACAACTCATTGTCTTTGGGCCATGAACAATGCTCCCCCCCCCCTCCCTGTTTCACCCCTCAAACTACAGTGTGGTTGGAAATGATTGACACCCTTGATAAAGATGAGCAACAATGACTGGGTCCTGGAGCCCTTGTTAAGGTCAACGGTATCATTAACTTTACCCAGTACCAGGACATCTTTTTTTTATACAAAACACTGGTTGCTGAAACTTGTCCACAAGTGGATTTTTAGCAGGACAATAACCCCAAGCACACATCAAAATCCACAAAGAAATGACCGTCTCAGTCTTAGGACTTGAAAACCTGTGATGTTTGAATTAAAGAGCTGGAGGCAGTCCGTAAGCCGGCAGAAGAAGGAGATCAAGGATCTGGAATGATTCTGTATGTAGGACTGGTCTAAGATGTGTTCTCCAGCTCATAAAACATTTTAGAAAAGCCTCAGGGCCCTTATCCTTGCAAGGTGAGGTATTGAAACATATTGAAAACAGGGGTGTCAATAATTTTGACCCCTACCTTTTTGAGGATAAATAATATTGCTTTTTAAACGAAATATCTTTCTCTGAGCAATTGTATTATTATAAAATAATATAATTTCCCCTTTTTTTGTTGCGTATAACAGCTCAGTATTTACATTTTATTTTACAGTCGTTTTTGCTAAATGTTATGATCAATAATTTCGGATCCCACTGTATGTCTAAAAATGGCAATTGAGTTGATCACCAAAATATTTTGAAGTCCATTTTATTGTAAATGTATTGACAACCACAGTTGACTGTCATTTGTTTTAAACTGCCTAGATAGACTTGCTCTTCATAATAATGAAAGCCATAGTTGTTCCATTTATCTGTTTTCTTTGCCAATTTCATAGCTGCTGGGTTGTTTTCAGTCATCAGCAGTGAGAACATTTGGTAACATGGGAATGTACCCTACCTACAGTGCCTTGCAAAAGTATTCATTCCCTTTGGCATTTTTACTATTTTGTTGCATTACAACCTGTAATTTAAATGGATTTTTATTTGGATTTCATGTAATGGACATACACAAAATAGTCAATTTTGTGAAGTGAAATGAAAGAAATTACTTGTTTAAAAAAAACTGAAAAGTGGTGCGTGCATATGTATTCACCCCTTTTGCTATGAAGCCCCTAAATAAGATCTGGTGCAACCAATTACCTTCAGAAGTCACATGATTATTTAGATTGCACACAGGTCGACTTTATTTAAGTGTCACATGATCTCAGTATATATACACCTGTTCTGAAAGGCCCCAGAGTCTGCAACACCACTAAGCAAGGGGCACCACCAAGCAAGCGGTACCATGAAGACCAAGGAGCTCTCCAAACATGTCAGGGACAAAGTTGTGGAGAAGTACAGATCAGGGTTGGGTTATAAAAAAATATCTGGAACTTTGAACATCCCACACAGCACCATTAAATTGATTATTAAAAAATGGAAAGAATATGGCACCACAACAAACCTGCCAAGAGAGGGCCGCCCACCAAAACTCACAGACCAGGCAAGGAGGGCATTAATCAGAGGCAACAACGAGACCAAAGATAACCCTGAAGGAGCTGCAAAGCTCCGCAGATGAGATTGGAGTATCTGTCCGTAGGACCACTTTAAGCCGTACACTCCACAGAGCTGGGCTTTACAGAAGAGTGGCCAGAAAAAAGCCATTGCTTAAAGAAAAAAACAAGCAAACACGTTTGGTGTTCGCCAAAAGACATGTGGGAGACTCCCCAAACAAATGGAAGAAGGTACTCTGGTCAGATGAGACAAAAATGTAGCTTTTTGGCCATCAAGGAAAATGCTATGTCTGGCGCAAACCCAACACCTCTCATCACCCCACAAACACCATCCCCACAGTGAAGCGTGGTGGTGGCAGCATCATGCTATGGGGATGTTTTTCATCGGCAGGGACTGGTAAACTGGTCAGAATTGAAGGAATGATGGATGGCGCTAAATAAAGGGAAATTCTTGAGGGAAACCTGTTTGTCTTCAAGAGATTTGAGACTGGGACGGAGGTTCAACTTCCAGCAGGACAATGACCCTAAGCATACTGCTAAAGCAACACTCGAGTGGTTTAAGGGGAAACATTTAAATGTCTTGGAATGGCCTAGTCAAAGCCCAGACCTCAATCCAATTGAGAATCTGTGGTATGACTTAAAGATTGCTATACACCAGCGGAACCCATCCAACTTGAAGGAGCTGGAGCAGTTTTGCCTTGAAGAATGGGCAAAAATCACAGTGGCTAGATGTGCCAAGCTTATAGAGACATACCCCAAGAGACTTGCAGCTGTAATTGCTGCAAAAGGTGGCTCTACAAAGTATTGACTTTGGGGGGTGAATAGTTATGCACGCTCAAGTTTTCTGTTTTTGTCTTATTTCTTGTTTGTTTCACAATAAAAAATATTTAGCATCTTCAGAGTGGTAGGCATGTTGTGTAAATCAAATGATACAAACCCCCCAAAAATCTATTTTAATTCCAGGTTGTAAGGCAACAAAATAGTAAAAATGCCAAGGGGGTGAATACTTTCGCAAGCCACTGTAATTGCGTTCACATTCCAGAAAACTTGCATGAGTGCACTACCAACACTGGAGGCCCGTAGAGGCATGACACCATTTCTAATGGTGATTTACCTAGCTGCAACATGGCACCATTTCTAATGGTGATTTACCTAGCTGCAACATGACAGCATTTCTAATGGTGATTTACCTAGCTGCAACATGACACCATTTCTAATGGTGATTTACCTAGCTGCAACATGACACCATTTCTAATGGTGATTTACCTAGCTGCAACATGACACCATTTCTAATGGTGATTTACCTAGCTGCAACATGACAGCATTTTGGCGCTCCAGTGGAAAAATTCCCCTAGGTACAGATCTAGGATCAGCTGCCCATCACCCAATCCTAACCTTAACCATTAGTGGGGAAAATGATAAACTGGCCCAAGATCCGGGTCTAGGGGCAACTTCACCCGACTCCCTGTAGCTCTATTTGGCTCCATAAGATTCCTCATCGTCTATCATCCTTGACTTTAAGATCACATTCTTGCATGTGAAATAATGCTAATGAAATGTCTGAGTTCCTTCATTGGCTTTTTTTTGTGAGTCTGAGGACTTGGCTTTTCCAGACAGTGTGCTTCACTTGAAGTGTGTCATACTGTCGTAAGAATGACTGAACAAGTACAGTAATAATATAATAACTATGAATAATTTGTCATTGTCAGGAACATTATTGACATATGCTAAGACAAAAGTCGCTCTGGATAAGAGCATCTGCTAAATGACTAAAATGTAATGTACATTTATTTACCTATTGAGAGCTTGGGATTATAAGATTCTATCTGCAGGAAGATGACTCTGAGATAATTGGCTTTAAAGTTTCGAACCCTCATTGGTTTTGAATGGTGTCAGCAATTTCTGTCTTGTATTCTTTTGAACTACAGATAGAACCTTATAGTCCCAAGCTCTCGCTTTGTCATTCTTATGACTATGTCATGAAGGTGTTATAACTGTTATTGTAATGGACAGCGTACCAGTTGTTTGCTAGCAAATGGCTTATACTTAGTGGCCAAAATATATCACTGTATTTTTCAAATTTTGGACGGTATTTATGTTTTTGAATAATAAAAGTTCTTAATTTGCTTTATTAGTGATTTCAATGGGTCTTTCTCAATTCTGATTTGTTTTATTCTGTTCAATTCAACCTCAAAATAATTTCCTGCATTTCCATCAATTTCTGAATTTCCTGCACTCATTTGAGATCCTTTCTACACTGCCACATAGGGCTGCACGATATGGAGAAAGAAAACAACTTATTTTTAACCAAATGTTGCGGTTTGACTTGCGATTTTAGATCAAAACACTCGGGTGAATTGTTTGGAATCATGGAAATAGACTGAACAAAAATATAAATGCCAACATGAAACAATTTCAAAGATTTTACTGAGTTATAGTTCATTTAAGGAAATCAGTCAATTGAAATAAATTCATTAGGCCTTAGTCTATGAATTTCACATGAATACATCTAATGCGTCTGATGGTCACAGATAAAAAAAAAAAACTAAACAAAGGTAAGTGCTTGGATCAGAAAACCAGTCAGTATCTGGTGTGACCACCATTTACCTCATGCAGCACGTCACATCTCTTTAGCATAGAGAGTTGATCAGGCTGTTGATAGTGGAATGTTGTCCCACTCCTCTTCAATGCCAAGTTGCTGGATATTGGCGGTAAATGGAAAATGCTGACGTACACGTCGATCCAGAGCATTCCAAACATGCTCAATGGGTGACATGTCTGGTGAGTATGCAGGCCATGGAAGAACTGGGACTTCCAGGAATCTTCCAGGAATTGTGTAGAGATCCTTGCGACATTGGGCCATGCAATATTATGCTAAAAAATGAGGTGATGTCGGTGGATGAACGATGGGCCTCAGGATCTTATCACAGTATCTCTGTGCATTCATATTGTCATCAATAAAATGCAATTGTGTTCGTTGTCTGTAGCTTATGCCTGCCCCATACCATCACCCCTGTTCACAACGTTGACATCAGCAAACCGCTGTCCCACACAACGCCATACACGCTGTTTGCCATCTGCCCGGTACAGTTGAAACAGGGATTAATCTGTGAAGACCACACTTCTCCAGCATGCCAGTGGTCATCGAAGGTGAGTCAGGTCAAGACCCTGGGGAGGACGACGAGTACGCAGATGAGCCTG
The DNA here is from genome assembly GCA_003317085.1 of Hucho hucho. Classification (NCBI taxonomy): domain Eukaryota; kingdom Metazoa; phylum Chordata; class Actinopteri; order Salmoniformes; family Salmonidae; genus Hucho; species Hucho hucho. The sequence goes on from QNTS01000841.1 coordinate 282,444, forward strand.
AGACAGTTTCTGACAGTTTTTGCAGAAATTATTTGGTTGTGCAAACCAACATTTTCATCAGCTGTCTGGGTGGCTGGTCTCAGACGATCACGCAGGTGAAGAAGCCGGATGTGGAGATCCTGGGCTGGCGTAGTTACACGTGGTCTGCGGGTTGTGAGGCCAGTTGGATGTACTGCCAAATTTTCTATAACGACGTTGGAAACAGCTCTGTTGAACATTCCTGCTGTCAGCACGCCAATTGCACGCTCCCTCAACTTGACAACTGTGGCATTGTGTTGTGTGACAAAACTGCACATTTTAGAGTAGCCTTTTATTGTCCCCAGCACAAGGTGCACCCGTGTAATGATCATGTTTAATAAGCTTCTTGATATGCCACACCTGTCAGGTGGATAGATTATATTGGCATTGGAGAAATGTTCACTAACGGGGATGTAAACAAATTTGTGCAAAACATTTGAGAGATATACACTTTTTGTGTGTATGGAACATTTCTGGGATCTTTTATTTCAGCTCATGAAACATGGGACCAACACTTTACATGTTGCGTTCATATTTTTGTTCAATTTATTATGTTTATTCTAATTCTATGGTTTTTAATATTACTAAATATTACTTTTTAATATGCAAACGTCTGTCAGGATTCTTCTACAATATATCAATTATATGTGGAAATATGTGTTTGATTTAGCCAGCAGCTGATGAAACCAAGACAATTCTTTCCTCCCTCTCTCCCTGGATTTAGCTTGTGGCTATCACTGTCTAGCTGGCTAGGTTTAGGATATTTACTAGCCCATAGCAGTGACAAACTTAGTTATGTATTCAACATATTGGCAGTACACAAAATCTAGCGCACTTATTTTGCCAGCTAGAAAGAAATGGCCAGAAATGGATTCAGAAAACGGGGGAAGAGGATTGCTAGCTACGGCATTGGAATGTTAGCAGCTGCCTCTTCAACGAGAAGCAACTGTGACAACATTGATCCTAAAATCAAAAAAGAAACATGAGCAAAATCCAAAATCCACCCCTCCATTGAAAGCATGGCTCTCGGGCTTCTCCGAAATGCCGCCAGATCCGCGATGAGATCCATGGCCGAAGTGTGGCATTTCTAGTTTAGCCCGCACCTGGCAGGCTGTATAGAAAACTCCCCCGGAGTCACACAATGGCCGAATTACCACAACATGCAGTCCCCACAAACACCTTAGACTTGCTCTATACAGTAGCAGTGACCTCCAAGGACAAAATGACAATTTCCCATAAGCTTGTGCTGTCTATAGCTGTGATCACCAACATTTTCTGAATCAAGATCACTTTCGCAGTTCAAAAGCAAGCTGAAATCTACTGCTCCGTTTTTTTTTAAACATGACTTTAAAAAAAATGTAAGCCTATGCAACATTAATAAAAACAATTCTGTTGGACTGAGGTTTGTGCAGTAGTCTGTATATACTGTATTATCACAGCATATTGGCTATTTGCTTGGCCTGACAATATTGTTCTTTTAAGACCATACTATATTCCAAAACACGAGCTTTGATAACAAAATAGATCAGTTGTTGTATCACTTGCGAGGCACAGCATAAATTGAAATAATTCGCTTTTTATTTTATTTTACTGGGCTGACGGTGCCTGCATCTGATGGTCAGTGTCACCGGAGGGAGAGAACAGCAGAGGGTCCGTCTCTCACTGTCACTGCTCTCTCCTTTCCTAAAGTGAGACTGACAAGTGAGGGGAAACCGTCCTCCCACTCCTTTTTAAATAGCTGAACTGCCTGTTTGGACAGTACGTCAGGCTTGGGTCGGGTTGTTTTGATAGTTCTGCGTCTTCTATGCGTCTAGAAAATGGTTTTGTATTGATTTCAACAATCTGAGGAAGCCCTATTGTCTGGGGAGGGAGTGTGTCAGTTTGGAGTTGGAGGATGGAAAGATGAAAAATGGTGGGGGAAAGGGAGGCAGATAGATACATAGATAGGGAAAGAGAGAGGGGGGGGGGGAGAGAGGGAGAGAGAAAGGGAAAGTGAGAGGGAAAGTGAGAGGGAAAGAGAGAGGGAGAGAGGGAAAGTGAGAGGGAGAGTGAGAGGGAAAGAGAGAGTGAGGGAAAGTGAGAGGGAGAGTGAGAGGGAAAGTGAGAGGGAGAGGGAAAGAGAGAGTGAGGAAAAGTGAGAGGGAAAGAGAGAGTGAGGGAAAGTGAGAGGGAGAGAGGGAAAGTGAACAAGAGTTATAGTGAGAGGCAGAGTGCAAGTCTAAAGGAAATATGGTGACGTTGCATATTTTCGTCGCAGCCCTGGTTTGAGTGGAATTTGTCCATTCTCTTTCTAAGGGCTGTGGTGGTTAACTGGGAAATGGATTGTGTCATCTCCTCATACAGAACTAGGCCTCCTTCAAACACAATGGCCTTGTTAGAATACTTTAAATGCATCCTTCCTTGTTTCCTTGAGGTAATCAACAGATCTAGAAGTGATTGGAAAGATGAAAGAAAGGATACTACCCCATTACTTTCACTGATCCAACCAATTCCGATCTGCGATCAAGAAAGGAAGGAAGGAAGGAAGGAAGGATGCATTTGAAGTATTCCAACAGGGCCATTGATCTTCCTGCGTTTCAGGAAGTACTGCATTTCATGTGCTACCTCAACTTTCAGGGGTGTATTCACTAGAAACCAAAACAGAAGAAAACAAAATGAAACGATGAGGGACCTACCTGAATTTGTCCAATAGAAACTTGTTGCGAAACATTTTGCTACAGTGTGCACTGAATACACCCTAAGTTCAGCTCAACCGGAACTCTTTGAAGTTTGGGGCTGAACTTTGAATAGACATTGACTGGATATGGTCCAGCAGTAGCCATTGTGTAGTGAAGAGCCTACTTGGCATCCAGTCATCTCAGTCCATTTAAGCTGTCCGGAGGTACGGCTATGGAGGGGATGTTCTTGATTTGGTGAAGGTGATTAACACTTTAGCTTGCTAATCCTCTTGTCTTGAGCCTTGTTGGCCTGCCTTCTTCACAACACGTACTACTACTCTCTCTCTCTCTCTCTCTTTCTGTCTCTCTCTTTCTCTGCCTCTCCTGTTCTCTCTTCTCTTCCTCCTAGTCTATTAGATACTAATCTGATACATGTTCAGTCTGTTGAGATCTTGCTCTTTCTTCTTCTCTATCACTCTCTCGCCATTAATCTCTCGGTAGTCCTACATATCTCTTGGTACGTCTTTCTCATGGTATGAGAATAAAATCAAAAGTCTACCCTTAGCTAGGAGACAGTGAGGCCATCCTTTTCATGTGTCAATACAAAGCATCTATTTTACAGTATCAATGAACTGTCTTTGTATAAAAAGCCTGTTGCGAAACACAAGACGGCACCAGTGTTCTTTTCCTCAGCGAACCCTCATAAATGTTGTCACCCAATCCTTTCACACTTGGAATTTTTAATCAATTATTTACCCGAGTCCCACAACTGGGCCATTGTCCCTTCCTGTTCCGCTATCACAGCACCGAGATTGGAATCTCCCCATGCGGACCAACCGGGGCTCATGACCCTGACTTTGAACACACCTGGCTCTGATACATCGTCGGCAGTGCTTTATTTGAAGGGTACCTACATAAGGCCTTCATAACACATTCATAAGAGGTATATGAGCGGTTCATAAATGCTTATGTCACTACTGCTTTAAAATAGCCTAACACTTTTGTTTTAAATGTGTCGTCGTAATGCCTAGCTACGTAAGGTTGTCATAAACACTACTTAATTGACATTACATAACAAGTTGACAAATGATGTCACATAACCAGATTCTGTCTGGTATGAAGCACAAGACCCTAAACCCGTCTCCTTACTTTGTGCTTGAATGACATGCTTATGACACCTCCTATGTAGGCATTATAAAGGAGCTTTTAAATAATGAGTAAATATTTCGTAACGTTACAGAATGGAGTTCATGGTCAGACATTGAAATCCTCCTTCACAGGCGCTTTGTATGAACGTGGATAAACATCCTGGAATCGTCAAAAACACCCTATTCAGGAGTCAAATGCTTTGAATAATAAAAGGCCTGTTTTTCTGTCTTGGCACCCTTTCGGTTCCCCATCTACCCTTTTTTTTTGTGTCTTTGTGGCTATGGTTAGCATTAGGGATGTGCGTCTTTCCCTTTCAAGACGATTCGATACGTATCTAGATACATGGCCTCTGATACGATACAGGAACGATAAGTTTTAGTTTGAATTGATTCGGTGCGATTCGGTAAGAAACGATTCGACACACTAACATTTGTTACATAAAATACATTCATTTTCCATTCATAAATTCAAAACTACTGCTGATGGAACTCGTGAGCTGGGCCTCTCTGAGATGGATCTGTCTGAGCTGATCTCTCTCTCTCTCTTTCTCTCTCTCCCTCCACTTTTGATCTGAAATCACTAGTAATGTAATCAATATTTATCTTTAAAAAAAATTATATGACACAGACAATGAATATATAGCACTGGTTTGGATTTAACCCCCCCCCCCATCTCAAACCGTTTGGAAGTTTTTTGTTGTCCTTATGAAATTATCAACTTTACCCTGTGTATCTAAAAATGACTAAAAGCTATTACTGATGGTAGACCTGAACAAGTGAAAATGGAATGGAATGTAGCCTAAACCCCGATTAGCAGGCCATAGCCTATAGCCAGATGAGACGTTTCTCAGGCGGTAGTTTAGGCTACTTTATTTCGGTAAAAAAAAACTTTTCAACACCGCATTTGATTACAATAATCTAGAAAATTACATTGGTTGTCACTCAACTAATAAAGCCGAAATAATGCGCAAGCCATTTTACAGATAATTTTGATTCTGAAGGTGACGCGCGGGCCTACCTCTTGGTCAGTGCGCGAAGCAGTGCACCGAGCGCAGTTTGACTAGGCTACTGATAATGCCTGGGGTTGTTTTGGCATGTAAAATGACTTGTTCATCAATGACTGTCAACACAGTTGCTTTTAGTTCCACACTGAAGGAGAGGACGCATCAGTTGTCAGAAAATATGAGGTATTTTCTAATCGTTGATTTTTTCCGTACCCCCCCCTCTCACAGAGGTGTCACCCAAAGGTGTGAGGCTGGACACAGACGTTTTCTCACTTTTGGACCCTGGTGGTTTGGAAAGCTGAGGAAATTCTCTCTGTCAGCCCTGTTCTTCAGTAGTCTTGAAAACCCAACCCTAAGCAACAGTGATTTAGGGTCTGGTTTCAATGCCGGACTCTTTAGGTATAGATGAACTACGTCACTGCCTACATCACTATTTTATCCACTTTAATAAAATACAAAATAGTATCTAGCAAGGTGGAGTTCACAAAGGTTGTTTTTAATGAGTGCATTTTGCAAGTGGCTAGTTTGCTTCAGCTACCTTCACTAAAACCACTGCAAAGGTTTTGCCTGAAAACTTTGGTTTCGAATTGCAACATTCTGGCATGTCTGCCTCGTGATTTGTTGGGAGAGTTGTCTGTCTGAAAAGACCCCCCCCCTCCCCCCTGGGGGGGGGGGGAGTCTTTATCGAAGTTGCCAAAAAACAGTCCGTTATTGAAACCAGACCCTAGTCACTGTTTCCTAGGGTTGGGTTTTTGAGACTTGTTCCTCAGACCTTGGAAAACATTGCACTAGCAACGACAATATCGCCTGTGCAACTCCCGCAGTGATCGCATGCACTTACTAAACTATAAGTCACTGGCTATGAAGCATCTGCTAAGTGACATGTTTTATTATATTATAAATATGTCATTCTGAGTGTCTGTCAAGTCAGAAGTACACTGTTGACATTATAGTGGCCTGGTCTTTATCAAACCTGCATTAAAGATGTTACACTGTTGACATTATAGTGGCCTGGTCTTTATCAAACCTGCATTAAAGATGTTACACTGTTGACATTATAGTGGCCTGGTCTTTATCAAACCTGCATTAAAGATGTTACACTGTTGACATTATAGTGGCCTGGTCTTTATCAAACCTGCATTAAAGATGTGTGGCTGTATTTTTGTAAAACCTTTTGTGGTTTGCATATTTCAGACGGGAGTCTACCTGGCATTTTTTAATGGTCGCTATGCAAAACCATACACCGGTATTAATTGACTTAGGAAAATGTTAAAGGGTTAGTTCACCCAAATTACAAAATGACATATTGGTCTCCTTACCCTGTAAGCAGTCTATGGACAAGGTGTCCTGCTTTGGTTTAGTTTACCTGGCGACTGTCTCCAAGTGCTAACTTTTTTTTTTTTGCATTTGAGGCACAAGTACAATGCAAGTCAATGCATGCCATTTTTTTTAAATTTTAATTTGGGTGAACTATCCCTTTTAACACGTTAAATACTTTACGGATGCCTTCTCTCCACTGTAACATTTTTCAGTACAAGTTCAAAAGAGGTATTTTCTTTCCTCACCATGAAAGATTAGCATTTATCATTAGCCACACCTATCTGTCATACTCCCTTTGTAAACAAAGCTGCTGGATCAATGGCAGTTCTTGTTTCACTCAGACCCGGAAGTGAGTGGAATTCCACAGCACTGCGATGAGCACGCATGCAGAAGGTAAATAGGGTCATTCTGTGTGAAAATGGAACAAAACCATGACGTATTTCTCAATCCATTTGGAGACTGATGTCAAATGTATAATAAACATATTTCCTCCAAAGGTCATTTCTATGGGTTACATTTCAGAAAAGTCCACAACGTCAGGGTCATTAGTTTCTCCGTTTTCACGTTAAATGACCCAATAAAGACAGAAGTTTCTGCCATGAACATCCTCTCTTTAGTCTCCCTCCTAACATGTCTCTGATGTTTGAGTGTTGACGTTCAGGACTAGATTGATCAGACACAGAAAACCTGTCTCACTGCATTTCTGGATTATATTTCCATCCGTTATTCTTACAAACAATGACAGTAATTACTTCACACCACAAAACCGCTATAACTGACCACATCCATAAGCACCAAGCCTACACATTGCCTTGAACATGTATCTATCTAATTTGATCAAAATGCAGTGAAATAAATGCTGCCCTGGTGCAAAGAACAGGTTGCTCCAGATTCTGCCCTGCGGCCCGTGTCGCGTTGGCCTATGTTGTGTTTTTTTTCTCTGGCTGTAATTACCTGAGATGGTAGCCAAAGGGCCAGCTGTGCCCTGCGCCTGTGCTGCCTGAGCTCGGCTGAGTGCATGGCACTGGGGCGGAGGAGAGTTGGGTCAGCGTTCCCGATGGAGGGAAAAGCTGTATCTTGCACCTGTGTTGCCTTGGCTGAGTGGCACTGGAGCGGTTGGGGTTGGGGTTGGGGTTAGGGCTCCCAATGGAGGGAAAAGGAGCATGGGCAGCCTGCAGGGGAAGGTTGAAAGGAGTAAGGGGTTGAAGTTCGTAGAGAGGTCGGAGTAGAGTTAGGTGAGGGCCAGTCGGAGTAAAGGTTTCACGGCCTGTCTGCTTCTCCTCATTTTCCTTTGCCACCATGACGACGGCGGGAGGATAATGTTGGTCGTGGAATGTTGCAGTGTGTGTACTGGCAGTGACATTTGCTTTAAGCTCATTTTCTTTAATCACTCGTGGACAGATTGCGTAACATAAATGGTTACGCAACGTCCGTCAACAGACTTTGGGAATGCGGCAACTAGCGAGGAACAATGTTGCAGTGCACAGGGTTTGCGTCACTGGTTATATTGAGGAATCACAATTTCGCAGGGCGGGGCATCCTTTGAATTTCGAAAGGGTAGGTGACGTTTTGACCCCTAAGACTTGCGGAGAGGGGGATGCAGCCACCAAAGACTTTCCGGCACCTATCTAACACCTCTCCCCCCCAGAACCTAATCAAGTAGTTTACAATATATTTTTGGTTCAGGGTTACTGAAATGATGTCCCGTTGAGAGCTATTGAGTCTTGTTCTCTTGTTCTTGACGATCAGAATTCTGAAAACGCCTGGATAGGTGGATCAACATGACAGCGACTTGCTTCCGATTGCCCATTCTAGCATACTGTACAACTTCAAATGCATGTATTGGAACATAGCCTCTTGACTCCAGAAGGCTAGATGATGGTGCCATTCTAGTATCTAACTAGACATAGAGAAACCAGACAGAAGGGGGAACCCAATGGACTTAACCATACCGAGACCTTGTGACATGATCATCATCAGCCAGCCCCTTCCTCTGACTTCGCCCCCTCAAGGGCACTGGTCGATACCCGGTGGGCGGTTTCCCACGGTCCTCAGCTCTCACTTTAGGGTGGGGGTGGATGGTGGGGGTTGGTGTGCTGGCGGTGGTCGTTGTACTTCACAGGCGTAGTTGGCATTCAACGCGCGGGTAATGGCCAATATGATTTGCCATTTTCTATGAAATTAGATATCGACCTTTGGTAGAAGTGCCTGTTAACACCAGTGCGGTTGATCCCGCTATTGATCTCTGAGCGTTCTACGTTTCCCATAAGGTGCTAGTTAACCTTTTGGAGGTGTTTTTTTTTCGCAAAGCGCATCCAGGTCATTAGTGAAAGACTGCGCAGAAATTTGTATTCAATTTTAACAAGGTTTTAATACGCCTCACAAGGTTTTTTTTGTGTGTGTGCTAATTTGTTTCACTGTCTTTTGTGGGAAATCAATGTGTTGCTTTTTCCAATCGCTTCATAGGAAGCGCTGAAGTGTCACCTTTTGCTGTGACACTTGCCAAGATACCATTATAAGTATGACATTGATTTTTGATGCACTTTGCTCCCGGGGTCAGCTATGTTGTATAGTAAGTCTATCCACAGGAAATGGAGTATCTTATGACTGTACCCTGCTGGCGTTTTCATTTTATGTGTCATTCTCTCAAAGCTCAGCCCTTCATGGATGTAACAGACAATGTGAGCTTGCTGGCTCTGAAAAGTTGAATTTGTTTTCCATTTTGAGGTGAATGATTTTCTTGCTCATCACATCTGCTGCTAAACTGGGATTCTCTGCATCATCTGATGGTGGAGCAGATAGAAGGCGTGGAAAAATAGACTCAAGTCATTGATCCTGCGTCTTGTTTCCTCCCATGCCTTCCATCCACTGCCCCCCCCCCTTGTGCTTTTGTGGAAGAAATTCCTTTGAGAGTGCAGTCTGAACGGGATGAGTGCCCATACATGTTTAATGCTTGGCAGTGGTAACCCTAACCTTAACCCCCCCCTGACCCTAACCCTAGCTCTAACTTAACCCTTACCTTAACTCACCCCTCCTAAACTCAACCTCCAAATCCTAAACCAATTTCGATTAACCTTTGAATCCCCCGGCTAAATGTCTTCCTTTTATGATTCTTTTCTGTGTTTTGATTTCCCCTTCTAGTAATAACCTGTATTGAAGGTAGGCCTATTGCATTTCTCCACAATAAAATAGATGTTGTATTATCTAAATGATAATTCCCTGATCCTGAATGACCACATGGTGGTTTTCAATCCATAATGACTATCTTCTCACTGAACACATGAAACATGAGTTTCCTTGTGACCGTCAAATTCCTCACTAGTCCGATTGGGATAAAAACCAGAAAACACAGTAGTCCCATTTATACCAGAATCTCAACAAAAAAAAAAACCTGGAGTCATCATGACTATGCAAGTTTTATCTGTAGCTATTTAAAGGCCCAGTGCAGTCAAACGTGATTTCCCTGTGTTTTATATTTCCACACTGTGAGCTTGGAATAATACAGTGAAATTTCAGCCTGTTTTGGTGGGATGTAGTTTTGGCCTGCCTGGTGTCATCACCAGGCAGATAATTAGTTAATAGACCAATAAGAAATAGAGTTCCAAACCAATCTACCAGTAACAGCTAGTCTTCCGTTTTCCTCTCCCCACTCAGACCATTCCCAGACAGTCCTAGCAAAATTCTTGCTTGAGAAACTGCTCTTTGCTAAGAAAAGATTTTGTTTCTTTTTGACCATTTTAAATGAAAACAATCACATTAAGGTACTTAATTGTTACCCAGAAATGATTTGATATTCAGATAAAAACGTCTCCATTGGACCCTTTTTAAGTCGAGCCCCGTGTTCCAAAACACATCCTCTTTTAAGGTATGCTCTTGGGCAGCTCTCCATCGATCGCCCGCGGCTTTCTGTGTGTGGAGACTGGTCTATGTGCTCACCCTCGGTCTTGTTTGTCTTCCAGGCTCGGAGCGTCACCACAGGGGAGCTGGCGGCCATCAAGGTCATCAAATTGGAGCCCGGTAAGAATCTTTACCTCCCTCTTCTCACGCTCCTGGGGTGAAGTTTCCCCTACGTGCAGATCTAGGATCAGCTTGCCCTCTACCAATCAGTGGGGGAAATGCAAAACTGACCCAAGCTCAGCGTCGAGGGGCAACGTCACCCTACACCTCATCTCACTGTCTCAGCTAGTTTAGCCTCTCCTGACCTATTATTCCATTTGACTCTTTAAATTTTTTTATTTATTTATTTCACCTTTATTTAACCAGGTAGGCAAGTTGAGAACAAGTTCTCATTTACAACTGCGACCTGGCCAAGATAAAGCAAAGCAGTTTGATACATACAACACATAGTTACACATTGGAGTAAACAAACATACAGTCAATAATACAGTAGAAAAACAAAAACCTAATCTATATACAATGTGTGCAAATGAGGTAAGATAAGGAACGTAAGGCAATAAATAGGCCATGGTGGCGAAGTAATTACAGTATAGCAGTTTAACACTGGAAACTCACTTAAATCTTCTCTCCCCCACCATCCTACTTCTCCAGTCATTACTGTGCCTGTTTCTGAGACCCACTAAACATTTGGAGGAATTGACTTAAGACCCTAGGCAAAAAGACAAAATAGTTATGCAAATGAAGCCCACCTGAATGCCCCAGGACCAAATGCATGGAAGTACAGTATATTATGACCCAGTGAGAGAATAACATCAGTGGTTATGTTGGTGGAAGCATGGTGTTTACAGCAGAGTTGCGGGTTTAAATCCTGTATAGGCCACACACTGGCCTTATTAGTGTAAAAGGCATCTGCTTCATACCTACCATATCATTTGTTACCAATCGCTTTAGATGAGAGTGGTGTGTGTTTATCTGGGACTTGCTCTATAATAGTCAGGCAGGCCTGGTTGCGTCCCAAATGGCACCTGTCCCTCGTCAGGCCAGAAATGTGGAGTGGAGCTAGCCTCGTCCCTCGTCAGGCCAGGAATGTGGAGTGGAGCTTGCCTCGTCCCTCGTCAGGGCAGGAAAGTGGAGTGGAGCTAGCCTCGTCCCTCGTCAGGCCAGGAATGTGGAGTGGAGCTAGCCTCGTCCCTCGTCAGGCCAGGAATGTGGAGTGGAGCTAGCCTCGGGAGCCATAGCAGACCAGATTTACCTTAATCTCAGCCTCAGGTGGCAGGGCTTGATTAAGTTGGAGTGTTAGAGTAAACCTGTTGGAGCTTGCGGTCAAGCTCTTTGTCTGCGCCACAGATAAGATTGTCATTTTCTAATAGAGAGGAATATCAGATTTGGAGTCTCTTGTGTTATTTCAAAAGCTGCCTGCTCCTATCGAATGCATCAATATCCAAGATGTACTTATAATTTGATAAAATGATAAGGATGGATATGAATTGTTATTCATAAAAACTTAAAGTAACACTGTTGATAGTCTTGTAGAGCTGTTGTTAGTAAGTACCCTGGAAGGATCCCGTGCAAATTACACATTATTGCATAGCAGTGAAACACAGAGCTCAAATGCCTTGTATTATTAAAATGCATTGAATGTCACACACTGTCACGATGCAACAATGTGTGAAGATTGCAGGACTTCCATAGGCGAAGTGTTACCTCTTACTCTACATCAGTGCTGCTCGTCCATTTGCGTGACACCCTCAGGGGGTACACGTTTTTATTCTAGCCCAGCACTAACACAAAATATTCAGAATACGGTTAAAAAAAAATCCTTATTCTGGGAATTTTCCAACCGAGATTTCTGGAAAACCTGGGAATTTTGGGAAAGTTACCAGAATTTTGCAGCCCTAATTCTGAATATGGTGTCCGGCGTTGGTTAACTGTGACATGTTAGAGGGTGTTAGCCCCCACCCTTGGTGTGTGTGTGTGTGTGTGTGTGTGTGTGTGTGTGTGTGTGTGTGTGTGTGTGTCCACTCCACACACTATGATAGTCAATCTATCAGCCTATGTCTAGCCTACGTAGTTTTCCATGGTTCTGGCATTGGCGACACAGCATTCTGTTCTGTTGCTTCCATATGTGGGAATAATAGCAAACTAGCTCTCGGAGGCTAATTATAATTTTTTGGTTGCCTAAGGCCATTTCTGTCCCTTGGCTGTGATACGTGGATTGATTAGGTAATCTATTGAGGTTGAATTGATCGTATGTAAGTAATGATAGAATTAGTCTGGTAGTGATGTTCCATTCACGTGAAACACGTGCTTGATGTATTTGATACCATTCCGCTCCAGCCATGACCACGAGCCCGTCCTCCCCCAATTAAGGTACCACCAACCTCCTGTGGTTCCATTCTAGTAATCATAATCTATTGATTTGCTAAGGATGTTTGCTATGTGTGAAAACGCCAACCTTAAGGAAACACTCCATTGCTATGAGCGGTCTCATTCCGCTCGGGGGTACTTTGAGCTGTAACACTATTTCCAAGTCAACCGATCGCTCCAACACCTCTTAATACGAAACCGGAGAGGTTTTCGGGAATAGATCTAATGCAATATCACGAAAACGTTTGATGACAAAGTGGCGCTATTACTTTATTGCTTATACAAATCCAGTTCTTTCAGATCTGCAAATGGGTGGCTAGGGGTCAATGTGGAATTCTCATTCTGTACAGTCATATGATATTGTATTGGTATTTTACTGATTCTAATAGGTATGGTGCTATTCGAATCCGAATCAAACAACAACTCAATACATCTTATTAACATTTTGATCTTAGTCGACTTTCGGAATCATTTTACTGCTGCTGCTATAGTCGAACCAACCCAGGGGGTGGGAACTGGTGGGTGTAGGCTAGGCTAGAGACTATAGAAATGTTTACTTTAAATTTTCTTGCTATAAATCAAAAGGCATTCACTTTGAGTTTGGCTTGTTAGACTGGGTGTCAGCAGGGGGTAGGCTTGATGTGTGTGTGTGTGTGTGCGCGTGAGTGTGTGTGCGCAGGAGTGTGTACGGGCATGTGCGCGGTTATCTGTGCGGGTGTGTGTACAGATATGCAGCCTGAGGCTTGTGGGGTACCATCTGATGTTGCGGCTGGTAAGAGTTCAGACAGGAAGAACTAGCTTCTATAGAAATAATGAACACTACTTCAGCCTCTGCTTGTGTGACGCTTATTTCAGCTTTCAGGCAGTCCGTTAAATCTACAGCACAGAGAATACGATCATAATTTGATTAACCTGTTGCAGGAGAATATTCCTACAGTACAGCAGGACATTTTAAAACCTTGGGTGTATTTGCGGTTTTAAAAGGCTTCTGAAGTTTGTAATTTCCACTTTGACATTTCAGACTTCAAAAAATGTATCAACCCCTACAAAAATATCCATAAATTATAATCCACATAATAATTCACATTTCCAGTTGCTGCAGGATTATTTGCCTGCTGTAGCAAACTGGCTCGGATGAAGTTACTACATCTGTAGGTATCCAATGTTAACTTTCATCATTTTGTGTTTGTGTGTGTGTGTGTGTGTGTGTGCACATGGCGGCCGTGTGTGTTGTTGTCCTTGTACGTGAGCGTGTTCTTCAACAACCAAAGCTATTCTTGGGCGGAAGGTTGAGGGGTCAGTCAGCATTGAACCGTCCCCCCCTGACTCTCCCAATCCTCTCCTTTTAATGTCAAACCACCTCTTTACCATATCCGCTGTGACAGCTCCTGCCTTGCTTTTGGTCGTATGTCCCAAATGGCACCCTATTCCCTATTTTATAATTATTTTTTAAATAATCGTGCACTACATAGGGAATAGGGTTCCATTTTGGAAGCAGCTTTAGTATAGACACAAGACTAGAGTATTTCTGCAAGGCGTTTGGACTGGGGGACCTCTGTCGTAGCGCTTTGAACGTTAATAGATACTATTGATTTGCTGCTACTGTCGTAGCGCTTTGAACGTTAATAGACACTATCGATTTGCTGCTACTCTCCTCTGTGTGTCTATTCTTGTAAGGACACTGCATAATTCTACAATAACAGGAATTGATTTGGAGGTTTATTTGTGGCATATTTTTAGGTTGTACTCGTGCCATGGTAGTTGTATTATCATCCACAGCTGACTGTAAACCATGTTTTATTTACATAAAGGGGTAGTAATCCAAATGACATATTTGTAACCAGTCCTTACAGAGTCTCGTTGTCTTCTGCATGTAGTCGCTCAAGGCACTTTTTTCAATGCCCCCTTTATGAAAGACCATCAATGTTAGGTGTGTTTTTTGAATTTTTATTTAACTTTTATTTAACCAGGCAAGTCAGTTAAGAACAAATTCTTATTTTCATTGACGGCCTAGGAACAGTGGGTTAACTGCCTGTTCAGGGGCAGAGCGACAGATTTTTTTACCTTGTCAGCTCGGGGATTCGATCTTGCAACCTTTCGGTTACTAGTCCAACGCTCTAACCACTAGGCTACCTGCGTGTGTGAGTCTGTTTATCATAAAAGAACACTGTACTGTGACATCTCTGTGTTGTTGGGAATACCAGTCACTTCAAGGTTGCGTCTCAAGTGACTATTCCCTATATAGTGCACTACTTTTGACCAGGGCCCATAGGTAATCTATAAGTCTTTGCTAGGTAAAGCCCCGCCTTATCTCAGCTCACTAATCACCATAGCAACACCCACCCGTAGCACGCGCTCCAGCAGGTATATTTCACTGGTCACCCCCAAAGCCAACACCTCCTTTGGCCGCCTTTCCTTCCAGTTCTCTGCTGCTAATGACTGGAACGAATTGCAAAAATCACTGAAGCTGGAGACTTATATCTCCCTCTCTAACTTTAAGCATCAGCTGTCAGAGCAGCTTACCGATCACTGTACCTGTACACAGCCAATCTGTAAATAGCCAACCCAACTACCTCATCCCCATATTGTTACTTATCCTCTTGCTCTTTTGCACTCCAGTATCTCTACTTGCACATCATCATTTGCACATCTATCACTCCAGTGTTAATGCTAAATTGTAATTATTTCGCCTCTATGGCCTATTTATTGGCCTTACCTCCCTAATCTTCTACATTTGCACACACTGTACATAGATCTTTCTATTGTGTTATTGACTGTACGTTTGTTTATGTGTAACTCTGTGTTGTTGTTTGTGTTGAACTGCTTTGCTTTATCTTGGCCAGGTCGCAGTTGTAACTGAGAACTTGTTCTCAACTGGCCTACCTGTATTATGACATCATATAGAACTACCTGGTTAAATAAAGGTGTATTATGACATCATATAGAACTACCTGGTTAAATAAAGGTGTATTATGACATCATATAGAACTACCTGGTTAAATAAAGGTGTATTATGACATCATATAGAACTACCTGGTTAAATAAAGGGGAAATAAATACAATACAAATTTGTGACACATCCAAGATGGGGTTTCTGGTGTGTTTTCAACTTCCCTTGCAGATGTTTAGGGTTATTGTCTTCTTACAGTGCATTAGAGGTAGAGAATTCAGGGCTTTGATGGTTTTCTACATTGACAGTGACAATTGGAGCTGGAAAGTGGTCAGAAGCTTTAAAGAGAGAGAGAGTGTGTGTGTGTGCCCGCATTTATCAGGTGGACCACATGCGGTGGAGTTCAGCCCGGAGGTCTCTTATTAGCCATTCCCGCTAACGCACTGCAGGAACCCCATCTAACATTCATGCTGCCAAGGTTTTCACCCTACCTCTTAAAATGCCAACAGCGTGGCAAGATGAGGGAAAGGTGCCACAATCCACTGTGACAGCGTGGAGTGACATGGAGGTGCTTGTCAGTACGCATCACGGCCAGGGCAGCTGGCACTCTTGACAGATGTCGCCATGATGTCCAGGAGTGTGTTTCGTGGCGACAGGGTTGATGGCTCGAGGTGTGTCGCCAATGCCAGAACCATGGAAACCTACGTAGGCTAGACATAGGCTGACAGATTGACTATCATAGTGTGTGGAGTGGACACACACACACACACACACACACACACAGACACACACCAAGGGTGGGGGCTAACACCCTCTAACATGTCACAGTTAACCAACGCCGGACACCATATTCAGCACCTTGTTATATCTGCCTGTCTGTTTCAGTCTCAAATGTGAAACTGTTTCCCAAAAGATGCTTTCAAGGCTTTAGCCCGACTAATATTCCCTAGCAACAGTTTGCTGGGGTGTAATTGGCTTATCTCGCTTTAGTGGCGTGCTGTGCAGAATTCAAAGAAGTCATTTAATATTTGTTTTTTTTTATTACTTGTTCCAATTTGTTCTAATTTGTGCTGTTCGATTTTCAAATGGCATCTCGGTCACAGATTCCTTTTCATTTGGGCTGGCTGCCAGGCTTTATCTTCATCTTGTGCTTCGTGCTGTCCATGTACAGTCCAACAATCTGGGTTAGAGGCTGCCAAGATAGATCGCAATCTGTTTCCATAAGGCCCCCTCCACCAAACCTGGATCCTGTTCATTAGGGCATGCAACGGGAAAAGTTTGAAAAAAAATTGCAACGGAAAACCTTTTTGGTGCCTAATGAGCATAACCCCGATGGCTTCCAGTCGTCCATGGTATCTGCCAACTCTAAGCAATTTTCTGTTCTATTAGCCAACATGAGATTGTGCTTGTACAGCCATCACATTATGTGGTCCTTGCTTGCTATCAGTGTATGTGTGCATCCCAAAGGGGGCACCCTATTGCATAGTGCACTGCTTTTGACCAGAGGCTTAAGCTGCACCGGTCAGGGGGTAATGCTGCAAAGAAACTGACCTTATGTCAGAGCTTAAAGGGCAAAAGCATTCCATTATCCTTGTGCTAAGGTGAGCTTGGCTCTTCTGGGGTCAGCAATACGAGTCTTTATTCCATGTCACCTTGGATGAAAGGAAACATTCACTACTGTTTGCTAAATAGTCCAAATGAATAACTACCATTGGTCCATACAGTTGCAGTACGTAAGTGCTTAGGCACCAGAATGTAAATATTTAACACTATTTTGTAACTGCAGATAAATACTTAATTCCATGTATTTGTAAGGATATTGTGATCAAAAAGAATACATAAGAGTAAATGAATGACAGAAGAAAAAAAACTTTTAGAATTATTCATTGTTACGCAAAAATATATATTCTTTTAAGCAATTCAACTTACATTACATCTCTGTAATAAGCTAGTAAACCTCCACTTGGGTTCTAAATATAGCATATTTATAAATTGTTTTGAGTCCGAAGACTCATTCTGGCAAGCTCGAGATAAGTATGCAGGAGTTTATCCAAAGTCACTCCTTTGGTGTTAGCGCATAGAGTCCTACATGCCCCTAGACGCTGATCTTGGATCAGTTTAGCCTTTTCCCAACTAATGGTTAAGGTTATGATTGGAGCAGGAGACGCTGATTCTGGATCTGTACCTAGGGGAAACTTCACCCCAAGAGCATTCTACACAGTCAGCCCCTCTCTCCAATCCCCTCTGTGCTGGGAAAATGTCACCGCGTCACCGGAGAAGGACAGGCTCACCACGACAGGAAGCACCAGGGCCATCTGACCTTGGTCACTGTTGAAAGTGAATCCTGGGACGCTCCCCCAGGAGGAGGCCGTAAGCAGAAAAAGACCCACNCCCCCCCCCCCCCCACCGATATTTCATTTGTCATAGGGTTCGTGTAAACTTTATTCATAGTAATTTTTTTCCTGCAGCGCCAACGCTACAGACAACCCTCGCCTTGACTATCCAGCACGTTCCATACATTTTAATGAGCCGTTACGAAAGCCAGCATACATATTTATTTTCATCTCTCATTGAGACTACAGAAGGAATTTTGAACGCGGTGCGAGCGACAGGCTTAGAAATATTGAATAGTGGCGAGAGAGAAAAAAGAGAGGGAGGTATAATTTCTTTTAAATGATCTGCTTTTTAATGAGGCCTGGAGCGTCCATCATTAAGCCAGCAGTCACACTAAAGTGCCTTTGTTCTCTCTCGCTCTCCTCCAAAGCGTTTGTCCCGTCGCGCGTGAGATGACGCACACGGTTATAGATGTTGAGACCCGAGACAGAGATCAAGGACAGCCCAGATCGGCGCCGTCAGGTCCACGAACCCCAGTGGACATTGTCGAGAAAAATAAGAGATTCTCAGCCAATCAACCGTCTGTCCCTCGGGCCAATCGAAGACGAGGGAGAGCTTCATGGGCAGTCATTTCTCGTTAAAACCAATAAACGTGCCCTGCTTCTCCCTCTGAAGAAGCATCGGGTGGAGCTGCACTCAATAGCTCTGCCTGGGAGAAATGCGCTGACATAGCAACAGTGCTACTGCTATGGAGAGTGCCGGGTTTGAATGTGCAGCACGCATCACGTATTGACAGAGGTGCTAGAAACGAAAGCAAGCATTCCCAGCGGGTTTTAGTCAAGGGCTATTCACTGCCGCCTTGTCATTGAGAGAATTTCTTATCTGTGAGTGTGTGTGCATGTGTCGGAGTGTGTGTTTGAGTGCACCCTCAAGGTGACAGGCCCCCAAAACGTAGCTTCTATTGGTTTCTATATCCCCAGTTTCCAAGTCCATCGCAACACTGGCCTTCTGGTGGTGTTGACAAGCTGCCAAACTGAATATTCCCAGCCTGTGTAATTATGATCTGTGGAATTGATTCCCCTCAGTGATCGTAGTTGGACGTCGTGCGGCTCATTGATTCTGAGATGTATGGTCCTCATTTCGGAGGTGTGGAGCTTAAAGTTTGCACTGATAGCTTTGCCGGTTTGACAGATGCCTTCATCAAAAGGGACTCGCATAGATTACAAATAACGCATTGATTGTGCTAAATCAATCCTCCGAGCCATTATCTCTGCGCATCCGGGTTAGTATGCAGACTAATGCACAGTTGGTACTTGTTACGAGACAGAGAGGAGTCTGCTTACAGAATTGGCAAAAAAATTCAGTTCCCAGCTAGTCTTGCCAGAGTGCTTTGGTTCAGCGAGGTGGTCTAAGCGAGTCTGTGTCTGCATAAAAAAAATGAATAATTCAAACTTATTTTATGCCATTTTATTCATGTAGAAGCAACTGAAGTTCCTTTTTGAAGTTATTCAAGTGTGTTTACATTTATGTGTGTTTGTGTATGTGTGTTTATAAATGTGTGTTTATGTACGTATGTGACATTTGTCTCTCTTCTCACCTGCTCTCTCACATCTGCCGTCTCTCCACAGGGGAGGACTTTGTGGTGGTGCAGCAGGAAATCGTCATGATGAAGGACTGCATGCACTCTAACATCGTGGCCTACTTTGGCAGTTACTTAAGGTAGCATATTTAAAGGCCCGCACCCCGCGCTCCCTCCGCCACCACCCCTAACCTACCCTTCCCTCCTCCACCCCTGCCCTGGCTCAGTCAATTCCCAGCCA
This sequence comes from Hucho hucho, assembly GCA_003317085.1. Taxonomy (NCBI): domain Eukaryota; kingdom Metazoa; phylum Chordata; class Actinopteri; order Salmoniformes; family Salmonidae; genus Hucho; species Hucho hucho. The sequence continues at coordinate 301,899 of QNTS01000841.1, forward strand.
CTCATAGGCTTGGAAGTACACACACACACACGCACACACACACAGGCTCAGCGTGGAGTCTTACTCCACTGCAGTCAAGCTATAGTCAGAGCCTCCGGTCCACGCCTAGCCGCACTAACCCCAGCTAGCTAGCAATGTGGCTAATTGCTAGCTCCGGGGAAATGCTTTGTATTGAACTGAGGTGAGGGAGGTGGAAGGTGGCCATACTGAGAAGTTGCAGGGGCTGAAGAGAGGGAAGTCTTTTAACGCGTTGGTTAGCCGGAGGTCGGTTGTGGCCTCATCATGCTGTGTCACGACCTACAAAAGACTCCCCAAAGCATTCATCCTCCTCATACTCTCTCTCTGCCCCCCCAGACTCCCCCCCGCCCCCTAGCGTTTTGCTTTTTTGCTCACACTATTTTGAGACGTACAGTATCGATTGTAATGTCATTTGTTTCCTTTTGCTCTTTACAGGAGAGAGAAATTATGGATATGTATGGAATATTGCGGGGGAGGGTCCCTACAAGACCTATATCATGGTAAGCATAGGCAAACAACACACACACACACACACACACACACACACACACACACACACACACACACACACACACACTTGAAAAATGACAGCTGGTTCAACTGGTACGATGAAGCCAAATTCAATAAGTTTTTGGGTTTTAAGCTAATTCCTCACTCAAGCTAGACGTCCTCTTACTAGGGCTACGTCCCAAATGGCACCCTATTCCCTTTATAGTACACTACTTTATACCACTGCCCAGAGGGAATCGGTTGCCATGTAGGAAGTAACCTAGCTCCTACCACATAACCAGACAGACAGTTAACAGATTCTTATTATGCTTCTTCTTCTTCTTGTCTTGGTCATTAAAGGGAAAACATCCATTTTTGGACTTTTAATTCTGGAAGAATATAATTTATAAATCAAATCAAATCAAGCCCTTCTTACATCAGCTGATGTCACAGAGTGCTGTACAGAAACTCAGCCTAAAACCCCCAAACAGCAAGCAATGCAGGTGTAAAAGCACATTGGCTAGGAAAAACTCCCTAGAAAGGCCAAAACCTAGGAAGAAACCTAGAGAGGAACCAGGCTGTGAGGGGTGGCCAGTCCTCTTCGGGCTGTGCCGGGTGCAGATTATAACAGAACATGGACAAGATTTTAAAATGTTCATAAAACAGGCAGAACAGTTGAAACGGCCAGGTGGACTCGGGACATCAAGGAGTCATCAGGCCAGGTAGGCCTTGAGGAATGCTCAGGGAGGGAGGGAGGGAGGGAGGGAGGGAGGGAGGGAGGGAGAATACTCCCTAAGAGAACGTTAGTTGAATAAATTGTTTGCACTTAGTTCAACTGTCTTACCTCATCACAACCCAAAATATACGCTGTTTTTACTCCAATGTTTGTAAACATTGTAAACAAACACTGTATAGATTTAAAACGTGGCTAAAACTATGTTTGATGTCATGGATGGTCAGTCCTTTCATCCATAGCTCCGTCTATACATTGAAGTAGTTACATTTCTCCAGCCCCATCCCGGAGTTATGTACGAAGGCACTGGTGGCGTGACCTCTTTGGAATTGTTTGCACTGCAGATTGCCCATTTAAAGCACAGGTCATTAGAGCGGCTGTCTTAAGCAGCTGTTGTCGCAATTGTGCGCGCCCGCACACACACACACACACACACATACATACATACACTCACAGAGATGGTGTTGATTCTGCTCTTAATGACTGTGCTGAGCTCAGTCGGCTGCGAGGCCCCTCATTAGAGAGACAGAACAGCAGTCGACATCACCAACTACCGTTGATCTCAGCCTCCCACATATCAGCTCCCCGCTGCCACGGAGACGACCCGCTGCTCGTAATGTCCCCAAACCTAGGCTCCGTCTACGTCTCCGTGGGGGAAATGGAGGGTCCCTGAAACGGAAGGCCTTCCCTGTAGTTTCGTCGCGTCGTCACCTTTTAACCTTCGTCGTTTAGACGTTGGTGTATTCTTGACAAGGCTTTAGACCCGCCCTGTAGGCAGGTGGCGGGAGGAGGTTAAAGGGGGCATGTCGATAGTCTGACATAGCTTCCTCTCCGTCTGCATTGATCTGAACATGGAGGATAGGTGAAAGCAGTATGGTAGACCCTAGCTGGGAGTATGCTGTCACCCGTATAGGTTATTTCAGGTCAGTGCCGATGAAAGAAAGAAAGAAAGAATATAAAGGAAGGAGATAGTTTTTCAACTGAAACAGGATCAATGAGTTGCCAGCTAACCTGTGTAAATATTTGGAAGTAACGTCATAATTTTTTTGTTAAAGATAATCTTGAAATGGGAATGTTATAATTGATTGGACTAGCTAACTTGGTGTGACCCTGCTTGTTGATAAACCCCTTAGAGCCCTAAGAGAACGTTAGTTTAATTAGCACTGCCATGTGACTGACTGCACCTTTTTAATCAGACCCCAATCAACTGGTGCTATCATGACTTGCAATCTACTTAGTAGAGACTTTAAGATGATTAGCCTCTCAATGGTATGGCCAAAGCATGTTCTCACTCAAACTGAAGGCAGACAGGCAGACAGGCAGACAGGCAGGGTCCTGTTGTGCCTGGTCTGTTCTGTCCAGTCATAACTATTCTATAGTCCCAATAATGACCTTGAAATAACCTAACGTTGTCAGGTAAAGCTGTCAGATCCACATCCATTTGTGAACCCTGAATCTACATTGCCCACCTTGAAACCCTATTTTTGATTTGCGTTTGAAGCTGGGGTTAAATGACACAAATACTTCAAATGTGGCTTGAAATGCTGATATGTGCCCAAATAAGACCTTTAGCTTAAATAATATTAAAGAAATACATGATACGTTTGAATTCAGGTACTCAGGAACCAATGGCCGAGGAACATTTTTTAATAAAGCACGTGTGCTTCCCAGGCTCCAACCATGTCTCTCCTTATCTTTCAGTGACGGGGCCTCTCACAGAATCACAAATAGCCTACGTGTCTCGAGAAACTCTTCAGGTACGTCCATTCAGTTTGCCTCCTCCAACGCTCAAGTATTCACTCTTCTTCAGACATACGTCTTTCATCTCACAGCGTTGCCTTTGAACTGCGTCTCAACTTTGGTTTGATCCATCCACTTAAAATGAGATTGAAAACAGCCTTTAGCAATAGGAAGGGAAAAGGGGGATACCTAGTCAGTCGTACAACTGAATGCCTTCAACTGTAATGTGTCTTCTGCATTTAACCCAACCCCTCTGAATCAGAGAGGTGCTTGGGGGCTGCCTTAATCGACATCCACGTCTTCGGCGCCCGGGGAACAGTGGGTTAACTGCCTTGTTCAGGGGCAGAACGACAGATTTTTACCTTGTCAGCTCGGGGATTCGATCCGGCAACCTTTCGGTTACTGGCCCAACGCTCTAACCACTAGGCTACCTGCATAGCAACATCATAGGACTATTGTTGTAATTGATCTGTTTTGATTTTGATACACAACTATTATACCATAATAAATTCATTATTACAAATCCCCCCAAAATATGTAACCAGGCTATTGCTTTCCTGGTAAAATGACAACGCTCTCATGCTTTGGAAAAGTAGATGTGGCTGATTTTGGTTGAATGTGAATTGGCTAAAAAGGGACACCATATTAGGATGGGAAATTATTTGAGAAGAGATCAATGGACTGACTCACTGTAGGCATGTTTCCCTCCACAGGGTCTCTACTATCTACACAACAAAGGGAAAATGCACAGAGACATAAAGGTAAGGTGGGAAAAATAGCAGATTCTAGCAGGAATACATGGCTTCCCATTGCATAGAATACAACAGAGTGCACAAGGACAAAAAAGGTAAGGTGGGACTGGGACAATAACCGTTTCACGCGGGAATACATTGTGTAGAATAGAGTTTATTGTCCTGTTCAAGGAAATAATTTTACACAAGCTTGTAGGTACACACAAACGCCTTCACCCAGACATGTGCCATTACATTGGCAGTAGTTTTACCTCCTCTAGAATTGCTTGGCGTCGACTTGCAATAGCCATTATAAAAACATTTCGGGCACTATTGGCCTCCATTTCAATCCCCAACAAGACGTCTTTCAAAGTCACTCCAGGCTTTGCCCTGTGAAGTTTCCTTTGATAGATGGCCTTGTTTAGAGACTGCTGCATAAATGAAACTGCGTTGAAAATGTGCAGATACAAGTTAGTTAGACGTTTGACACGCTGTTGAGGAAATAACACGTAAAAAGGTACTGAACACTTCCATAGGCCTGTGCAACCGCAGATTCATTGTGACGTTCTGATCTTCTTTTATGTGCACGAAGGGAGCAAACATACTGTTGACAGACAACGGGTACGTCAAACTAGGTAAGGAGTCCAGACGTGCAACTGTTTTCTTTGGTGTGTGTGTGTGTGTGTGTGTTTCAATATGATGAATCATGGCAATTTGGTGAGCGTGGGAATCATCACCTGGCGAAGATTGACAAGCTGTTAATTGCGCTTGGCTGTGAATAGCACCTTCTGCTTTCACATTCTGTCTGTCCTCTCTCTCTCTGTCCTCTCTCTGTCTCTCTCTGTCTCTCTCTCTCTCTGTCTCTCTCTCTCTGTCTCTCTCTCTCTGTCTCTCTCTCTGTCTCTCTGTCTCTGTGCGTGCTTTCATATTCAATGTGTGTGGTAAGCGAAATCAAGTCTGCGATGCAGGCACACCTTGGACAGTGACAATTGTATCAGTGCTAACACTACAATTTATATCGTATTCCTTTGTTTGGAATATTACCTGCACCAGCTTTACAAAAGTTGTATAATTATTATTATTACAATACATGAGCATTGTATAATCTTCATTGATTTCAATCATCGTTATGTATAGTTTATCATTTATTACAGAGCGAACCAGGCTCAGGAAAAGCTCATCAAGCATTTATTAGCCATTCACTGTATTCATGATAAACTGTCACTGTATTTTAATGTAACTCTGATTTTAACAAGGAATTTACTGGATGAAGTCATTCGTTGGCGAGTAACATCTTTAAAAAGGCATCATTAATTATGCTTAATGGACGCATCGTGTAGATATAACTACAAAGTCAGGCTTCTCATGTCTTTCTTTTCTTGGCAGCTGACTTCGGCGTCTCGGCCCAAATCACGATGACCATTGCCAAGAGAAAATCCTTCATCGGCACACCTTACTGGTAATGTCCTTCATCACTTCCCCCCCTTCTATCGATTCTCTCTGTCCCTTGATACCCAAGTCAGGTGAATCTATCCATGGATCTATCATCCACCGTTTTGTCAAGCAGGATAGGAATGTGCCCTTCAATTGATTTTAAAAGGCGTTTAACCCCCTAGACATCCGCATCAAAATCCATCCGTTTAAGCTAGAGATATGTTCTTTTTTGCATTGCGTCCGCCGATGTTGCACTTCCACATGTGCAGTGAAAGGTGGCACAGCTAGATCGGTGTTTGGTCGGACCATGAGACATCCCGAAAAATTGGTTTTCTCACGAAAACGTCTGTAGCGTTTCGAAACGGTTTGTCCTACAAAACTATTATGAGCCTTCTATTGAACGATGAGACTCACAAACACGATGGTGTTCTCTGTCTTGCTATACGTGCCCCGCAAGCCTCACAAGACTTGTCTGAAGGTAACAGTTTAAAACAATTGAATAGAAGTGTATATATGGAGAAAGTTTAGTGCCAATAATTAGGACTTAAATACACATTTCAATGCGTGTCTGTCACCAGAGATTTTAACAGTTTGAGAATGCTTGACAAAAAGATATGCAAGCCTTGACATGTTTTGCATTTCAAGCTACAAAGCTAGTAGAATATATATATATTTTAGTTTTAGTTTTTTCTAAACCCAATCCAGCCCCTTACCCTAAACCGGGTTCGTATCTTAACCCAGATCCAGCCCCTTACCCTAAACCGGGTTCGTATCTTAACCCAGATCCAGCCCCTTACCCTAAACCGGGTTCGTATCTTAACCCCAATCCAGCCCCTTACCCTAAACTGGGTTTGTATCTTAACCCAGATCCAGCCCCTTACCCTAAACTGGGTTCATATCCTAACCTCAATCCAGCCCCTTACCCTAAACTGGGTTCGTATCTTAACCCCGATGCCGCCCCTTACCCTAAACTGGGTTCGTATCTTAACCCCGATGCCGCCCCTTACCCTAAACTGGGTTTGTATCTTAACCCAGATCCAGCCCCTTACCCTAAACTGGGTTTGTATCTTAACCCAGATCCAGCCCCTTACCCTAAACCGTGTTCGTATCCAAATCATGACCCTCCCCTCCCCATACACTGATACATCACACTCTTTCCCTGCTTTGAGCCCACCCCTCTCTTTATTCGTGTTTTGTTTAGTCTGATGTTTTGTTTTTCTTTTTTCATTTCTATAATTGTAAAGTGACTTTCGGTCCTTGAAAAGCGCCAAATAGGTCCCATGTATTATTATAATTATTATGCTTGGCGAAAATCAATCACTGCATTCCACAGTAACAACCTCATACCAACGGTCAAGCATGGTGGTGGTAGTGGGATGATTTGGGGATGCTTTGCTGCCTCAGGACCTGGACCACTTGCCTTAATAGAAGGATCCCTGAATTCTGCTCTGTATCAGAGACTTCTACAGGAGAATGTCAGGCCATCCGTCTGGCAAATACTTTTTCACGGCACTGTAGTACAAACACTTCAGAACAAACTTATTTTAGATTGGGGGGGGACTATCTGTTGTTCCATGTGTTTCTATTGGCTAATAGCAGTAAGGACTATCTGTTGTTCCATGTGTTTCTATGGGCTAATAGCAGTAGGGACTATCTGTTGTTCCATGT
>QNTS01000841.1:309337-324096 GCA_003317085.1 Hucho hucho
CTATCTGTTATTCAATGTGTTTCTATGGGTTAATAGCAGTAAGGACTATCTGTTATTCAATGTGTTTCTATGGGCTAATAGCAGTAAGGACTATCTGTTATTCAATGTGTTTCTATGGGCTAATAGCAGTAAGGACTATCTGTTATTCAATGTGTTTCTATGGGCTAATAGCAGTAAGGACTATCTGTTATTCAATGTGTTTCTATGGGCTAATAGCAGTAAGGACTATCTGTTATTCAGTGTGTTCTTATGGGCTAATAGCAGTAAGGACTATCTGTTGTTCCATGTAGTGAATCTGTTATTCAGTGTGTTCTTATGGGCTAATAGCAGTAAGGACTATCTGTTATTCAATGTGTTTCTATGGGCTAATAGCAGTAAGGACTATCTGTTGTTCCATGTAGTGATTGTTATCCAGTGTGTTCTTATGGGCTAATTCAATGTTTAATCAAATAATCGTTTTATTCATTTTTTAAAAATATTTTATACTTCAAATAGCTAAATGATCTTTGGTATGACCTTCTTAAAACAATTCCATATGTGATCTTTGGTATGACATTCTTACAACAATTCCATATGTTAGCTTACTAGAACCCCCGCTCAGCTTAGGTAGGGCTTCGACTCTAAGGGGTTAACGAGTCAAACATATTGTGATTTATATTGATTTGGTGGTGGTGGTGGTGATGATGATTGATGATGGGTGGCAGGTAGCCTAGTTAAGCGCGTTGGGACAGGAACCGAAAGATCGCTGGTTTGAATCCCTGAGCCAACTAGGTGAAAAATCTGTCTGTGCCCTTGAGCAAGTAACTTAACCCTAATTGCTCTTGTAAGTCGCTCTGGATAAGAGCGTCTGATAAATGACTCGAATGTAATGATGATGCTGGTCTTGTATTCGATTTTGATTTTTAAAAGTAGCCTATTAAGCAAGTCAAACGATTCTGATTATATTGATTTCAATTATGATAATACGATGATGCTGTAATGATGATGAGGATGACTGCTGGTATCATCAAATTAATTTAAGACCAGTGTTTGGGTTACACTTTATAATGACTTGAATAATCCCTATAAATGCTTATGAATTTTAACACTTCCAACCAGTGCTGACTGTAGCTGACTGTAGCCATTTTGGGGCCTTAAGCGATATTTGGGTGGGTTGCCACCCCCAACCGTGGGGGCAAAACATTTTAGTGGCCCCCCACTTGGCGGCCCTAGTGGTCGCGCCACTGCTAAACAAAAGTTTAGAAATATTTACAAAGTGTGTTCATATTTATTAACATTTCTAAAGGAGTAATTGGCACAGTGGGTTATACTGAGCCGACTCCCTGTGCGCAGGATGGCGCCCGAGGTGGCAGCCGTAGAGAGGAAGGGCGGGTACAACCACCTGTGCGACATCTGGGCCGTGGGCATCACCGCCATCGAGCTGGCAGAGCTGCAGCCGCCCATGTTCGACCTTCACCCGATGAGGTTAGTGTTTGGACCCGTTGGCATCAGACCAGGGCTCTCTTTTTAAAGGAGAGCGAACTCTCCTTTGGTATTTTATTGTTTTTGACAGAGACCGTTATGAAATGAAGAGCAGACAGAGAGAAGGGGCCCGGTAGGTGCAGGGATTCTTATCCATGCAGGCAGGGGAATCGTATACACACTCACACCCCCCCCATATGTATTTGGACAGGGAAGCATATATTTGTTTTGGGGGGGGGCTCTGCTCTATACTCAAGGATTTTGGATTTGAGATAGTGTTTCATGTGAGGCGACAGTACAGAATGGCACCTTTTATTTGAGGTTATTTTCATCTGTTTTAGCGGTAAGAAATGAAAGCACTTTATGTAGCTAATCCCCCCATTTGAAGTCAAAAGTATTTGGACAAATTCACAGTGTATTGAAGTAGTCAAAAGTTAGGTATTCGGTCCCATATTTCTAACATGCAATGACTCTACGAACTCGTCGTATGCATTTGCAGAACATAGAGAAAGCGGAGCATAACTATTTTAAATGTATGTTTAGTAAGTTAGCACCTCTGAGTAAAAGCAAGGATTGTAAGTGTAAGGATGATATCCTTAAATACACAACTGCACCTTTTTTATTTTTCTCAGAGCCCTGTTTTTGATGACCAAAAGTAACTTCCAGCCGCCCAAGTTGAAAGACAAGGTGAAGTGGTAAGTGTCTTTAGGCTTGCTGCCTGCAACATTAGCTACACCATGGCCAGTTCTATCTCGCTGCTTGAACACACCGCCCTCTCCCACCCCGACTCTTATACATTGTAACTGGATGGAAAAAGAGACGTAATACAATATTAATGAATCAAATCAAAATGCTACTAAATTATTAACAGTCAGAGACACACCTGTCATAGCGGTAAAGGAGCCTCAGATTTGTGTCGATGTCATTGGACTCAGTGAAAGGCTGTTTTTGTGGGGAGGGGTTGGAGAATTGACAGCCTAACTAGATTTACACATAATATGGGGTCAGGTTTCATCCCAAAGAGGTTTGATCATTATTAGCATATAAATTGAATATTTATGGTCGAATAGGCAGAATATTTTTTTTTATCCAATTTCGTTCTCCCTCTCCAAGGACCAGTAATTTTCATCATTTTGTAAAAATATCGTTGACGAAGAATCCAAAGAAAAGGCCCTCCTCAGACAAACTGCTGCAGGTAAGATGATCAGCAATGGGATTGTAGTGACGTCATTGTGTAGGTCAAGGGATTTGGTTGCCGCAATGACAACCCATAGAGCATTGTTAGTAAGTAACTCTTTCAAATGTTCAAGGTCAAGATTTAGTGAAATAAGTGTGAAATATTTGGAACTAGAGCCCTCTTAAAGGAGCAATATGAAGTTTAAACAACAACACAGCAGTTACTCCGCCACTGTTTTTGTACACAGCTGAGGGGTGGTGCTGGGAAAATGTAACCACTCTCAAATGTATAGAAAACGGATGCAAGGACTGACCATTCATGATACTGTATCAAAATGATCGTTTTGAGGATATATTTTTTGTTTTTTTTAGTAAAACAAGCTTATATTTTGGGTTCTGATGGGGTACGACAGTTGAGCTAAGCTCATGAGGCAGTTAAAAGATTCCTTTTATTTTAAAAGCCCGAAAAATTTGGTAGCAATCGCAGAATGTGCTGCAGTTTTTACATAGCAACTCTTATTTACTAGTAACCTGAGGTTTGTGTTCTTAGAACTCGACCAAAGAATCTTGGACAGAGGAACCCACCTAACTCTTACAAGCTCAAATGTTTAAAAAAAAATATGCTATGATTAATTTGACAATATAGGTACAAAAAAAAGTGTTTTATTCGATTGCATTTCTCATAATGCAATCTTTCTGACACGTGGATTTTCTTGACTAAATCTGGCCCGTAGTCTCCTACAGTTTGTCCCAGTCCCAGATCTGTTTGTATAGTCTTGCCAACTGCTATGGTCATTGCCCCACCAATAACCATAGGATTTGGCAAGACCTCACAAACAGATCCGAGACCAGGCTATCCTACAGTATGAACACAACAGCTTCATTATTGTCCCTTGATGTTTTCCCAGCATCCCTTTGTCTCGCAACCCCTGAGTCGAACGCTGGCCATCGAGCTCTTGGACAAGGCCAGCGACCCGGACCATTCCTCCTACGACGACCACTTAGATGACGAGCCCGAGGAGCCCGAGGAGGTACAGTGCAGCTGCAGACACCCACAGGACACGTCCTCCTTCAATCAGAACCAGTAACCTTTGCCTCTATCGAGGGTGCTAGTCTGTTTCTACTATCTTGCCAGCTCCTTGTCACTCAGTGTCAATCCAAACTTTTGGCATGACTATTCCATAAGGAGGTGGCAAGATTGGCCCCCAGGCTAGGTTTCCTCGGAGGTTGGTAAATGGTGACATCGATTCTCACAGCGGAATAGTAATAATTTAGATTTTTGTTTTCTTTCCTGTATTCCTGGTTACCGGTTTTGATTGATCAAGGCTCTAAATCATTTTAATTGACTGTAGAGGACAATAATTGGTTATAGAGCATCTACTGTACTTTGTCATACAGAACATTTTGTCACTGTAGGTTTTAGGGGTCAATGTACTCTGTGTATAATGCACAGGAAGAGTTTGCCGAGAGTAGCTTTTTGCTATTCATAGCCACAGTATTCACACTCCGCAGTACTTTCTATCGTTGCCAATATTTTACTAGAATACACTGACTGTACATTCTGTCCTGTTCATTGGCACATTTAAATGCATATTTGTTAGACAGTTACAAGATGTCTAGTATTATACAGCGTCTATATATTGTTGTTTTCATTTTAAAGATGTACTAGCCTTAGCATAAGCATTAATTTGCCTCTTAGCTCACTTTAGCTGGCAGCAGTCACTTTGTCCAAGGTCCATAATACCTGTCTGTAGGTGTTGACTGTAGGTGTTGACTGTAGGTGTTGACTGTAGGTGTGTTGACTGTAGGTGTGTTGACTGTAGGTGTGTTGACTGTAGGTGTGTTGACTGTAGGTGCGTTGACTGTAGGTGCGTTGACTGTAGGTGCGTTGACTGTAGGTGCGTTGCCTGTAGGTGCGTTGACTGTAGGTGTGTTGTCTGTAGGTGTGTTGTCTGTAGATGTGCCTTTAAATGAATTCTTTAGGCTGTTACACCCCCCTGCCTTGTCCTCAACTGCCCTGGGGTAAAGTTTCCCCTAGGTACAGATCTAGGATCAGCTTCCCTTCCCCCAATCCTAACCTTAACCATTAGTGGGAGAAACGCAAAACTGACCCAAGATCAGCATATGAGGACAGTTTCACCCTACACCTCCTCAACTCCTCTCATCAGTTGGGCTGAGTGTCTCTGCCTCTCTCCTTCGCCCTTAGTTGAAATACAAGAGGGTGCTTTGGCTCATACTGGGGTGTTCATACTGTGTGCGTGCGTGCGTGCGTGCGTGCATGTGTGTTCAGGTGCAACATGAGAAATGGACATGTGCTGAAATGGTTTGAAGGTATCGGGGACACTTATTGTACATTGGAACCAAATGCTATTTGTCTTTAACTGGATAAGAGCATTCTGCTAAATGAATAACATGTAACATGTCTAAAATACAGACAAGAATGATCCTATAATATATCCCAAGATTACGTTGTGCTGGTGAAGGTCCTTCAACCGCCCTTGGCTTCCGATGGTTTGGCTCTAAATGCTTTTAGTCTCTACTTCAAAACATCCGGGCAGTGAAGGATGTCATTCAACTGCCATTCTGTGCCCTGGAACTGTCAGTTCCGCTGTGAAGCCCTTCACATAAAGTGATGCACAAGGGAGGACACACTGCTAAATAAATAACAGTGGAAGCCATCCTTGGGACTACCTTGGCTGCCCCCCCCAAATGTCACCCTGGTCCCTGCGTAGTGCACTACGTAGGCTGCCGTCAAAATTAGTGCTGCCGTTTGGGATGCACCCATTTCTCATAGTCATGACACAGAAGAAGACTGGCCGCCAACTAATGATTTCCCCTACAGGGCTTAGTGGGAAGGCGGAAGGGTCATTTTCATTACTCATGTGTCATCAAAGTGTGACATTCGGTGGTGTTATTTTTTACACAAGCCTTTTTTAATTAGGGAAACATGGAAGGTTGCCAGGAAGACGTGACTCACCTGAGTGTCCCAAATGGAACCCTAATCCCTATATGGTGCAGTACTTTTGACTAGGGCCCATAGGGGTCTGGTCAAAAGTAGTGCACTATAAAAGGAATAGGGTGCCATTTGGGACGTATGCTCCGTCTGCAAAGACAGTTACACATTTTAATTCTTGTTCTTCTCTCATCATCGTTATCGCTGATTGTCGATCTTATCAGAGAGGAAGAGGCGAAGCGAGAGGTTTCACTTTCACCAAAATCTAAGCTTGTTGCCTGCCTTCTGTCTTTGGGACAACATCTCCCATTGTTAGGGAGGAGACATAAGCATCTCTACAGATCTCTGATCTTACCTCCTATATACTGTACATTCGGAAAGTATTCAGACCCCTTTTCCACATGTTGTTCTTATTCTAAAATGGATTAAATAAAATAAAACCTCATCAATCTACACACAATAACCCATAATAACAAAGCGAAAACAGGTTTTTAGAAATGTTTACACATTTTATGAAAAATAATAAGCAGAAATACCTTATTTACATAAGTATTCAGACTCTTTGCTATGAGACTCTAAATTGAGCTCAGGTGCATTCTGTTTCCATTGATCATCCTTGAGATGTTTCTACAACCTGATTGTAGTCCACCTGCGGTAAATTCAATTGATTGGACATGATTTGGAAAGGCACACACCTGTCTATATAAGGTCCCACTGTTGACAGTGCATGTCAGAGCAAAAACCAAGCCATGAGGTCGAAGGAATTGTCCACAGAGTTCTGAGACAGGATTGTGTCGAGGCACAGATCTGGGGAAGGGTACCAAAACATTTCTGCGGCATTGAAGGTCCCCAAGAACACAGTGGCCTCCATCATTCCTAAATGGAAAAAGTTTGGAACCACCAAGACTCTTCCTAGAGCTGGCCGCCCGGCCAAACTGGGCAATTGGGGGAAAAGGACCTTGGTCAGGGAGGTGACCAAGAACCCGATGGTCACCCTGACAGAGCTACAGAGTACCTCTGTGGAGATGGGAGAACCTTCCAGAAGGACAACCATCTCTGCTGCACTCCACCAATCAGACCTGTATGGTAGAGTGGCTAGACGGAAGCCACTCTTCAGTAAAAGGCACATGACAGCCCGCTTGCCCTTTGTGAGACGCGGTGTGGGTGAACAGATGATCTCCACATGTGTATTTCCCACCGTAAAGCATGGAGGAGGAGGTGTTATGGTGTGGGGGTGCTTTGCTGGTGACACTGACACTGTCGGCTTAGTGGGACTATCATTTGTTTTTCAACAGGACAATGACCCAACACACCTCCAGGCTGTACAAGGCCTATTTTACCAAGAAGGAGAGTGATGGAGTGCTACATCAGATGGCCTGGCCTCCACAATCCCCTGACCTCAACCAAATTGAGATGGTTTGGGAGGAGTCGGACTGCAGAGTGAAGGAAAATCAGCCAACAAGTGCTCAGCATATGTGGAAACTCCTTCAAGACTGTTGGAAAAGCATTCCAGGTGAAGCTGGTTGAGAGAATTCCAAGAGTGTGCAGTGCTGTCATCAAGGCAAAGGGTGGCTATTTGAAGAATCTCAAATATAACATATATATTTGTTTAACACGTTTTTGGTTACTACATGATTCCATATGTGTTATTTCATATATTTGATTTATTCTAGAATGTAGAAAATAGTAAAAATAAAGAAAAACCATTGAATGAGTAGGTGTTCTAAAACTTTTGACTAGTAGTGTATAAAATGTGATATTTCAGTATGTTATTTTTGATAAATGTGTAAAAACCTCTAAAAACCTGTTTGTCATTATGGGGATTTGTGTGTAGATTGATGAGGGAAAAAAACTATTGAATCTGTTTTAGAATAAGGATGTAACATAACAAAATGTGGAGAAAGTCAAGGGGTCTGAATACTTTTTCTACACACCCCTTGCACAGTCTTCACATTTTGCTCAGAAGGGATTAGGGATTACACTGGATGTTTTACCTACAGATCTACACAGTCTACTCCACATTTAAAGTGATAGAAAGTTCGAGAAACATTTCTAAAAGATGTCTTGATTGCGTATGTTAATACTTGGTGGAAGCACTTTTTGGCAGCCATTACAGCTGTGAATAATATTCTACCAACTTTGCACAACTCTTATGGCAACATTTGTCCATTATTTTTGTCAAAATTGCTTAAGCTCACTAAATTTGGTTAGGAATCATTGGACAGGAATAATTCAACCTTATGTCTGATTTTCAAGCAAATTTAATTCACGACTGAGACTAAACGGGCGGCAGGGTAGCCTAGTGGTTATACCGTTGGACTAGTAACCGAAAGGTTGCAAGTTCAATTCTCCGAGCTGACAAGGAACAAATCTGTCGTTCTGCCCCTGGACAGGCAGGCCGTCATTGAAAAGAAGAATTTGTTCTTAACTGACTTGCCTAGTTAAATAAATAAATAAACCACTCAGGAACACTATTGGAAAGCCATTCTGGTGTGTCTTTGGCATAACAATGTGTGTAATTGCCTCGCTGAAAAGTCTAACTCTAAAGTCTAACTAACTTTACCTGGGCTTTGCTCCTTTCATATTTATTTTGATCCTGACAAATTCCTCAGTCCCTGCCGATGACCAGCATACCCATTTCATAAAGCTGCCACCACAATACTTGAAAATACAATTTAATCATTTTTTAGATGTGATTTTAAGGCAGTTTCAGATGCGTACAAGCACAGTGAAATAATATTAAACACACATAACAGTGCTTTACTTTCAAATACAGGGTTTTTGTGAAGCTTTAAAAATGGTACTGTAGGTAGAATGTATATCAGAATGCCTGCATCCAACAATGCTACATTTTTGAATAATGTATTACTAGCCTGGTCCCAGATCGGTTTGGGCTGACAATGACCATAAAAGTTGGCAATACAGCACAAACAGATCTGGGACCAGGCTGGTTAGTGTTGTACTGTTTCCCTCACTCCACTTTATCTGTTTTGACAGCCCCCTGTATCGGTGCCGCACCGGATTCGATCCGGGAACACACGAGAAGGGAAGACCCTCTCTGAGATCAACTGTGAGTGTCTTCAGTAGCATTTGACTTAATCCCTCTGGTATAAGACTGTTATAAGAGTGACATTAGCATGCCGTAGTATGTCCTAAGCAGTCATGACTAGGGCTGTTGCGGTGACCGTATTACCACCACACCAGTGGTCACGAGTCATGAAGGCAGTCAAATTCCACATGACCGTTTAGTCACGGTAACTAGGCTTCTCCAAGCTCTGATGCCGCTGATGGTCATTAGTAGCCTACCAAACTTGCTACCTGCCTGGTACTCAGCACTCTATTGTCCCTCTAATCACTCTGACATCAATGCAAATTTATGCTCATAGCGTACTACCATGTGCGCATTGCAGCGCATATAATGGGAAGAAATAGCCTAATAGTTTATCAACATTTTAAGTTAAACGTTAAACGTTGATCTGTTGCATCAGCCACATTTTTTTTAATGCAAATGGTTGTGTTAATTTGGGATCTATCGCATCCCACAACTGTCCCAGACTATGTTTGGAACATGTATTTCTCGCACAGAATAGAATAGGTCGACCTTTGTACTAGGGGGGATAGTAGATTGACATAGGCTAGAGCTGTCGCTGTTCGTTAGGCTTACTCATATTGTTGGCTGACGAAAAGTAAATAGACGGGTCTTCCAATATCTTCAATATGCAATATGTTAGATAAGGACGCACGCAGTTGCGTCCCCAATGTGTCTGGCTTCACTTGTAGCCTGTGGGAAAGACCCGGTTACGTGACGGAGCACTCAGGACAACACAGAGTAAATAGACAACATTTTCTTTACATCATGTCTAAAGGAAATAATGGATTTATTGTGAAGGTGTAGGCTATATTAAATTGATTTATTAGACTTTTTAAAATGTAGATGTTCCAAAGGTTTGCATCAGTGGCTTGCAGGCTATGTGTGGATGCCAGGAGATGCTAATATGTTTGTGCTAATTAATGGTCAATTACCGTGAGACCGACAGTTATTTGCTTGACAATCACCGGAAGATTGAAAATGATTTTAAAAAATGTAAACCTTCTGTTTTGGACTCGACGTGTCGTTGTATGGCTCACGTGTGCATAAATTACGATCTACAGTCCTCTCCAAGCGGATAAAGCAACTAAATACGTACGTTCTAACCTCCCATCATTGAGTGCATGAGATTACGCACTCGTGCCTGTCATGTAGTGAACGTGCGCTCTGAAGCAAGTTTTCAAGTGCCTGCATGGCACACCATTAGTTAATTTGATAACAGTGAAAAATACATCAAGTACATAGATCAAATCCATGCATCATAAGTTAGAAAACATCCAAAATTAGAAATTATATATATTTTTTTGTAATCTCTTATCCAGAGCGACTTACAGGAGCCATTAGGGTTAATTACCTTGCTCAAGGGCACATTGACAGATTTTACACCTAGTCGGATCAGGGGTTCGAACCAGCAACCTTGTATTTTGTTTTAATTTTTGGAATATATTGCGCAATAGTCTATAAGGTTTTCCGTTCGTGAATGGCGAGTGTGACACAACACACCACACACCTGTAATGCGCTCGAGAAAAGTATACTGCAAACTTTTCACCCACAAAATATTGGCCCAAATTTAGGTTGTGTCAACCATACATTCAAGTCAAATAGTTCCATGTGTCCACCTTTAAACTTTCACACATGTATGAAATGGGGTAATCCAACACTGCAGCTGTTGAGTGCCAGCGATCATCATTCATCACGTAGGCAATATAATTTAATCGATACACGACTTTCAAGGAGTAGGACATTTGATGCGAACACACTATATATACAAAAGTATGTGGACACCCCTTCAAATTACTGGATTCGTCTATTTCAGCCACACCCGTTGCTGAGAGGTGTATAAAATCGAGCACACAGACATGCAATCTCCATAGACAAACATTGATAGTAGAATGGCCTTACTGAAGGGCTCAGTGACTTTCAACATGGCACCGTCATAGGATGCCAAGTCAAATTTCTGCCCTGCTAGAGCTGCCCCATCAACCGTAAGTGCTGTTATTGTGAAGTGGAAACGTCTAGGAGCAACAACGCCTCAGCCGCGAAGTGGTAGGCCACCCAAGTGCTGAAGCGATTAGCGCGTAAAAATCTCCTGTCCTCCGTTATCAACACTCACTACCGAGTTCCAAACTGCCTCTGGAAGCAACGTCAGCACAATCACTGTTTATCGGGAGCTTCAGGAAATGGGTTTCCATGGCCAAGCAGCTGCACACAAGCCTAAGATCACCATGCGCAATGCCAAGCGTCGGCTGGAGTGGTGTAAAGGTCACCACCATTGGACTCTGGAGCAGTGGAAACACGTTCTGTGGAGTGATGAATCCCTCTTCACCATCTGGCAGTCTAAAGGACAAATCTAGGTTTGGTGGATGCCAGGAGAACGCTACCTGCCCCAATGCATAGTGCCAACTGTAAAGTTTGGTGGAGGAGGAATAATGGTCTGGGGCTGTTTTTCATGATTCGGGCCCCTTAGTTCCAGTGAAGGGAAATCTTAGCACTACAGCATACAATAATATTCTACACAATTTGTGGTAACAGTTTGGGGAAAGCCCTGTCCTTTTCTAGCATGACAATGCTCCCGTGCATAAAAGCGAGATCCATACAGAAATGGTTTGTCGAGATCGGTGTGGAAGAACTTGAATGGCCTGCACAGAGCCCTGACCTCAACCCCATCGAACACCTTTGCGATTAATTGGAATGCCGACTGTGAGCCAGGCCTAATCGTCCAACCTCACTAATGCTCTTGTGGCTGAATGGAAGCAATTCCCTGCAGCAATGTTCCAACATCTAGTGGAAAGCCCAGTGGAAAGCCCAGAAGAGTGGAGGCTGTTAAAGCAGCAAAGTGGGGACCAACTCCATATTAATGCCCATGATTTTGGAATGTTTGACGAGCAGGTGTCCACGTACTTATGGTCATGTAGTGTAGAGGTTTACGATTTTCCGTTGTTTAAAATTACATTATAACATTTTCTTGCTCGTTTGCCATATTAGTCTGATGAGACCATACCCTACAACGGGAGCTAGCCTGCCAACAACCGAACTTGATGGACAATGTTGATTGGCAGATGGAATGAGGTCCAATAAGGTTGCAAGTTTTATAGTGGGAGGCGGGATCAGGTCAGCACACTATTGTCCAATGAGGTTGCGGTGTGAGCCCAACATGCACACCCCACATTTACTGACGTTGTACACAATTGTGCGCAGTGTTTGGGGAACTGTTTTTGGCTCGTGAGCGCTTCTTTCAAAACTACTGGCTGAAATTACACAAATCATTTGTAAGGCATCTTTTACAACTGCGTCAAGTGAGTAGCCACAATCTAATGTCTACTAAGGTCACTGTGACTGGTTAGGACATCTATAATGTCACGTTTATAACAATGTAACGAAAGCTTTTCTGATTTCTTCCTGATCGGGTCCTTCTCATGACCTTGTGGTTTAAGTATGGAAAACCACTCCTTCCTTATCTCTTCAGCTCTCATTTTTTTCCCCCACTCAGAGTGGCAGAGACATCACTTCCCAAGAGACTTGAATAAAGGCATATGGGGAACTGCTTACTGTTCATTCAGGGACTCTGTATGTGAGGGTCTTAAACTTTGCCATTAAGTTTTGACTCTGTGCCCACAGGGATTATGGGGGGAAAGTGCCTGCACTAGTAGGAATATGCCCATAAGCGATCTTTAGCGATATGCTGTGCTTATGTTACTGTTCGACGCATTGCGTTTTAATTTATATTTTCATTGCCAGGCCACTGTGACTATATTTCTCAATGTGTCGTGTGTTCATTTCTTAGTACTGCAGTTGGTGTTTAATTCTCGGCGTTTCATTTTTTTTTTAACCCTGATAGTCGATCAAGTCAAGTTTGATCCCCCGCTTAGGATGGAGACTGAACCTCATCACGAACCAGCAGTGAGTGACTCTCCCTAATACACACACACAACACACAACACACAACACACACACAACACAACACACGCTTGCCCATCAACATTTCACACTTTTCGACCAATCAAATCACGCTTTGCAACAATGACTGTTTAAATTCAGAACCTCACAATTTCCATGGTTACTGCTATTGCTATTGCACTGCTACTATCCCCTTAACTGTGCATTGTATTCTGGACGAGGCGTACTACAGTATTATATGTTATATAAACTATATTATGTGGTATAAAAGTGATGACAGACGCCTCATACAAAGCTATATTGGAGACCCGGAATGTGTTCTCCAAATGACACCATATTGTCCCTGGTCAAAGGTTAGTGCATTATATATGGAATAGGGAGTCATTTGGGAGGTACCCCCACATGTCAACAGATAGGAGTTGTAGTTTGTGTGTTGACTTCAAAATACCGAAGGGGTGAGAGACTCTCACGTTGTTAAATACTGTTTTCAAACCCTTCCAACAATTAAATATCTAACCTAGTTTCAACAGTGTTTGAATGTGACAGTGTGTGAACGCGACAGTGTGTGAACGCGACAGTGTGTGAACGCGACAGTGTGTGAACGCGACAGTGTGTGAACGCGACAGTGTGTGAACGCGACAGTGTGTGAACGCGACAGTGTGTGAACGCGACAGTGTGTGAACGCGACAGTGTGTGAACGCGACAGTGTGTGAACGCGACAGTGTGTGAACGTGAATCAACAATCCATTAGAAAGTCTGTACACAGTACCTTCCAATCCTCCAGTCTTAAAGTAATCTCATATAAAAACAAATGACACACACATATTTATTTGTAATTATTTTTTATCAACAACAAAAAAATCGTAGGCTTGTACCACCAATACGCTCTCTCTCTCTCTCTCTCAACTTCTGTCTTTGATGTGCTTCTGTTGGAGGGGAAGGTCGGACACTTGTTTTAGAAGTCCATGAAAGATTATTTTCTGAAGGCCCCACTTGCATGGTATCCGTTTGGCACCCTGGCCAGCCTTTTGAGTCTCTCACCCCTTATGTGTGTTTTTTTTTTTAAATTTGTTTATATATTTTTTTAACCCAACCATCCCACCTCTTTGGAGAACAACTTAAACACCTCAAAACATTTTATACTGTGTGTGTGATAATTTTTTAAATACCCGTTGACTGTGAATAATCTGTATTTTCAGCCCGACTCTGACGATTTTTTGGACTGCGTGGAAGAACAGTACTACACTGCAAGATCTAACATGGTACTTTTGTTCTTATTTTTTGCCCATATTTGACCTCCGTTTTGTGCTGTGTCTCATTCTCATCGCTGTTCGTATGTTGTCAGTTCACGTTTGGATGCCCTTTTCACTCTGAAGCCCTCTCGTCTTGCTGCTTTCGTTGGCGTCCCATAACACTTTCACTTGCCGTCGCGTGTAAAGGCGTAACCCGCGCCCTTGCGCCATTGTACTGTCTTTTGTAGCATATAGTCTGCAGCCTATAGTTCCTTTTGGTTATTACAGCGTCATGCATCACTGCCCTGTGTACAGTATGATCAATTTGTATTCCTACCTGGTTTTGACGTGGATGATGAAATAACTGTAATATCAGCTTGAAAAATCACCAAACAGGTTAAAATGATGAAATATATCGCATGTATGTCGTTCCCTGGCCTATTTTTTGGGGGGCATATGCTTGTTTTTTACAGGGGCACTAAAGGGCTTTATTTTTAGGCCTTGTCACAATGCGACTCGTCTCTTTTTTTCAAAGAGAGAGAGGTTGAAAGAGAGGGGGACGGTTATCAAAGTGCAACGCCCTCAATGATGGCAGACTCAGACGAGGGAGGACAGGGAGCTGGAGAGATGAGAGAGAGGAAGAGGGGTTGAGATGGAGATATAGGGATGGAGATGTTGAGAAAGGGAGAGGTTTGGAGAGAGGGTGCAAGGTTTAGAGAGAGGGTGCGAGGTTTAGAGAGAGGGTGCGAGGTTTAGAGAGAGGGTGCGAGGTTTAGAGAGAGGGTGCGAGGTTTAGAGAGAGGGTGCGAGGTTTAGAGAGAGAGCGAGGTTTAGAGAGAGAGAGAGCGAGGTTTAGAGAGAGAGAGCAAGGTTTATAGAGACAGAGACAGAGACCGAGGTTTAGAGAGAGAGAGAGAGAGAGAGATTTAGAGAGAGAGAGAGAGAGAGAGA
>QNTS01000841.1:325912-336783 GCA_003317085.1 Hucho hucho
AGAGAGAGAGAGAGGTTTAGAGAGAGAGAGAGAGCGAGACCTCCTCACAACCTCCTCACAACCTCCTCACAACCTTGTCAAGTGTTTCCTATTAGGCCGTTCAGCAGCAATGTGCCCTGGAATATTGTAATATGGAATTTAGCTGATGCTTTTATCTAATCTAAAGATACAATTATGCACACATCTTACGCATACATTTAGTTGTACATATACGTTGTAGTTGTACATATATATATATTGCCATTATTCACTATGTCATCACGTAGATACGAAAGATGGTAGCTGAACAGTTTCTTAAATGCACCCTCTGAGATTCTGTGTACATTGGGTTCAAGGCTGACACCTGGTTTGTCCCAAATGGCCCCCTATTCCCTATAGGTCACTACTTTTACTGCTAAATATAGGGGATAGGGGGCCATTTGGGACTCAGGCCCGGCATCTCTGTGACTAAGAGACAGTTATTATAGGGGAAGGAACGGAAGAAAAGCGACGGGGACGGTAATCAAAGCGCATCGCCCTCGCATTGATGGCAGACTCAGACAAGGGGGAGGATGGAGAGATGAGAGGCGAGGGATGGAGGAGGGCAGAGAGGTGACAGAGTCACTGAGCTGGAAAGCCTGGGATCTTCTGTCAACTCTCCTTCCCTCCATCTCTCTTTCTCTTTATAGCTTCCTTCCCTCTCTCTCTCCCTCCCTCTCTCTCTCCCTGCCTCCCTCTCTCTCTCTCCCTCCCTCTCTGGAAATCCCTCCCTCAACAGAACGCATAGCGGTGAATAACGAAATTTCGTCTGGTAATCTAGGGGTGAAAAAATATCAATGTGGTTTTGCATGACTGAGAGTTCTGCTCCAAAGGCAGAAGGTGGTAAATCTGATTAAGACAGATGTATCATCCACACAGTTTATCCTCTCTTTACTTTGGAGACAAGAGTTAAAAAGGCCTTTGCCATTAGTTTACCCCTCCTACTCTATACAATCTTGAGACTAAACTGACAGAATTACCAAGCTTTTCCGATTTATTAAGCGAAAAGGTTAATCTTTTCAAAGAAAACTGTATTTTAAAGCTGCTGAGCCTGTTTTGTTCTGACTCTAAACTATGTTCTGTATTAGATATCTGCATTATTTCTGAGTTGCTGTGTCATTGTCGAACTTGGTCATTTGTCATCATTGTTACTAAATCCTCGCAACGTCTGGCTTTATAACGATTGTCTCCTTTTGACATGTTGGTGATACCTCAATTGGAGCGCCTAGAGTTAATACCCCACTTAAAATACATACGTTGTATCAACCAATAATATGTTTTTAAGTTTTGTCATATCAACTTCATTTCCTGAGTTTAAGGCTGTGGTCTAACTAATGATGTATTCTGTATTCAAATGTATTCTGTCAATATTTTTAAATGATTTTATGGTTGTCATAACCAGTAAGGACAAGTACTGTGTCCAGCATAAACAGCTAATTTGTTTGGTTCATATACAGTAGCAGACATTAGAGGAAGTGTCAACCAACATTTATTTTGTTGACGTTCAAACAGCTCATCCACCAATCAGCATCTTCTTTGCTTGTGTGTATCCATTACGTGCTTAACCAATTCAATTGTTATTATTAAGAGGTATGATGTATTTGCGTGCATGAATGAATGACTGCCGTAGGGCATGCCAATGAATAGAAGTTCACAAACTGAATAAATCAAAAAGCAATCACATTGCATTTCGACTAGAATTACAGTATACATAGCACCTCTGCACAACAAAACCTCAATATCACCAATCACTCAAAGGAGATGGAGCTTTAACATGTCATGATTTTCATTTCGGTCGAACCTTATTTCTCATTTCTAATACTCCTCATCATGCAGATATAATGACTGTCTGACTCTTGAGGAATGGCACATGCAAAGTGAAATGAAATAAGGCTTCTGTCTTGTGTAACGGTCTTCATTTCTCCTAGGACTTGCAGATGGACGACGAAGAGGGATCTCCCAAAAGCTCCTTCTTGGGAGGGCATAAGTAAGTGAGACTGCATGCATGTCCCGTGCACGAGTAACAGTGAAACGCTAATGCAAGCTCTAAACCCAACAATGCAAGCATTTTCGCTACACCCGCAATAACATCTGCTAGACACGTGTATACGACCAATACAGTGTTATTTTTGATTTGATATGCAATCATCAATATCAATGTAGTAGTCAAAATAACAAGGTAGAACCAAAAAAAAAAACAATAAATAAAAATAAGAACACGAGAAAGTCAGTAAGCTACTATAAATACAGCGTCAGTTCCAATACCATATTTACAATATTAAGGGATACAGGAGTGATAGGGGTAGATACAGAGCCTCTATTTTTGCATATTTAATACTGAATGTTATCAGATCTTCAACCAAAACCTAATATTAGATAAAAGGGAACCTGAGTGAACAAATAACACAACAATGACATACTTATTTCATTTATTTAATGAACAAAGTTATGCAACACCCAATGCCCCTGTGTGAAAAAGTAATTGCCCCCCTTACACTCAATAACTGGTTGTGCCACCTTTAGCTGCAATGACTCCAACCTAACGCTTCCTGTAGTTGTTGATCAGTCTCTCACGTCGAAATGTGGCCCACTCTTGCATGTAGAACTGCTGTAACTCAGCAACACTTGTGGGGTTTTCAAGCACGAACTGCTCATTTCAAGTCCTACCTCATCATCTCATTTGGGATTAGGTCTGGACTTTGACTAGGCCATTCCTAAACTTCAAGGGGCGGTTTCCCGGACACAGATTAAGCCTAATCCTGGACTAAAAAGTGCTTTCAATGGAGATTTTCCATTGATCTTGCAATTTAGTCCAGGATTAGGCTTAATCTGTGTCCGGGAAACCGCCCCCAAATGTGTTTCTTTTTTAGCCATTTTCATGTAGACTTGATTGTGTGTTTTGGATCGTTGTCTTTATTTATTCAGTTAGGAACAAATTATTATTTACAATGACGGTTTACCCCGGTCAAACCCAAACCCGGACGACGCTGGGCCAATTGTGTGCCGCCCTATGGGACTCCCAATCACGGCCGGTTGTGATACAGCCTGGACTTGAACCAGGTCTGTAATGACGCCTCAAGCACTGAGATACAGTGCCTTAGACCGCTGCACCACTCGGGAGCCCGAAATACTTTGCTTACTTTTTTAAAACCTCATTAGGTGGAGGCTAGAGAGGGATTGACAAACCACAAACTAGTTCCAACTTATTGGAACCTTCCAAACTGATTAGAATGAGTAATTAAATAATAATTAAACATAATTAACAGTTATGTGGGATAGTCAACCTGAGCATGCAACAGTTGAATTGATGTTTTGTTTGTCTGTGAGGGTAAGAAATACTAGGCAAGTTGCATTCAGATCCAAATACTATTTGACACAGTTTTCTTTAGTTTATCTGGAGTGCACTTGTGCCACTAGGCAAGGCCAATCAAGCCCAGATAAAGTATTTGAAATGATTTCTAATAGTCTTTGAACCCAACTCTGGTTGTATTGCACTGAATCGTAATGGGAATCTTGAGTGAGTGTGTGTGTAGATAATAAATTTTTTCTCCAAACTTTTCCACTCTCCTTATTGTTTATTTGTAGAGACAGCCATTAATGAAAGGGGAAGGGGGATAAAGGGGAAGATGGAGATTTGAGAAGGCTGGTGGGGCGTCGAGGCAGATGGAGTGACACACGAGTGAGACCGAGGCGATTGGTGCCCGCTCCCAGTTACACTAACAGATGGGCCTAGTCACAACCTGTGAAGTTGGAGCTTTCCACACCAAGCTATGCAGCACCCTTATACATTATTAGTTATAATATGACAGTCAGTTAGCGTAGCCACAACCTGTGTACCTAGGGCTTCCCACACAGAGAAACGTAACAGTACTAGTAATAATATAATCATTTGGTTATTTAGCTTAGCCACAACCCGTTAACTACTTAGGCAGTAGCCAGCTGGCCGCTCCCGACACTACCCGGTGAAATGTGAGGCGCCAAATTCAAAATCCAAAAGTTGAATTATTAAACATTCATCAATATACAAGTGTTGCATAGTCATCAAAAGCTCTGCTTCTTGGGCAATATCACAGCGTTGTCAGATTTCAAAAAGGCTTTACGGCGAAAGCACAACATTTGATTGTTTGAGGATAGCACCTCATATTTTTTCAACATTAGCATAAATTCATATCCAGCGCAGGTCACACAAAACCCATATAAGAGCTAAAAAATATCACTTACCCAAGTGTCCAACGAAGACATCCAATGGTTCTTTTGTTAGAAAGAGTCATTTATTATATCCATAAATCTCTGTTTGGTTGGCGAGTTATGATCAGAAAATCCACCGTCGAGTCGCCCATTGAACCGTGAAGAGAACACGTTCAAATTATACCTATAAACTTTCTCCGAACAAATCAAACATCATTTTTAATGTGTCCTTAGGTATCCTTTTATGTATATTTACTGTAATATTTAAACCGGACGATAACGTGAACAATAGGAAAGGAAAATAAAGTGGGGCGCGCTCACAATCTTGCGCCCGTCAAACGTTGTTGACAAAAGTGGTCCCTTCACTACTTCCTCTTCCTATCCGTTCTGCTTAGTGCTAGAGCTTCCAGACACTGTATAAAGACTGTTGACATCTAGTGGAAGCCATAGGTACTGCAGTCTCAGTCCTAGTTAAAATAGAAATGAATAGGCAGCCTGGAGAAGAAGGTCATGTACAAAAAAAACTTGATCAGAAATACAGTGTAGACATTGTTAATGTTGTAAATGACTATTGTAGCTGGAAACAGCAGATTTTTTTTATGGAATATCTACATAGGCGTTCAGAGGCCCATTATCAGCAACCATCACTCCTGTGTTCCAATGGCACGTTGTGTTAGCTAATCCAAGTTTATCACTTTAAAAGGCTAATTGATCATTAGAAAACCCTTTTGCAATTATGTTAGCACAGCTAAAAACTGTTGTTCTGATTAAAGAAGCAATAAAACTGGCCTTGTTTAGACTAGTTGAGTATCTGCAGCATCAGCATTTGTGGGTTTGATTACAGACTCAAAATGGCCAGAAACAAAGACCTTTCTTCTGAAACTTGTCAGTCTATTCTTGTTCTGAGAAATGAAGGCTATTCCATGTGAGAAATTGCCAAAAAACTGAAGATCTCGTACAACGCTGTGTACTACTCCCTTCACAGAACAGCGCAAACTGGCTCTAACCAGAATAGAAAGAGGAGTGGGAGGCCCCGGTGCACAACTGAGCAAGAGGATAAGTACATTAGAGTGTCTAGTTTGAGAAACAGACTCCTCACAAGTCCTCAACTGGCAGCTTCATTAAATAGTACCCGCAAAACACCAGTCTCAACGTCAACAGTAAAGAGGCGACTCCGGGATGCTGGCCTTCTAGGCAGAGTTGCAAAGAAAAAGCCATATCTCAGACTGGCCAATAAAAATAAAAGATTAAGATGGGCAAAATAACACTGGACAGAGGAACTCTGCCTAGAAGGCCAGCATCCCGGAATTGCCTTTTCACTGTTGTGTATATTTTGTTTTAAAAGTATTTTCAAGACTACAATGAAAATACGTTTTTAAACTAATCCTCAATGATTTTAATGCCATTGTACTGTATCCACGTGTGGTTGTATTGTGTTTAAATGGTCACCCCCCCAAAAAAATTGGGTTTAAATCATAGTAATTATGGTAATATGGTAATTTAGTGTAGCTGCAACCTGTGTAACTAGCACTTTCCACACAAAGCAATGTAGCGTTCTCTGTTATACAATACTACTAATATGATATCATTTAGAGGCATACATTTTACCAGACCCTTCCAAAACAACGTACAGTTAACCTGTATCCAGTGTGGCCCGTGCAGGAATCAAACCCAAAATGATTGTGTTGCAAGCATTATGACATAACTAACCGAGCCATCGGAACGACCAATAGTAGATTGAGTAGCCTACTGCTGAGCATAGTGTGTTTTGAGAGGTTGTTGTGCACTAACAGGGAACCCTGTCAGCTTCGATGTTTGTCTGTGTTTAGTTTTTTTTTCATGTTCAGCCGACTTTCTTTCTACCTATCGAGAGGTTTCGCCGAGTGCTAATTCATAAAACATAAGTAGCCTTCTTTTTTTGCTCCGCTACAATCACTTGGCAATTTGTTTGTTGGAACTGCCCCCAGCGCACGACCCCGGGTCACACTAAATAATTTAAAACCAAGACACAGAGAATCTAGATTGGAGAAACAGGCGGCAAATATGACTCTATTTTTAGACAAGAAAGCGGAGGTGGTTTGGTACTTTCACAGCATCTTCCGAAAAACGGGCGGGAACATCAATCTAGCGCCGTCTTTACACTCCAAGTCAATAAAAGCCTTTTTGTTTTTGTAAATCGTCTCCCTCATCCCCAACCACCCCCTGCAAGTATCCCTTGTGTGCAAATGTAAACGTGACAGTAGCTATCTCCTTTTATCTGTTTTATCTCCTGTCATTATCTCGCAACAGGAGTCTTCTGAAATCGGTGGAGGAAGAGCTAATCCAGAGGTAGGCCCAGCAGTGCTTTCCCTCCTGTCCCCTTTTTGCTAGTTTTTACTCCTCTTTCTCTTTCTCACACGCTCTTTCTGTCTGTCTATCTATCTCTTCCTCTCTTTTCACGGAAACTAAAAAAAAAATCCTATCCTCTCTTCTCATTTCTACCTCTATATTGGACAGGGCTCACTTGGAAAAATAAATGTGGCTTCCCTGGTTAAATAAAATAAAAGTTATTATTATCTCTGTCATCTCATTCTCAACTATTTTATTCTCATCCCTTTCCCCTCATATATTTTTCTCATCTTCAGCCTCTCTCTCCCTCTGCCTCTCTCCCTCGGTTTCTCACTCTGCTTCCTTCTCCCCTTCTCTTTCTCCTTCCCTCACCTTTTCTCTCTCTCTCTCGCTCGCTGTCCCTCTCCCCACCCCTCTCTCCTGAGCCTCTTGCTCTTGCACTACTCAATATTTCATGTGACCTAACCTTCTGCCTCTGTGCTTGTCCGAGTGATATGGACGACTAACTTGCTTTAAAACCACTCCCGCGGAGACCGGGGGGATTTCTCACCCTGGCTGAGGTGTTAAAGCCGTATGTCCAGTTATAGTGCAGCGGGGCTGAAACCCGGCGGGATGTCCGCTATTGTTTATTGTAGTCTTTGTCTCTCGGCGGCTAGGGTGGTGTGCCGCTGGCATGCATTAATTCTCAGCGTTAGGGTAAAAAAAAAAAAAATCACCTTATGCAGGAAAGATACCTGCGCACTGATTTCCAATGCACAAGTGACGAGCAGGTCAGCTAGCCTGGTCCCAGATCGGTTTGTGCTGTATAGTCAACTTCTATGTTCGTTGTCTTGCCACACGTGATGTTTGGCAAGACGACACAAATAGATAGCTAGACTCGGTTCAAAATAAGGCGTTGACTGTTTCGGGTGTCTTCTCTACTTTTATCTTTGTTGATGAAACGGCACTTACAGAAGCAGGGCACTCTCAAATTTTGTCCGGTTCACTACTAAAGGTGTCAGCTGCTGGCGGCTATCCAAAGGCGGCTAGGCGAACCGAAGGAGTGTGCTCGCATACTCCCTTAAAAGACCTCTGCTTGAAAAACCAGATAAAAGCGGCAATAGTACTGTTTGTTCTTTTTGAGATGCCGTAGCCAGTATACACTTCCTCAAAATAGACAGAATGAATCAAAAATAACTCAAGAAATATCATTCATTTTGAAGTTTTTGCCAAGGAGATCTTAGTTGTGCAATTTTACATCTAAATACTGGTCCAGTATTTCTCAACAACAAAAAAAGTTGCATGAAAACGAGTCGCTTTGTTGAATGACACCAAAGACTTGAATTGAGGAATCCCTACTGTTAAACAATCACTGATGAAGGGCCGTAGACTTCGGCTACCAACTTCAGGTTGCCTCAAGAAAAAAAACTATGTGCCCGAAAAAACCCTCAAGTCCAAAACGAACAAAAACCTCAGAAAATGTCATCATAATATATGCACAAACACTTCTGATGGGTTTTGGTTGGGAAGCATGTAGACTCCTTAAGGTAGACCTCACATTGAAATGGATAATGGTGCATAGTATCACATTTCACTGTTGAAATGTTTTGGACATGAGGTGCCTACTAACAATTTTCCTATATTGGACAGGAGAAGATCATGTTTCCCGCTGCTGAAATGTTGTTCAATAGGATTGTTGTTATGGGGTGGATCTTTCCTCATCTCTCCGAAGCCCTTAGAAGGTAGAGCTCAGCCGATTCTGAGCCACGATGGAGAAATGCCTCTCTCTACGACTGTACCTCTTCAATTCAATACAACTACATATAATTGTATTGTATTAATCCCAAGAGGGGCAATTACAAAGGCATTAATAAAGTTGAATTGAAATGTACATCCTTCTTCTTCTCCCTTAGGGGACACGAGACTCATTTAGATGATGGTGATGATGGTGGTGGTGATGGTGACGGTGATGATGAAATGCAACAGTAAGTCCTACTGTCTTCAACCCCTTTTCTCCTTTCAACCTAACAACAGTCCTCCTAACATTTCATCTATAAACTGTAGTTATGATCGGAACTGGCTACTCTACTAGGGGCCAGGTTCATGTCCATTAAGCCTTTCTTATTGGACAAGTCCAGATAGTCCGTCTTTTTCTTGACTCCGTTTTCTTCCATTTGATGCCTAATGAACATGACCCAGGATATATACTGAGTGTGTGAACTCCTGCTCTTTCCATGATAGACTGAATCCAGGTGAATCCAGGTGAAAGCTATGATCCCTTTATTGATGTCACTTGTTAAATCCACTTCAATCAGTGTAGATGAAGGGGAGGAAACGGGTTAAAGAATCATTTTTAAGCCTTGAGACATTGTGTATGTGTGCCATTCAGAGGGCGAATGGGCAAGACAAAATATTTAAGTGCCTTTGAACGGGGTATGGTAGTAGGTGCCAGGCCCACCGGTTTGTGTCAAGAACTGCAACGCTTGACAGTTTCCTGTGTGTATCAAGAATGGTCCACCACCCAAAGGACATCCAGCCAACTTGACTCCTGTGGGAAGCATTGGAGTCAACATGGGCCAGCGTCCTTGTGGAATACTTTCGACGCCTTGTAGAGTCCATGCTCTGACGAATTGAGACTGTTCTGAGGGAAAAAGGAGGGGGGGGTGCAACTCAATATTAGGAAGGTGTTCTTATACACTAAACACAAAGGTATAACTATTAGTACCATAGGTTGTTCTAATAGTTATGCCCTCTCTCTCTCTCTTAGTGCCAAGGGCTCCACATTGCGGCCCAAAGAGCCTCCACCACCGCATCCCAACGTCAAGGTATGTATTCTTCAAATGACTCAATGTCCATCGTATGAGACTGAGAGCATAGCGTTTCCTCACATATAAACCTGGAGATGATCTCTTTTCTACAGTGTACACACAGGAATCATTTTGTGGCACCACTTTAAATTGAACATAGGAACAAATGTTGTTGTGCTATCTCCTATAGCTCTGTTGTGTGCAGTAGGGCATAATACTTTACATACAATGATGATGTTTCCATGTTGATGTGTGTGCTTTTATGCCGATCCTGTAGCGTTGTGGGTCAAATCAATTTCAACTTATGATTTATTTATTATTTTTTTTACAAATGTCATTTGTTTAAAGTCAGTTGACTTCCTCCATTAAACGAGAATTTACCAGAACCCTGTTTTGTATTTTGCTCTCAGCCAATCCCCATTCCACAGGATAGTGCCAACTCCCACGCTCGCCATGGCTCCCCTGCTCACCATGGATCCCCCGGTCTCTACGGCTCCCCCGGTGACCATGACGACCACGGGGGGACCATAAAGCGGTGTCCGGCCGCCGAGAGCCCCGCCCGCTCTGCCACTCATGTTCCGCCCAGGCTGCCGCCCCCCAGACACCCCCCACTCAGGCAGCTTAGCTTAGGTAGGTAACATAGTCTACAGGCATGCTCACAAACTGAATGGATGCATCCTGGGAGTGGTGGTATCCCCTGTGTCAGAAATGCATTAATGCTGGTTTTCTTATCTCCCCTGCACTTAATTGGAGGACCAAAGCTGTGGTCCCCTTAAATGAATGAATGAATTAATGAATGGGTCGGTGAGTGAGTGAGTCAATTAATAAATGAATGAATCAGTCAGTCACTTCAATTCAACTCATCACAATACCAACCACAATACCCAGCCCGGACCACATAGACAATAAGTGTGATGATGCTGAGATAAAAGCTACCACTGTTTTCAGGGATCTCTCCTTCCAACCCTGCCAACATCCACCCACTCTACTAAACTCAAGAAGCTCTGCCCCACCTCCTCCCTGTCTTAGCCAGTCAGCTTTTCCAAAGTCGACCTTGTGTGTGTGTGTGTGCCCCAGCTAGTATTTATAGCCCGTTTAATTAGGAACAGTGGTGTGACTGGTGTTGCGATAATGTCACAAACCCACTCTGCCACATGAGTCACCTTCCAATACACACACACACACACACACACACACACACAAACAAACTTCCCCAGTTTCCACATCCTGTCTGCTTCGAGTAGTCTGGTGGCAGGGCCCAACTTTCAAACGAAGCTGACTGTCCCTCACGTGTGCATCTCAATAGTTTTCCTCCCCTCATCAGCTTGACGTGAAAGAACTGGACTAGTACCTGGGCTATTCCATTCAGGTAGCCTAGTGGTTAGACCGTTGGACTTGTAACCGGAAGGTTGCAAGGTCGAATCCCCGAGCTGACAAGGTAAAAATCTGTTGTTCTGCCCCTGAACATGGCAGTTAACCCACTGTTCCCCGGGCGCCGAGAACGTGGATGTCGATTAAGGCAGCCCCCCCCCCCCCCCCCCCCCCCCCCCC
>QNTS01000841.1:349065-364682 GCA_003317085.1 Hucho hucho
GCGGATGGTCAGGGGGACGGAACGTAATTTCAAAGAATTTGTGAACTGCGAATTGACCGCAAAAAGCTCAAACGGATAGAATATGTGACTTAAACATAATCATGTCAAACCTTGCTTACATTTGTATACAATCACATACTGTATGTCTCTCTATTATGAGTGGGAACACTCTGGAACAGATTTCCAAAATGAAAATCACTTGGAGCTGATTTGCTGGTGTTTTTACAGTATTTTATGTCCAACAATAAAATAATAACACATTTAAAATAAACATTTTTTATTTTATTTTTGCTCAGAAAACTTGCAAATAAAATCATCACCATTTGGAGAACCCTGCGTTTAGTGTTGTGGATACAAATTAATTTAGCGAGCCCCTGCTGACATGGGTACGAATCCCCTCTGTCCTTCTCATCTATCTCTCCCTCTACACATGTGCTGTCAAATTAATAAATAAAAATATGCAAGGTAAATATTATTTTTAAGTGCCTCGATTATTGCCTGTAATAGCTATGGTGGCGTTCCAGATGTAATTTTTTGTGGTTTCATCTCAGAAGATTGCTATATCGTATTCATGCAGTTCATGCTATGTTTAACACTTATCCAAGCATTGTGATATCTGATCGTCTGTGCCATCGAGACTGAAGTCTGTCTGTGGCCATAAAGTCACTTAGGGCAGTTCATTAGGATGTAACAATATAAAATGTTCAGATAGAAATGTATTGTGTAGAACAGATATGATTGTCTATCAGATGGAATAGGTACAGTATTTGGGCTAGCTCTATTAATTTTATTTCTATCTGCAACATTCAGAACATTTCACATCACTGAATACACCCCTGTTGTACCTTTTGATTGCAGGGTTGTGGTGCTGGAGAGCAGACCCACAGACAACCCTACAGCGCACAGCAACCTATACATCCTGGCTGGACACGAGAACAGTTACTAACCACCCTGTGCTCTGGGAACCAGTGTCCTATTCAGTAGGGACAAAACCTTCTGAAACGGAGTGATACAGGGATGTACAATCTGAACTTGTCCAATAAGAAACCTTAGTTTCATTGTCGGTTGCAAAACATTTTTCCATTGTATGCCTTAATGAACATGGCCCAGGATTGGTTTCAGTTACATATCAAGAGGTTATGAATCTGAATGAAATTCATTCATTGAAAATTGCAATTAGGTTTGTTTTTCTATTCATAAATTGGAATTCATGTCCTGAAATTAAACTATGGACCTGACCCCATCCCTGATGGGAACAGAATATGATAAGGAGGACATGTCTGACTCTGCATCTGAGACCAAGGAGTTGCAATCGCACCATTCATCGAGCAAGTGACCTTGGATGTGTCCGGTTTTTAATTGAACCGTAGGATTTTAATTGAAAGTCAACATGTATAGTAACACAAACCCACATTCCTGGATATCACACTATTTCAGTATTGACCAACTTCTGAGAGCATGCAATGCTTACCTAACAAGTGCTTGACCGATGTGTTTTGTAATTCATGTAAATAGAATATTGAGGTTGTACACTACGAGTATGTCATGTAGATAACCATGCTGCATATATTTTGTACAGTTGCCCCCNCCCCCCCCCCCCCAACTTTGAGAGATATAAAGAGTTGTTACCTAATCAATGTAGGGCACTACTTTTAAGGGCTTGTCAACTAATGTAATTTTACAAAACTTAGTGGTAGGATGTCAAAGAGCAAAGTGTCTGTTCATTTTGATCATGCGTAGTATGTTAGACTCATTTTGATATGAAGCCATTTTCAATGTTATTTTATTTTCACACACTTTTAATTCCAACCCCATAGAAAGTTGTCAATGCTCAGATATGCACTGGTTGTGAAATTTGCACATAGTTGTACGCAATAAAACACTTTATTCTTACATTTAAGGAATGGTTAACAAAGTATCTGCATGACTGCATTAGAATACATCATACTATACACTTTAGATGTAAACTCAGACAAATGTAACCAGGCAATATAAGGTTTATTTTTTACATACACGCCAAGCTATTGTTAAAACTCCAGTCAAACTGAAGAGACTCTGGGCAGTTGTACCATCTTAGAATCATTTTCCTTATGGTGGCCAATGAGTTGAATGCTGAATGTTTGCCAAATTGCATTGTTCATATTGTTTGTTATGGTGTTTGGGTGTCATAGTAAGACCTCTACCTCATGCATTGGGGAGTCAGTGGGAATATGTGGGGCCAAATTGAACATGTAACACTAAATGTCCCTTGCTGACTCCATGTAGCTTACACAACTAAAGGAGGGTATGATGAAGTACAAGGATCTTCTCGCTTGGTTTATTTCCATATTGCTTTTGTTTCATGTAAATACTGTAAAATAAAATTGCTTAATTGTGCCTGTACAACTGCTATATTTGAACATGTTACATATTAAACATTTTAACTCATGATGGGATACATTGATTGACTGATGAGCTATAGAAATAAAACAATATATATGAAAAAATGAAAAGAAGAAAGCCTAATGTTTTTCTCTCTGACATTTTAGTGGGTATATGTCTTTTTTAAGCCTATTAAACCTACGGAATAATTTCTG
Organism: Hucho hucho; assembly: GCA_003317085.1. Lineage (NCBI taxonomy): Eukaryota > Metazoa > Chordata > Actinopteri > Salmoniformes > Salmonidae > Hucho > Hucho hucho. Next base: position 351,642 of record QNTS01000841.1, read on the forward strand.
CCAAGATGTAGATGTGTATTTTGAACATTGGGAATACATACTATACCATGAGCTGTTCCACCCAGTTAGTTAGTGGAGGTGTCTGCTTAGGGAAGTCTCTACAAAAAAATGAATGCTTTCCATGATGTTTTCTCTGGGCTCTGTTAGTCAAGTCTGCGACAAAAAACTAGCACTAGTTCACATGCATCGTTGGTATGTTTGTAGTTTCACGTTTTAATGTAACATGTACAAGTACAGTGAAATGCCTTTATTGCAAACTCAACGCAATAATCCAAAACTATTACCAGGAAAAAAAGCACAAGAGAAATAACAATAAGAAATACACAAAGTAATTAAGTAAGCATACTATATACAGAAAATCTTTTTTAAAGTCAGTTCCAATACTATATTTACATGAGCAGGGATAGGAGTGACGGAGGTCGATATGTATGGAGGAAATGTGACCAGGCACCAGGATCTTAAGACCAACAGAGTAGCCGCAGTGTGTAGGGGGCCCTGTGAGTATGCAATGAAGTGATCTTCCTCATCAAACGATCTTATTTCATGCTATCGTTTAATAATAATCAATTGTTGCTGTCGGTCTGTCCAGATTGTATAGAGATCTGGGAATGTGGGCAGACCAGACGACGATCCAAAACAAGCCCCTGGGGACGTCGTTAGCTGTCCTGTGCAGTTCTTGTAGCAGCAGCTGCACCCGAACCGAGTCACAACACCCGTCTAAATAAAGAATCTGGACCAAAGGTAAACTGGTCATTAAAGCCAGCCTTTGCGTCCATTCTTGGTCTTTCTAGATAACCAAACCCCCCCCCCCTAAAAAAAAAGACAGCTGAATAGTCTAGAGACATGTTTTGGAAATGCTAACTTCATGGAGGATTAACACGGTTATCAATATCCACCCTGCCGAAGATTCGGTGAAAACGGGCGATTTATATACCGAATACCGATATCTTATATATTTCCCCCCCCCCAACAACAAAAACAAAAATCTAGGGAATAATTGAACTGGCCGAGAAAGGACGAAGAAGTATGTGAATATCCCGCAAGGTGAAGTGGCACATTGCTCTGCTCTCCCCCCCCCCCCGGTTGGGTCGTATCTAGTCAGCTCCGCCACCGGCCACGGAGCGCTGTTCATCACTAGTGGCAACCACCTCCCCACCGCCACCGGGGACAGATCGCTACCAGCCGCGGTTACCTTGTCAGCAGAGTCACGTCCATCTGCCAACGCAACGTAAACTTGTTACTTAACGTTTTTTGAAGTATCTTTCTTTTTTTGGGGGCGGCGGCGGCGGCGGCGGCGGGGGGGGGGGTGTATTTTTATTTATTTATTTATTTAAAACTCTCGGTTGTCCGAAAGAGCAAAACCTGCTAGCTAACGGTAGCTACTTGCTCCGGTAGCTGGAGACGGCTGGCTAGCTTAGCGGCGATCAACATCGTGTGCACCGTCGATGCAATGGTCCTGTCGGTAACCGTTTTGGTCGAGGGACGCTCATTCGGTGGATATTCTGAGGCAACGGGGAGCCGCGCAGAATATTACACCTCCCGGTTCCAGCCGCGGGCCTCACTATATACATGCTTTTTGTTTTGGGATGTGAACACGGTGGCCGTGGACACACAGCGCTCGCCGGCTGCAAGGTAGCGCCACGGAGACCGGGCAGCTGGAGCCATGCAAGCCGCCCAGCTTCAGTACGACTTCTTCAGCGAGGAGAACGCACCGAAATGGCGGGGGCTGTTGGTACCTTCCCTCAACAAGGTAGGCTCGGATCTCAGGCAGGTGCCAAGCGAACTAACTCACGGTAAACGGACACGTTATGCACGACCAGCAGAAGTAGCTATTATGAGCTAGTCCGCTAAACCTTTTTTTTTTTTTTTTTGAATTAGCTACCTGGAAAAACCGTGTTGTCTTGTAGGAATTGATTTTTGTTGTTGTTGTTGTTGTTGTTGTTGTTGTTGTTGTTGCAACAAACAACATTTGACGGTGCCACGTCAAAAACACACCGTGTTGCCAGTGACACATGGTTTGGTTGGTCAAATCACATTTTATTGGGGTGCATACACGTATTTAGCAGATGTTATTGTGTGTGTGTGTGTGTGTGTGTGTGTGTGTGTGTGATAACATTGTATATCGACTCCTGTTAGCTGCACCCGTGTGTTTGACTCCAAATTGTTTTCTTTGATCCCCCACACCGAAACTCGGAACGTCACTAGTCCCCCATGCATTACACCATTCCTAAAAATGTCCCCTTTTTATCTGAATCTGCTATCTCGGCATGCACATCTTGTCCACAGTGTGAACGGCACTGGAAGCTTCTGTGGGGGGAGGACGCTGTCACACTCACAGGACACGTCGTCGTCCCCCATCCCCTCCCCTCGGCAAAACTGCATCACTTTTTCCTAAGCCAAGGGGTCCATAGTAACGTTGAAACTGGGCCCTCTATTTCAGACATATAACACATACAGTACTTGCTTAGCAGCAACCCTGAATATATTGTAGTACTAATCATCATCATCATGAAACGAGTCATTTGTTTGTTCTTGTCCCCGAAGGCAGTTTTGGAAATTCTATGTTGGTGCTGGTGGACTGTCATATCCTATCCATAACCAATAAATGACTATTTGACCATTTTACATGGACAACATCATTGACACTACAGAAGTTGTTGAGAAATGCTAGATTAGTCATAATTATCTTTTTCTATTGTTGCTGTGGTGATACTCTGCTTTACTCTACCCCCTCCCCCAAAGAAAATAAGAACATGCAAATTGCACACCTAGACTTGCCAGGTATTTAAAGGGAAATTAGGTTTTCAAACATTACATACTTGGGTCACAGCCCATCAAGATTGACGCAGTACCTTTTTTCAAGTAGGTTCTGACTCCGTTTCAATATTTTGGGACACTCTCATATAGTCTCATGAAGGTGGTGGCTGTGTTTTGGATGATTTACAGACTCGCTGCTGAGTGAAATTTATGTTATTGATTAAAACAAACGCATATCAGCCTTTGGGGTGGTTTGAAATAACATGTCTGATGTGGACAAGTTTTAGTGACACACCACACACGTTACCTTGGTCTACACAGAGTGAACACTGACTAGAGCCTTTCTGGTTTGTGTGTGTTGGTAAATAGAGGCTTATAACTGGCGTGAGGCGATCAGGGTGGGGTTTTTTCAGCAAGATGCTGCAAGCAGGGGAATGCCGAGTCAGGGAACTTCAGTCACAGCCCTCTCAAGTGAGATGTTACAATAACAGTTGAGCAAATTGTTTCTTTTTTAAAATGTTCTTTACATTTTTTCTTTTTTCATCCCAGCGCTTTCTTAATATAAGTGTTGTCAATGACTAGTGTATATTTACTTCACAACAGCCTTGCCCAAGTTTGGCACTGTAACATGCTTAGCTAAAACCACTCCAGACAGACCAATTTAGGCCTGAACAGAAAAACTATTAGGCCTATATAATGGTAGTGGTCAAGATGAAAGGACAGCTGAATGACAAACACCATAAGTTGCCCAATTTACAATGGGGGTTTGACATGAAGGGGTAGGCCCTTCATGTCAGAGGTAGTGATCAGGAAAATAATGCTAAGAAGAACTGGAAGAATCAGAACAATACTTAACTTCTTAGGGAGCGGCAGCAGAGGTGACGGTTTTGGAGGTTTTCGCCTGCTATATCAGTTCTGTTATACTCACAGACATTATTTTAACTGTTGTAGAAACTTCAGAGTGTTTCCTATCCAATAGTACTAATTATGTGCATATCCTAGTTTCTGGGCCTGAGTGGCAGGCATTTTATTTCGGGCACGTCGGACAGGCGAAAATTCTGAAAATGGGACCCTAGCCCTAAGGAGTTAATAATACTGAAACTGAATTCTAGCCTACTGGAAAAAAAACATCCTAATGGACCAGCTAGGACTGAATTATGTAATGATAGTGTGCCACTTGATATGAATCTGGAAATGAAAATGACCTTTGACATGCCTTGGTTAATCTTTTAACTACTGCTGCAGAAACAGTACACTTCATTATGTTGAGAAGTTGGTCTTATGTGGGAGATTGAATGAACTGTGGAGGAATGCTGCAGAGAAACAGTTCAAGTCTTTGCTCGAGTTCCCACTGTTGGACGACTGGCACATGTGTAATCCAAACGAGGGGGGATGGCCTCTGCATTCCTGTTGTGTGTAGACTGGCAAGGGCCGGCAAATGCCAAAGTGCGATGATGCCATAGCAGTGCAATGCCACAGGCATGGCAGGAATGTAGCCCATTGTGTGAGGTCAGAGCAAGTCAGCCCTCGCAGAAAATGGGACTGAGAGACAACGGAGAGGAGGTTATAGCCCCAGTGGGTCGCATTAAGGATTTTTTTGCGACAAGCTTTTACCCCCTTTCTTCTCCTCCAAACCACCCCCCTCGACCCCTCAAGTGTTGCTTTCCTCACTCAAGCTGTGTCAACAAGTCAAGGAGCGGTTATGGAAGACTTCAAAAGAGCCCCATGGCAAGACCAGCTTCTCTGCATTGAGCCGTTGAAAGTTGACACACCCTCTGTTCACCCTATTTATTTAGCCATTGGCCTCTCGGCTTCAAAAAAATTGTTACATTTGTCTGGAATGTGCTGGCACAGGGAACTGAGAGGATTCGAAGACGTGCATGCGCTCCAGTGGATGAGCATTGTTCAGGTTCCTGCTGTGGAATGAAATTGGGAAATCGGGTTTGTTTTATCATGCCATTTAAAAACAAATTCACTGCTAAAGACATTTTGGCCTGCTTTGCCAAAGCCAAAATGCCAGGTTTGCCAGCCCTGCCAGGAAAGGCTTTGTCAAGAGCAAGCCCTCATTTTTGCCTCTCTACACATTTCCAATGGATTTAGTTTGCAAAGTTTTTGAAGTTCTCTGCTGGAATTTTTGAACTTTTATGCACAGAGTAATTTGTTCATTTTGTGGGGAGGGGATATAACGATTCACCGATATGCATCGGTCCACGATTCACCGTTTAACATCGGTCCGTGGACCCCAAACCGATCCAAATGTAGCTTGCATCTGGTCATAAAATCGATGTAAAACTTTACGAATCACCCGTTCGCAGTTTTTTTGAGGGGTGTCGTATTTCATTCTTTCTACCTTCCGAAAGTACCCCCTCTTTTGTGACAACTGATGTGTCCTCTCCTTCAGTGTCAATCTGTGTGTGATTGTTGACAGTCATTGATCTACAAGTAATTTTGCATGCTGAACAACCCCAGACATCATTAGTAGTCTAGGCAAACTGTGCTCAGCTTTGGGCGCTGACCAACGTGGGGTAGGCAATCTGTTCCTGATATTGCACATCTGCTCGGCACCTTCAGCATTCAAATAGTAAAATGGCTTGCGTGATATTAGGCTTTTATTAGTTAAGTAAAAATCTATGTGTTTGTTTGGGTATTGTTATCTATGCACTGTTGAAAATTGTGTTTTAGGGGAATAAAAGTAAGCTACCGGAGACAACTCTCATCTGGATTTATCTGCCGAACAGGGCTTAAAATAGATTTTATTTGGATTGTTCAGGTTCACCGTCTGTATATGGTCATAATTTATATATAAAGGGTAAAGTGGATCATTTCATAACGAGGACAGCAATCCTTTTTGTGAGGCGCACTGCATGGTTGAAGCGAGTGGAGAAGAAAATGACACTGTAAAAACTTCTAAATGGTCAAAACCATTAGATTTTGAGATGGGGTGAAATCCAAAGTATTGCTATATATTCATTGGCTATGTCATAGCTAATTTGTAAACGATAAATATAGATACACTACTTGCTCAAACAATTGATCCACTAATTAACTTGTCATTTTAGCAGGTGGTGGTGATTTTAGAAGTGGGGTTGACAAAAAACAGGCTCCACCCCCCCCCTCCCCCCAAAATATGATAGTGGTAGATGCCTGGTCTCCCTTATGGCTCAGCTCATGTGCCTACATAGTACACCATAGAGCATACATCATTTACACACAGACACACACACAAATCAACTCGGACAGATCCAGCTCAGAGAGGCCCAGCTCATGAGTTCCATCAGCAGATTTTTATTTAGAATGGAAAATGAATGTGTTTTATACAACAAATGTTAGTGCGTCGAACTGAATTGCATTGATTCGTTCTCCAATCAAACCGAATCGTTTCAAACTAAAAAGTATCGTTCCTGTATGGGAAAGCTGCACATCCCCACTATTTGCATGTCGTGTCGTGCAGGCCCGCACTGGCTGGGGTTCCTGGGAATGAAATTCCTGGCATTGCTTTGGGTTAATCTGGCTTGCAGGAACCAGGGCCTTCTCTCCACCACACCCACCTGCCTGGGACGGGTAGCTCCGGCCCGGATTCCTGCTGCTCTTTAACCCCTTTTCCTAAACCTGGGACGGGCAGCTCAACTTAAAACGTGCGTTTTAAATGTTCTTCAAGCCTTGTTCTTCAAGCCATGTCCTCACCTCCAGACATGTGTAGTAGAGCAGTGTGGTCCTCTGATAGACAACGTCAAGTAAAGAGTAGAATGAAATACTTTGCAAATCCAAGGTCACTCTCCAACCCCAGGTTATGAGTGGACTGAGTGTCGTTCTAGAAGGTAGCACGGCAGTCTCAAATCCAGAGTAAGCTGCTGATCAAGTTTGTGAATGACGATTCAAGCAGAAGTGAATTGACTCCAGATGTGCAAGGTGGCCTGGTGAGCCCTAGCCCCACATGACCTCTTCACCTGATCCTGTGTCACTCTTGGCCCAGAGGTTGCCGATGACAATCAAGCCGGTGTACCCAGGTGCTCCTCCCTCAATCTCTGCTCAATTCCGGTCCCCAACCCTTGCCCATTGCCCTTTCCTCAAGAGTCTTATCAGAACTGAAGGGACCAGACAGATCTCCTAATCCGCAACCTAGCTCTCCAATAGCACTTCCACCATATTGCTTTCACTTGTCCAGGTCCTGTCAGGTCTGTGCGAGTCATGTGAAAAGGGGGAAAAGAGCAGAAGGAATCCAGGAAGGAGCTGCCCGTAGCCCCTTTTCACATGATTCGCACAGAATACAAGCAGAGCTTTCTAGTCAATCTCCCTGTTTTTTTTTTTTTTACCCATTTGGCAATCATGATGTAGCCTAACACAAGCCTTGTTTCAGGCTAGGCTACATTTTTTTACATTATCTCAGGACCTCGTGTTAGGACCTCGATCGTTCCCCACTCAAAACACACTTCTGGAAGCACCTACGTTATATGCCCACGACAGATGAATACCTCTGTGCGTTCACGACGTAAGGTGATAGAGGTAGGTAGGTGTGTGTCAGTGACAGTCGTTGCATTTTAAGATGAGGGAGGAGGATCTTTGTTTATGAGCGTTGTCTTCTATTACAGTATATTGAATGACTCAATTCATGTTCCACTCACCCAGCTCAATGTAACGTCGATAGTTGTCGGCTCCTATATGATACTCCCATTTTCCTGTACCCTCCTGTCACCTTTTCCCGTCGCTTGTGGACTTCATTGCACAACACATCAGCTGTCTGACCAGGCGAAAAAACCTTTCCAAGCCAAACCTTCATATCAGGACCACTGGCCGCTACACACAGCCTACATCGTTGTCATATCATAGTCAACATAGCTACTAACGTGTTAGTAAACCGGCTACAATCATGCAATACAATGTACAGTCAGAAAGCAGTTTAGCAGTTACACCGGCGGGCCCCAGTGGCAATAAATGAATAAGGCCAAAAGCTTGCCTTGGAAGAGTTCCAGTGTTGAATAGCCAGCTAGCTAACATGGCATCCCTCTCTGTTTGAGTAGGCTAAACTAGCTAGCTGCATTCGATAGCTAAGTGAAAGTAAAAAAAAAAACACATATATATATATATATATATAAACATATATCTCGCTTCTCCTTAATTTTGGAAGAAATTGATGTTCAAAACTGTTGAACTGTCTTTCTCGCTCGGAGTCAACTACTCACCACATTTTATGCACTTATTTTTTTCAGTACTAGAGTCATTCTCTGATCCTTTCATTGGGTGGACAACATGTCAGTTCGTGCTGCAAGAGCTCTTGATAGGTTGGAGGACATTCCTCAGGAAGTTGTCATAGTGACCGTGTAAGTCTATGGAAGGGGGTGAGAACCATGAGCCTCCTAGGTTTTGTATTGAAGTCAATGTAACCAGAGGAGTACAGAAGCTAGCTGTCCTCCAGCTACACCATGGTGCTACCCTACAGTGCTGTTGAGGCTACTGTAGACCTTCACTGCAAGACAGTGTGTTATAATTATTTGGTATTTAGTATAGTTTTATTTCTATTAAATTCACTGGTGAGGATGGTCCTCCCCTGAGGAGCCGTGTGTGTGTGTGTAATGGAGGCATTAGAGAACATTCAGGCTTTATAGACCCAGTACAGCAACCTCTGTATTTCCATAGAAGAAGTCCACTGGGCATTTTCTTGGCCTTTTGATGGAAGAAGATTGCACTTCAGCTGCAGTATGATTTTTCGCCACGTTCCGATTCTCTGCCTTTTTCTATCTGAAGTTTTGTCACTTGCTCACTTCCTTGTTGAATTGGCGTTTGTCATGGGCTTGAATTGGTTTCCACCATATTTCTTGCTCCGGTGAAGTGTCAAGCTTGTGCAAAGCTGTCATCAAGGCAAAGGGTGGCTACTTTGAAGGATCTCAAATATATTTTGATTTGTTTAACACTTTTTTTGGTTACTACATGATTCCATATGTGTTGTTTCATAGTTTTGATGTCTTCACTATTATTCTACAATGTAGAAAATAGTCAAAACAAAGAAAAACCCTTGAGTGAGTAGGTGTCAACTTTTTACTGGTACTGTATGTATTTTGGAGTTTATATTGAGTTTATTTTAATTGTTGGACATAAATGACTGTTAACAGCAGCAAATCAGCTCCAAGTGATTTGTAATTTAGGTAATCTGTTCCAATGTATTCCCATGCCTAATAGATGTGTGTAATTGCATACCAATGTAAGCAAGGTTTGAAAGGATTATGCTTTAGTCAAGTGTATCTGTTTGGGCTTCTTGCGGTCAATTTGCAGTCTACAAATAATTAGTAATTATGTTGAGTAAAATCATCCCGCGGCTGAATCTAGTTGATGATCCCTGCTGTAGGTTATAGTCCCCTCTTTACTTACCTCCCTTTTTCGTTTTGCTTTTCACGCCACGAACGTTTCCTGGAAGCTGAGTTTGGGATTATGGTTCGTTGCTTAGCTATCTAGACACCTGTCTAAACAAGACTCCACTATGCAAGTAACCATTTCACTGTACCGTTTGTCACATGCACAGGATACAGAAGGTGTAAACATTGATTTTATTTGATATAGTGTGTGTTTACCAGGGATTGTAATGTGAAGAACATGACCTGCACCAAAGTCAAGTTAGAATGTAACGTTAGGCCAGCGAGACAGTTGTCCAAGTTTTAACATTTTCCTGGGGAATGCCCTGATTTGACTTAGTCACTCTCACAAGCGTAGGCTATTTTCTGTCATTAGCCATTACCTTGTAATTCATGCGCCTTTTTTGCTTTTCTTCACTCTCTGCACCTTTTTTTTAGGGCTCCGTTTACTATTTTATTTTATATTTGTCCCTTAAAATGAAATGGCATGTTCATAGAAAACGTTTTTACTTTCTATTTCTACGGTCTCCATCTTATCACAATCTGACCTCAGTTCCACAACACCATCGTCTCTCTCTGTGTGTGTGTTCCTCTGTAACTCTCCCTCGCTCTCCCTCGCTCTCCCTCGCTCTCCCTCGCTCTCCCTCGCTCTCCCTCGCTCTCCCTCCCTCTCTCTCCCTCCCTCTCTGCCTCTGAAGAGCTGCCGAGTTGAGTAGAGACCGTGCCTTCTCTAAGAGGAGGAGGGGAGTAGAGCCTCTCGGAGCTTGCTTAGTCATGCTCTGATTGGATGCCTCGGCTGGCGAGGCGAACTGAGGAGACCCGGAGTGTCTATGCTGTGCTCTCGTCACTGGGCTCAGTCAGTTACCAGGGACACAGCTGTAGAGGCAGTAGTCCCACTCCACGGGCTACAACCGCAAACGTATGCATATTTCCAACCTAAACTCAAGTAGCCTAATTGTTTGAGCGACTGCATGAAGTCGGCACAAGTTCGGCAGTAGTCAACACAAAATTAGTTTGGCATAATGAGTACTTACATAGCAATTTTCTGCTTGAAATATATGAATTGAAAATAGCTTTCATCAATAATCATGTAGCCTATGTCTAGTGTTTTGATTTAAAGCCAACCATGGGCTGTGTTCAAGGAGTTTAGGTCTATGTTATGATCATGTTCTGCGAGAACTCCTCATGTAGGTCTTTCTATACAGTGCCTTGTGACTATTATGATGGAGTGCACTTGACTGGAAGGCAGGTAGACCTATCCAGAGTAAGAATGTATTTGAGTAGGCTAGGTACTGGTGAACACAGCACTCTGAATGGGGGAGCCACACTACGAGCCTATTTGTCTTTTTGGTTCTTTACATTATATTCCACCACATCCTATCCAACCAAAAGTATCTCTGAGAGTGTGAAGTCTAGCCTACTTTCACTATTATTGTATTCTGTCTGTCTTCGAGTGGTCCAAATGAGAAATCCCCATGTACTTATTTTTTACTTTTACTAAGGGTATTTTTTCATATATTCCTCTTTAACGGGAACTCTGGGGTCATTTTAAAAAAATCAATCAAAATAAGTCAATTCTCTTTGTATTCACACTGGCCTCGCCTTTGAAAGAGGACTCAACTCTTTTGCCAGTTCACTACACCTGTTTTGTGGTCCGAGTCCTCTTTGTATTCACATTTGCTAAGTTTAGAAAGGATCCAAGAGCTTTTTCCAACATTCCCTCAATGCACTCTGGGTTTTTACAAAGTGCAGGACAAGCCATTCCATCAGAATTTATCAGACAGCTAGATATACCTACTTACAGTGGTGGAAAAAGTACCAAATTGTCATACTTGAGTAAAAGTAAAGATCCCTTAATAGAAAATCAAGTAAAAGTCAGTCACCCAGTAAAATACTACTTGAGTAAAATAATTTTGTTTTAAATACACGTAAGTATATTCCTTATAAGGCAAACCAGAAGGCACCATTTAATTTACTTACGGATAGCCAGGAGCACACTCCAACAGACATAATTTACGAACAAAGCATGTGTGCTTAGTGAGTCCGCCAGATCAGAGGCAGTAGGTCGATGTTTTTGCGATTTGGAAGTCGTATTCCTATTGCCTTCCAGTGTAGTGAGCGCGACTTTGCCATAGTGCTACGTCGTACCGTCCGGATTCTGCCTGCTCCATCGCCAATAACTCCAAGACACATGAAATCACCCAGGGAGCAGATAGAACATCACTCGGAGGTGAACAAAAAAACAATACAACATTCAAAATAGGTGAACCTTTCCTTTAACTACTTTGCACCACTGCCTACATACATTTTGGAAGCTGCCTACATACATTTTGGACACTACCCGGTGAAATGCAAGGCGCTAAATTCAAAATCCAAAAGTTGAATTATTAAACATTCATCAATATACAAGTGTTGCATAGTCATCAAAAGCTCTGCTTCTTGGCAATATCACAGCGTTGTCAGATTTCAAAAAGGCTTTACGGCGAAAGGACTACATTTGATTGTTTGAGGGTAGCACCTCCAATATTTCTGCATTAGCATAAATTCATAAACCATCGTGGTTCACACAAAACACATTTCACAGCGAAAACAATGTGTCAAATACACTTCTTCCAGGACAGAGATTCCTCGGGTTTTCGCCTGCCATATCCGTTCTGTTATACTCACAGACAATATTTTAACACTCTTAGAAACTTCAGAGTGTTTCCTATCCAATAGTACTAATTATGTGCATGTCCTGTTTTCTGGGCCTGAGTGGGAGGCATTTTACTTTGGGCACGCCAGACTCTCCAAAACCGTCACCCTTGGGAGCTGCTCCCTAAGAAGTTAACTAAATGCAATCAGAAGTTACTATTAACATGTAAATATTATTGGTAACAGAATAAATAGCAGTAGAATAACTGCAGATTAAATAATGCTGGAATTGAAAATTGAATACCGAATGTAGGATACTGCCCCTTTTTAAGAGAGAGAATTTATTTAGCACGGCAAGTTTTGATTTTCACTAAGTATGTTGTCTTCTCACACTATTCAAACCTCACAATCTAATGAACAGCGTATGATACTATCTCAGCCTATAGATCACATATTGCAAACAAATAATCTGAATTAAAAACTCTACGCATTTAGGAATTTCTGTGGCGTCCTTGACAAACGTTAATCGGTATCCAAAAACAGCCCTTATTTTTGTTTCTTCCTTGAACCTACACTTTACTTGACACCCAGTGTCGTAACACATTATGACACGGTCATAACAGCAGTCATAACCTGACATAATATGGTCATAACACTGTCATGACCAATATGTTTACACCTGTTGTGACATATAGTGCGTTATTATGTGACTGGTTATGACAGCTACTTAAGAGTGTCAGAATCCACATTTTATTAAAATAAGTTTTTTCTCTGCCAAGAAGTTTCCTTTCCAATCGCATGTAGGTTTCAAAACAGCCCTAAAATAACACTGTCACAACAGGTCTAACTATGTGTCTTGACAGTGTTCTGTCAGCTGACATGGTTATGACCGTGCGATAATGTGTTATGACTCTGCGGGTCAAGTAAAGGGGTTACCTCATCTTCTGTCTTTTGTGGCACCGATGTGAGGGCTTATGGGAAACAGTGTTGCAGTAGTCTAGTGTGGTCTCAGTTAGGTTTGCTTCGGGGGCTCTTTTGAGGGGTCTGAGTTCCTTTGGAGTGTTTACACGGCACATCAAGCGAACGGCACTGAGTTCTTAGTTTCTGTGTAAAGGTGCTGAGCCAGATGCACCTCAAGCTTTTTAACAGTTGATAAAAAAAACAAAGGTGTAATGGTAATCAACTCAACCTATACTGAACTAACACATGTTTACCACGTATTCTACCCATTAAATCAACTCCTACTGAACTAATAATACATGTTTACCATGTATTCTACCCATTAAATCAACTCCTACTGAACTAA
>QNTS01000841.1:397031-426593 GCA_003317085.1 Hucho hucho
CCCCCCCCCCTTACTGGCCGCCAACCCCAGCCAGACCCGGTGAAAGGGCTTGGACAGATCCATCATGTTAACCACTAGCTAACGGTCCTGTCTGACTGTATAAGATATAGCCCTTGCTAGGTGCCCTGTAGCTCCCACTCCAAGACCCGCATAACCACAGCATCCACACTCCTAATATACACACAGACCTGGGTCATGTTCACTAGGGAATGTTTGACATTTTTCTTATTGGACAAGTTGTTGTCCTCCATGTTTCAGTCCGTTTTTTTCTGTTTGGTGCCTAATACACAACATTGATTATCATATCTTAGACTGTTTAACTTAATAGTTAAGGTATCTAGCTGGCAAACAGTAGCGAATTTCATACGTGATCACCGAAAGTCATGAAAGCTAAATAGATACTTGCACACTGCTGGGAATGGCTGACAATCCCCTTGTTTTTCCTTCTTGCAGATCCAAATTTTGTCCGAACATTTCTAACAACCTACAGGTCCTTCTGCAAACCTCAGGAGCTGCTGGGTCTTCTTATGGAGAGGTGAGAATGTTGACGCCATTCTACGATTTGGGCTCCACTGTTATTATTCCATGAAGAACCGCCTTTGTCTAATATTGTACCATATTTTTCAACATCGGATACTTTGCCTTTCACTTAGGAAAATATTTTCAGTCAACAAGATATTTGTCCGTGCTCGTTGACTCTGACCTTTGTCAGAACAAAGACAGAGATGTATTTATCATGGACAATATATTCCTATATACATTTATAGAAACTAGGGCTGTCCCTGACTAAAATAAATCTTGGTCAACCGAGAGTCGTCTGTTCTTTCGACCAATCGATTGGTCGACATTTTTAAACGTGTATTTTTCCATATAAAGACACACCCTATGTGTTTTTAATAAAATCAACTATATGTAGCTTGTCGGATGCTTTAAGTACACTGTTTGATTAAATAATTAAGACACACAAATTACTCGAGAGAGCCAGAGATCAAGATGGCCTAGACAGAAGAGGAAAAAAAAACCTGTGCCGCCCTCTTCCCGCTGCTGCTGGCCTTCGCAAATAATAGGCTACACCAGAGTGCCAATTTATGTTACCATTTCTACCGTTCTGCGTGCCAGTTATGATTTTCAATTAACAGTTTCATTTAATTTATAATAAAGTCTTCGTATCTCAAAATCATTGTCATGTGGTTCATCTAAGTTCTAAATGAAAATAAACCACATCTAAAAGTTACTTCTGTTGCCGTTGCCAACTCTGTAAAAAATAGCCTACCTAAAGCCAACAAATGGCCTACCTAAAGCCAACAAATAATAAAATTGCAGCCTGCAGGTAGAAAATATCCTGATTTATTTTTTAAATACACGAGAGTTCAGGGACCTTGCTTTAACAAAGTTAACCATTTTCACTGTAGTGTCCAAAACGTCTTTCAAGCTGTCAGGCATTCCCTTAGCAGCAAGAGCCTCTCGGTGGATGCTGCAGTGTACCCAAGTGGCGTCGGGAGCAACTGCTTGCACACGCGTTACTACTCCACTATGTCTCCCTGTCATGGCTCAGTGCAAGAGGCGTCACTGCAGTCCCTAGTTCGAATCCAGGCAGCATCACATCCGGCCGTGATTGGGAGTCCCATAGGGCGGAGCAGCGTCGTCCGGGTTTGGCCCAGCGTCGTCCGGGTTTGGCTGGGGTAGGCCGTCAATCTAAATAAGAATTTGTTCTTAACTGACTTGCCTAGTTAAATAAAGGTTAAATAAAAATGAAACATTTGTGGTGGTGAGTTAAGACAATCAGACATTTTTTCTCACTAGTGTAGGATAGGTTGTGAGCTCTGCAAACAAAACAACTTGTCCACTCCGACGACGAGAACGGTAAACAACTGTAATAATCATATATTGAATGCATTAACAGAAATGACTGTAACCAAACAAACATTATAGATTAGAAGTAATGAGAACTAACGGTAAATGTACTACTCTGCTGGTGATATATGTAATGGGGGATGGCGAACAAAATGTCAGGAGAGAGACGTACCTTGTGCATCTTAGCCACACTCCCCTTCTTGGATCGCCGCGACCTCCACATATTCCACTGAGACATGTGAATCAGACAGGTGTCTTGTATGCCATGAAAATATATATAAATCTCTGCCGACCAACAGCCTATCGACCAAACAATCAAACAGTCGACTAAATGGGGTCAGCCCTGGTAGAAACATACCTAGGTGTTCAAATATTTCGAATTATACCAATCTTTATTGTTGCCATCTAGTGTATAGCAATCACCATCTACTGTCTGGTTAAAGGTGTATCCCAGATTCCACACTGCTGCGTCTTCTCAGTTGTGATTTTGTTTTCCGGAACCTTCCAGGTTTGAAATTCCCGAGCCAAAGCCCACAGAGGCGGACCAGATGGCCATAGAGAACGGCGACCAACCTCTCAGCGCCGAACTCAAGCGATTTCGCAAGGAGTTTGTCCAGCCAGTCCAGCTCCGGTACCTCTCCACCCCTCCCAATTTACCACACCTAATTCCAGAGGTTGTGTTCATTAGGGACTGTAACAGAAAACATTTGACAGCAAAAAAAAGTTATTATTGGACAAGTCGAGGTAGCCCCTGTCTGTTTTCTTTAATTTTGGTGTCTAATGAACATGACCTAGGGGTCAACAGAACATCCTGGTTTTCTTGTGATACTTATGGTGCCACGTGGAGGGTAGTCTGTCCTGATTAGCAGAGAAAAGGTTTCAAACTGTTTCAATGCTGGGATGAAACAGAAGTATGCACTTTTTTTTTTATATACAGTGCATTCGGGAAGTATTTAGACCCGTTCCCTCCTTCCACATTTTGTTAAGTTACAGCCTTATTCTAAAATGTATATATTTTTTTATCCTCATCAATTTACACAATACCCCATAATGACAAAATCGAAAAAACAGTTTATTTTGAATTTTTTGCAAATGTATTAAATATAAAAAACAGATACCTTATTTAGTATTCAGAGCCTTTGCTATGAGACATGAAATTGAGCTCAGGTGCACCATGTTTCCATTGATCATCCTTGAGATGTTTCTACAACTTGATTTAAGTCCACCTGTGGTAAATTCAATTGATTGGACATGATTTTGAAAGGCACACACTTGAAATAAAGATTCTCTGGTCTGATGAAACCAAGATTGAACTCTTTGACCTGAATGCCAAGCGTCACATCTGGAGGAAACCTGGCACCATCCCTACAGTGAAGCATGGTGGTGGCAGCATCATGCTGTGGGGATTATTTTCAGCGGCAGGGCCTGGGAGACTAGTCAGGATAAAGGGAAAGATGAACGGAGCAAAGTATAGAGAGATCCTTGATGAAAACCTGCTCCAGAGCACTCAGGACTTCAAACTGGGCCGAAGTTTCACCTTCCTACAGGACAACGACCCTAAGCACACAGCCAAGACAACCCATGAGTCGTTTCAGACAAGTCTCTGAATGTCCTTGAGTGGCCCAGCCAGAGCCCAGACTTGAACCCGATCGAACATCTCTGGAGAGACCTGAAAATAGCTGTGTAGTGACGCTCCCCATCCAACCTGACAGAGCTTGAGAGGATCTGCAAAGAAGAATGGGAGAAACTCCCCAAATGCAGGTGTGCCAAGCTTGTAGCGTCATACCCAAGAAGACTCGAGGCTGTAATTGCTGCCAAAGGGGCTTCAACAAAGTCCTGAGTAAAGGGTCTGAATACTTACGTAAATGTGATATTTCAGTTTACATTTTTTTTTATAAATGTGCAAACATTTCTAAAAACCAGTTTTTGCTGCGAGAAAAATGTGTGGACAAAGTCAAGGGGTCTGAATACTTTCCGAATGCATTGTAAATATTTTTTGGTAAATATATTGAATTTTTTATATATATATTTTACTACTATATTATTTTCCCCTAACCCTACAACCCCTCCCCTAATTGGAGTAAACTAATGGACAACAATACTTAGGCTTCCACTTCAGGTTATAAATACTACATAGATTTCTGGGACAATATATTTTACATTGGGTATCTGTTTTTTTTTTTTTTGTCCCAGCCTTCAGCTACCCTCAACCCTTCCCGTCTATCTCTGAAGAACATCCAGTTTTCATTTCTTAGCTGCCATATGTTTTTCTAGCATGTACTCTTTGTAGGTCTCAATTCATCTGTGGCTCTCTGGTCTCTTATCAGTCAACTCATCTCTTTCCCAGTCTCTTAGGAGTTGGTTTAAGTTGCTAATCCAGGGTCAGATTTATTTACTTTTTAGGTCCGGATTTGTAGTTAGCGGTCTCTTGCTGGTCTGTAACTGGTATCTAACTGGTTTTGACCTACTCTCTCTTCCTGCAGAGTACTGAATGTATGTCGCCACTGGGTGGAGCACCACTTCTATGACTTTGAGCGGGACTGCCAGTTACTCAAGCGTCTGGAGGAGTTCATTGCATTGGTGCGAGGTATGTGTGGATAAATCGGTGCAAGGACTTTCTCTTCTCCTCTCGTTGCGTATCCTCTCTTTTTGTCTTGTATTTTCTCCTCTTTCTTTTCCTCTTTTCTTGTCTCTTCCTCTCTCGTCTCTATTCTATTTTCTTCTAATTTTGTGGGTTTTTTTCTCCTCTCTTCTCCTCCTCTTCTCTGAGTGACAATCTCCCTCTCTGTGACTCCTCCCAGGCAAGGCCATGAAGAAGTGGGTGGAGTCAATCACCAAGATCATCCAGAGGAAGAAGCAGGCGCAGGCCAACGGGCCCAGCCACAACATCACCTTCGAGAGCTCGCCGCCGCCCATCGAGTGGCACCTCAGTAAGCCAGGCCAGACAGACCAGTTTGACCTCATGACCCTCCACCCCATTGAGATCGCCCGGCAGCTCACACTGCTCGAGTCCGACTTCTACAGGTAGGCCTACAGTACCGTATGGCCGTCCACGTCTGTGTTTTTTAACTCCAGTCCTTTTTGTTCCTGTCCAGTACTTTTGTTCCTGTCCAGGACTAAGGCACCTCAATTGTCTTTTACATTGGATAAAAGTACAGGCTAGAAATGTGGATATCATACACTCCAGTTGAGGAACAATGAGAAAGTAATTCTGCTTTGAAAGTTGATAAACTTGTAACCCCACTTTTGAGACAACGGCCCTTGAATGTTTTGGTTCACCTACTTGCAGAGCTCTTCTTTGTCTACACCCATTCAGCATCGTTCACACCCTCTTAAGCCCTAGCCCAACCCATCTCTTTAAGGATTCACATTTGAGGCCATGTGCTAAACAGAGTGAGTAGTGTAGTAAGCAACCAAGGATTGTGTTAAAAGTAGTAGTCTACACTAAGTAAAAGCTCCAGGAAAAAAAATACACTATCTAGTCCTTGTCCTATATCCTAATTTGACTTTGGTGCAGGTCAAGTTGTTCCTCACATTACCGTCTCTGTATTTGATATAGTGTGTGTTTACCAATCTAAGTTTATTTGTCACATGTACAGGATACAGAAGGTGTAAATGATACTGTGAAATGGTTACTTGCATATTAGCAATATCAAAAATAGAAAAGGTCCAGATAAAAATTTAGTGTCAATATTTTATTAGATGATGCTTACCCAGATACACTTGTCTAAATTGATAGGCCATGTGAAAGAAATGCTATAACCACCCCTCTAGCCACATCTAGCTAAGTGGATGGGTCACTATTGTCTAGACATGTACACATGTTCATGAAATACAACAGATGGCTGTAATCACCCCCAGACACACCTGGCTAACTTGATGGGTCGTGTAATCATCTGACGAAGTGGAGTTTTTTTGTTTAGACATGTAGCTATCTAAACAATGAACCGGCATCATCCCAACTCGTACTAATACAAACTGATTGTCGTAGCTAAAGCTAACCAAATAAGGTAGCTAGCGAACATTAGGCTGTAACTAGCAATGCAAATCGTTTTCTGATTCAAATAATATTACTACAGATCATACACGTATCGTCAGCTAGCGAGCCAGCAAGCTAACATTCGCTAGCTAGCTAACAGTACACTTTAACTTGCAATGAAAAATGACTTTCTGACAATTAGAAACTTATAATATCTGAAAATGTAGCTAGACTCTTACTCGTATACATGGATGAAAGCTTCACGGTAGACTGGAACCATTTAACTCCATTTTGTTTGTAGCTACATCTTGTTTGGCCAGCGTTGTGTCAAGTCACTCTGGTTCACACTGACCGTGGAGTGGGCAGAAAGTAGCCCATCACAACTTTTTCCAACTGATCTGTCGATAGCGCCTGCTAAATTAGCAAAAGTAGCAAAACTTTTGTAGTTCTCAATGGCTAACGTTAAAACTTTCAAAAACGGCGCGGTAGAAAGGACTATCAACACATACTAAAGAGTTCACGTTATAGACAGAAGCGTGCTACATGGCAGACCAAACCAAACTCATCTCCCGGCATGTCCAGCCCGGCATGTCCAGCCCACCCATTATCTCAGCCAATCATGGCTAGCGGGAAGGTTCCTAACTTTTTCCATGGCTAAACCAACTAGGCTTGTAATTTAACAATTTAATTAGTATTTACAGATGGAATACAATTTTTATTAAGGCACATGAAAGTTCACATGTTCCAGAACGTATTTCTGCCCAAAAACACATTTTGATAAAAAGTAAAAGACGTTCAAATGCCTCTCCTGTGAAGTAGTGACGTGCGACATACGCCTAGCTTCCTGAAACGGGTCACAAATGTGCTGTATTTGTTGCTTTCATACCGGGTGGAGGTGTACCACTTTATTTAGTCCCATAAATACCTGGTAATTATTTGTTACCAATTTTGTCATATCATTTCATGTCATTAGAAAGTTCTGTGGTAATAGGACTTAAAAAAAACGAACAACTGTAGTCTGGGATATTCTTTCAGGATTCATATCTTTGCAGTTGCACCCAGATCCTCCTAAGGGGTCACTTACATTGGAAGATACTCCTTCATGGACATTTCAATTGATATTCTTATGGCAAAGTGATCAACATATTTTCCAGTGAATAAAATTGAGTTCATGATTCGTCACACTTGATGCGGTCTTCACTTTGGATCCACCTCTTGTCTGAATGTGTTTCTATGTTTTCCCATTTTGTCAGATTAAAGTCGTTTAGTACAATAGAGGACACATGCGCACTCACACAATTTTCCTTACATATACTTACACACACAAACGTGCAGCACCAGAGAGGGGACACAGGGACACACTTCCCCCTCTGACGTCGCTGGGCCTGTGGGAACAGCTAGGGTGGGCCGTACCCAAGGTTATCCCCTCACCTCTTTTCTTTTTAGGGTGAAGATTCCCCTAGGTGCAGATCTATGATCAGCTTCCTCTCTCCCAATATTAACCGTAACCGTTAGTGGGTAAAATTCAAAACTGACCCAAGATCAGCATCTGTGAGTAACTCAATGTATGTACAGTCGTGGCCAAAAGTTTTGAGAATGACACAAATATACATTTTCACAAAGTCTGCTGCCTCAGTTTGTATGATGGCAATTTGCATATACTCCAGATTGTCATGAAGAGTGATAAGATGAATTGCAATTAATTGCAAAGTCCCTCTTTCCCATTTAAATGAACTGAATCCCAAAACAACATTTCCACTGCATTTCAGCCCTGCCACAAAGGACCAGCTGACATCATGTCAGTGATTCTCTCGTTAACACAGGTGTGTGTTGACGAGGACAAGGCTGAAGATCACTCTGTCATGCTGATTGAGGTCGAATAACAGACTGGGAGCTTCAAAAGGAGGGTGGTGCTTGGAATCATTGTTCTTCCTCTGTCAACCATGATTACCTGCAAGGAAACACGTGCCGTCATCATTGCTTTGCACAAAAAGGGCTTCACAGGCAAGGATATTGCTGCCAGTTAGATTGCACCTAAATCAACCATTTATCGGATCATCAAGAACTTCAAGGAGAGCGGTTCAATTGTTGTGAAGAAGGCTTCAGGGCGCCCAAGAAAGTCCAGCAAGCGCCAGGACCGTCTCCTAAAAGAAAGATTCAGCTGCGGGATCGGGGCACCACCAGTACAGCGCTTGCTCAGGAATGGCAGCAGTCAGGTGTGAGTGCAGCTGCACGCACAGTGAGGCGAAGACCTTTGGAGGATGGCCTGGTGTCAAGAAGGGCAGCAAAGAAGCCACTTCTCTCTAGGAAAAACATCAGGGACAGACTGATATTCTGCAAAAGGTACAGGGATTGGACTGCAGAGGACTGGGCTAAAGTCATTTTCTCTGATGAATCCCCTTTCTGATTGTTTGGGGCATCCGGGGAAAAAAGCTTGTCCGGAGAAGACAAGGTGAGCGCTACCATCAGTCCTGTGTCATGCCAACAGTAAAGCATCCTGAGACCATTCATGTGTGGGGTTGCTTCTCAGGCAGGGGAGTGGGCTCACTCACATTTTTGCCTAAGAACACAGCCATGAATAAAGAATGGTACCAACACATCCTCAGAGAGAAACTTCTGTCAACCATCCAGGAACAGTTTGGTGACTAACAATGCCTTTTCCAGCATGATGGAGCACCAAAAGTGATAACGAAGTGGCTCGGGGAACAAAACATTGATATTTTGGGTCCATGGCCAGGACCCCGTGCTTTTACACCTGCACTGCTTGCTATTTGGGGTTTTAGGTTGGGTTTCTGTACAGCACTCTGTGACATCAGCTGATGTAAGGGGGGCTTTATAAATAAATTTGATTTGATTTGACCCTAATCCCATTGAGAACTTGTGGTCAATCCTCAAGAGGCGGGTGGACAAACAAAAACCCACAAATTCTGACAAACTCCAAGCATTGATTATGCAAAAATGGGCTGCCATCAGTCAGGATGTGGCCCAGAAGTTAATTAACAGCGTGCCAGGGCGGATTGCAGAGGTCTTGAAAAAGAAGGATCAACACTGCAAGAATATCAATTGAAGTGTCCATGAAGGAGCTCCTCATTAATGTCCCATAGGTCACGTCATTACTCCCTATTTGTTTACTATACAAGCTTCTGATTTACCTAACTTTGTTGTTGAAGGATAAAAACATGAGTTACAAAACACATTCACAGGGTTGGTTAACTCTTGAGGTTCCTCGGGTCTCCACCGAATTAGGTAAATCCGCTTTTAGTTTTAATGCGCCCCACTGCAGGAACAATTTACAGATCTAATTAAAACTGGATGTTCTGGTGCAGCTCGGGCAGTTTAGGGTGTTGATTGAAAACCTAGTTGCTGAGAAATTTAAATGTTTATGATTGTGTATTTGCGTTTTGCATATTCTTTCTAAATATTAACACTTATTTATGCATGTCATTTTTTCATGTCGTTTTAAATGTGTATATTGATGTGTATTGTGTACGCAGGGCTCCCCTGGAAAAGAGACCCTTGGTTTCAGTGCAGACTACCAGTTAAAATAAAAACATTAAAATATTCAACCTACTCCATTTCCTACGACGAGATCGCAACACACCGGCTCGGTGGGCCAAAAATGGTCGCCGGTATTGTCCGAAAGTCTTACCGCAATGCTGGCACAGAAAGCTCCCTTAGCTGCCAAGACTGGAGTCGGTAGAAGTTTGCACCTAACCACTGACACAGTCAGATTTCTTTGTTTGTCATATGACTAGTAATGGTGGTCCTCTGTGGCTCACACGGGGTGGCAGGTAGCGTAGTGCTTAGAGCGGTGGACTTGTAACCGGAGGGTTGCAAGTTCGAATCCCCGAGCAAGGTAAAAATCTGTCATTCTGCCCCTGAACAAGGCGTTAACCCACTGTTCCCAGGGCGCCGAAGACGTGGATGTCGATTAAGCCCCCCCCCCCCCCCCCCCCCCCCCCCCCCCCTCTGATTCAGAGGGGTTGGGTTAAATGCGGAAGACACGTTTCAGTTGAAGGCATTCGGTTGTACAACTGACTAATAATGGTGACTTTGACTTTGAATGCGTGGTGCTAGCAACACTAAAGTTGTGGCTTCAATTCCTGCTGGGATCACATAAACATACAGTGGAGTGCATGGCATAAATTTTTTTTGTAAGTCGCTTTGGATAATGGCATAATACAGTTAGGGTATATGGTAATCTCCTCCTAAATCTTTGGTTTGGAGCATTATTGACCTCTCGCTGACCTATTTCTACAGGGCGGTGCAGCCGTCAGAGCTGGTGGGCAGCGTGTGGACGAAGGAGGACAAGGAGCTGAACTCGCCCAACCTTCTGCGCATGATCCGCCACACCACCAACCTCACGTTGTGGTTTGAAAAGTAAGAGCACCCATTTTTTTGGGGGGGGGGGGGCAGCACAAAGAAGCGGTCCTCATGTGAAACGTGACCATGATACTCCTTACACTTGCAGTGTTGACAAAGCATGTTCTATGATGAATTTATGGCATGATAAAGTATATTATGTAGCTCAATGTATACTGAACAAAAATATAAACACAACAAGTATAGTGTTGGTCCCATCATGAGCTGAAATAAAAGATCCCAGAAATGTACCATAAGCACAAAAAGCTTATTTCTCTCAAATGTTGTGCACTAATGAGTTTACATCCCTGTTAGTGAGCATTTCTCCTTTGCCAAGTTAATCCATCTATCTGACAGGTGTGGCATATCAAGAAGCTGATTAAACAGCATGATCATTACACGGGTGCACCTTGTGCTGGGGACAATAAAAGGCCACTCTAAAATGTGCTGTTTTGTCACACAACACAATGCCACTGATGTCTCAAGTTTTGAGGGAGCATGCAATTGGCATGCTGACTGCAGGAATGTCCACCAGAGCTGTTCCCAGAGAATTGAATGTTCATTTCTCTACCATAAGCTGCTTCCAACGTCATTTTAGAGAATTTGGCAGTACGTCCAACCGGCCTCACAACCACAGACCATGTGTAACCACGCCAGCACAGGACCTCCACATCCGGCTTCTTCACCTGCGGGATCGTCTGAGACCAGCCGTCCGGACAGCTGATGAAACTGAGCAGTAGTTCTGTCTGTAATAAAGCCCTTTTGTGGGGAAAAATTCATTCTGATTGGCCTGGCCTGGCTCCCCAGACGGTGGGGCTCCCAAGTGGGTGGGGTGGGGTGGCCCGTGCCCCTGCCCAGTCATGTGAAATCCATAGATTAGGGCCTTCTTCTATGAACTGTAACTCAGTAAAATCGTTAATTGTTGCATGTTGCGTTTTCATATTTTTTTCAGGATAGTTATGTCCTTTGCATACAGATGTTATGAATGCTTGATGTAGGTGGCAGAATTTAACCCTAAATAAGACTGTGATTACTCCTATCCTCCCTGTGTTGATTCTCAAGGTGAAAAGGAAGGAAACATTTGGGACTGTTCTTTGTGTGTGAGCTGCTAATCCCTGTCTGATGTTTACATGTGATATTACACCAGGCTTGATATCTCCAGAGACTTCCTGATTTAGTTTTCAGGGGTTACTGAATTGGTTGAGTGAAAATGTGTCAATACACTGACTTAATAGCTCACCTTGTTACCAAATGAGGACTAACGGGTCAATATGATGTTACTAATTAAACACATTTGGGAGCATTAAAATGTACCCGTGCTTATTTTCTTTCCCCCACTTACCTTACGCCAGCTGTGGAAGTTATTGACCGAACTATGCAGTCCTGAGTCATGTTTATTAGGGCTTGCAGCAGAAAACATTTGTGTGTTTGTCAGTTGTCCGTTTTGGTACCTAATGAACACAGCCCCTGGGTTTGTTTTCAATGTACTGCGTTCTCCACCAGGTGTATCGTAGAGACGGAGAACCTGGAAGAGCGGGCGGCGGTGGTGGCGCGTATCATCGAGATCCTGCAGGTGTTCCAGGAGCTCAACAACTTCAACGGCGTGCTGGAGGTGGTCAGCGCCATG
This sequence comes from Hucho hucho, assembly GCA_003317085.1. Classification (NCBI taxonomy): domain Eukaryota; kingdom Metazoa; phylum Chordata; class Actinopteri; order Salmoniformes; family Salmonidae; genus Hucho; species Hucho hucho. Next base: position 408,854 of record QNTS01000841.1, read on the forward strand.
AACTCCTCGCCCGTCTACCGGCTAGACCACACCTTCGAGGTGAGGAAGGCCGGAGGGGTTCTCTCTGCAAGATTCTTTGGTGTTGTTGTTCTGAAATAGTACCAAGACTTCTGGCTTTGCATGTATCCGTTGAAAATTGCGGTAACAAATAAGTGCCTAGTGTCGACGAGTATTGTAATTAGTACGTCTCTACGTTGAGGTAACACAAAATGACGTATTTCTTATCAATAGAAGCATGACACAAAGTGCCTCTGTCTACCATAGAGACGCATCTGTAGGACGAAATATATACACTTGTTTTGACTGTGAACTTTTGCCCCCTCTCCAGCAAATTCCAAGCCGACAGCGGAAGATTCTGGAGGAGGCCCACGAACTGAGCGAGGACCACTACAAGAAGTACCTGGCAAAACTACGCTCCATCAACCCCCCCTGTGTCCCCTTCTTTGGTATGTTCTAGAGCAGTGTTTCTTAACCTTTTTGATACCAGGGACCAGGAAGCTATGGTCCCTTTTGTGTCAGGGACTCAAAGGTACGTTTTTTTCTTTTGTATACAGCAGTAATGTGCGTCTAAGACAGTCTCCCCCTCGGGAACATTGAAGTTGATCCTGTTCTAGACTATCCAAAGCTAGGGGTTTTCCTCCTTGGAGGACCACTTACATTAAAACCTGTTGGTTAACCATCTCGGAGACCGGCCAGCAACATTCCACGCACCGGTGCCAGTCCATGGACATCATCGCTTCGCTCTCTCATGTCTTTTCTTTCTCTCTTCTCAGGGATCTACTTGACGAACATCCTGAAGACGGAGGAAGGCAACCCTGACTTCCTGAAGAGGCATGGCAAGGAGCTGATCAACTTCAGCAAGCGACGGAAAGTGGCCGAGATCACCGGGGAGATCCAGCAGTACCAGAACCAGCCCTACTGCTTACGGGTGGAGAGCGATATCCGGGTGAGGAGCGAAAACAATGATGTCACACGCTCCATTGAAGTCGGTTCCCACTATACGGCCAGCCTGCATAGTCAACATTTTTGTAATAATTCCGGCTTTGGTCCGATCCATCGACGTTTCACAAACACCATTTAGTTACGTGGAATATGAGTGGGTGTAAATATGAGTAACACGAGAGTAATATGAAACATGATTGGCCCGTTTCCTTTTCACGATTTCAGCTCTACAGTTACCATGTTAAGTTGACAGTTTGCCAAGTCATAGCAACCTATTCGTTTTTTGATTAGATATACGTTTAGTGGTGATTCCTAGCTTCAACTTTAGTCTCGTTGACATCAAAGCATGACTAAGTGGAAGGTTGGATTCACCACTTAGTAGAGAGTTACTGCCACTCAGCTCCTGACATGTACGATGTGGTTATTTATCCTATTGTCCCCAATCACCCTCGTCTATCGTCATTAGGACAGCAATGTATATTTCACGATGGATCTTCCTATCCTTCTGACGACTCCCTGTTTCTCTCCTTTGTGTAACACAGAAGTTCTTTGAAAACCTCAATCCAATGGAGGACAAGGCAGAGAAGGAGTTTGCTGACTATCTGTTCAACAAGTCGCTGGAGATCGAGCCTCGGAATGCCCGGTCGTTGCCTCGATTTGTAAGTGTCTCGTTCCTCTCCGTCTTACGGTTCACGTGATTATCCTCTCTCGGACTCCCTATGCAGTTTGGTCAGTTGATGTATTTCAAACCTTTGTTACAATGACTTTGGATCTTCATGAGTTCGGATGAAAAATACTTTTTGTTCACATTTTAGTCATTTAGCAGATGCTCTTATCCAGAGCGACTTACAGTAGTGAATGCATACTTTTTAGGACTGGCCCCCCCGTGGGAATCGAACCCCACAACCCATGACGTTGCAAGCGCCATGCTCTACCAACTGAGCCACGGGACCAGGCTGGGCCACACTTTAACATGTGCGGCTCCATGTATACTCTTGAGCAGTGGCGTCTCGTGAAATGTCCAACAGGGGGGGGGGGGGCTGTTGTCAATGCTTCAAACTGGCAATAAGTAGCTGACGAATAACTCTTAATGAAGTCCACAGTTCCAAACGGAATAAGTAGGCCATTGCAAATGTTCAACTTATTTGCTAGACTTGCAAGCATGTTGGGAATACAATAACAGACAACAACCTGTGTAGTTTAGTTTTAGCTAACGTCATGGCTCGTCATCTTCCGTGCCCGCGCTCACTTCATACCCGACAACAGTGCAGCGTTTTGTAGATCATCGCCATCTGGTGTTCAGAGTTATAACAGAAAACCAGGGGCCTCTTTGGATAGGTCCAATTAAGAGCGGCTAAAATCCCACGATAATCAAATTTGTGTTTGGTCACATACACGTGTTTAGCAGATGTTATTGCGGGTGTAGCGAAATGCTTGTAAAAAAAATGTCCCAACGACTAGAAGCGAGGCAGCGCTCTGTCAGCGCCATCGTTTTAGGTTCCGCAAGGGGGGTATAGGGCTTTGAGTTGCGTTGAATGAGGTGGTTTGAGAAGCGCTCTCTGGAACGCTGGAACTGTGCTGCCGATTCACAGCAGCACATTTTCCTTTTGAAAACTCGATTTGTAATCTAAACGCAGCTATTTATATACACAAACTTGATATTATTACAATATTTTATGATTATAAAAATTTTTTGTAAATCCATTTTTATCTCATTGCTTGCCAGGTGGGGCGGCGTCCGAGCGCCCTCTATGGACGCAACGCCCCTGCTGTTAAGGTAGAAAAAAGACTGACAATTTGTCAGCAGAATTGATACCTGTAACTGCCAAAATAAAAGAAAACACTTGAGTAAATTAAGGATGTAAAGTATATTGGAAACAGTTGCTTCCACACAGGTGTGGTCCCTGAGTTAATTAAACAAATAACATCCCATCATGCTTAGGGTCATGTATAAAAAAATACCCATCACAGGAGCGTCACCTGAGTCAGCGTTTTCCACCACCATCAACGAAACAGCAAATAATGGAATTTCTCGTGGAAGAATGGTGTCGCATCCCTCCAATAGAGTTCCAGACACTTGTAGAATCTATGTCAAGGCGCATTGAAGGTTTTCTGGCGGCTCGAGGTGGCCCCACGCCCTATTAATACACTTTATGTTGGTGTTTCCTTTATTTTGTCAGTTACCTATAGGTAACACACTAACCAGATAGTTCCCCAATCTTCCAACATTAATTTATCAATGAACTACGAGATGGAAAAGAACCAGCATCACTTGAGGGCTGAGGGTCTGCAGTTCAGTAGCCCTGACACTGACACTGTAGTGTTGCCCTGACCTCTCCTTCACCTCTCCCCCCCACCCCCCCACCCCCTCTCTCTCCCTTTCTCCTTCCAGCCCAAGAAGTACAACTGCCCGCTCAAGTCGCCCGGCGTGCGTCCGTCCTCTGTGCGCCCGGGCACCATGCGCCATCCGACGCCACTGCAGAACGAGCCGCGCAAGATCAGCTACAGCCGCATCCCTGACAGCGAGACGGAGAGCGTCGCCTCTGCGCCCAACTCGCCGCGCACGCCTCTCACGCCGCCGCCGGCCTCGGCCGCCTCCAGCTCCACGGACATCGGCAGCGTGTTCGACTCGCCCCAGGGCCCCTCCAGCCCCTTCCACTCCAGTAGGTGGTCCTTTGAGCCGGACTGGGGAGCGGCTTGGGTGGGGATCGCGGCGGAAGGGAGGGGAGGTTGGGTGGAGATTGCAGCTAGCGCTTATAGAGAAAGTGTTTGAGAGTTAAACACCGTTTTGAGATTTTGAATTTAAAGTGGTACCTAAAGAAAACTGTCAAAATGCTTCCTTCCTCCCCTTCTTGGAGTAATCACTGATCTAAGATAAGTCTTGTTAGATCAGGGATTACTCCAAGGAAGGGAGGAAGGAACAATGCATGCAAGACCAGTCAGAGTGCAATTGAGTGTTATCGCTGTGAAAATGTTTGGCGCGACATGGATAATGCCAGATAATTCCAATTGATTTACAGTATATGGCTCTGAGCACAGCGGAACACAACCTCTTGGCCATAAAGAGACGAACTCTGAACTAACCCATTCTNGGGGGGGGGGGGGGGGGGGGGTACTAATTGTGAACACACTAATGGGTGATGGGCCCGGTGGTACTAAATGAAACTGGTCCATCCGCATCGGTCTCTCCTCCTCTCAGGGCCTTTTCTCTCTTCTCTTCTTTCTCCTCCGGCCTCTCCCTCCATCCAGACTGCGACAGCATCTTTACCCCGGGCTCTTTACCACACGGCCCACGTTAGTATGACCCTCTCAAAGCCAGCCTACCTGTTGTCAGTGTCCCCCCCACACCCCATCCAAGCAACTACATCAACTTGCCCCCCGTCTCTCACTCATTCTGACCCTCCCAAGCCCAACTTGCCCCCCGTCTCTCACTCATTCTGACCCTCTCAAAGCCAGCCTACCTGTTGTCAGTGTCCCCCCCCACACCCCATCCAAGCCCAACTTGCCTCTCTCTACCTGCATGCAACTGCCATCCACCTCATTGCTCGCATCTCCGCCCACCGTTGCACCTGTCCGTCTCCATGGCAAAGAACGCTCTGTCGTCTGTGTGTGCGTTTCGTAGCTCCAAGTAGACGTTGCCCACAGGTACAGATCTAGGATCAGTTTACCTCTCTCTGAATACCGACCCTAAGCAGGCTACTAACCAGCTAAACTGACCTTAGATCAGTGTTGCCCCCCCTCCTGTTCTCCTGTCCTGAATTCATTGTCACTGTGAAGTTTTGCTCTAAGCATCCTTGTGCAATATCACTCTGTGGTGTATAGTTACTTATTGAAGTTGGTCGACGTGATTGCCTCGAACATAATACTTTAGGGGTGTCGCTTGCATACCCTTCCCGACAGATGAGTGTCTATTACCCATCCATTCCTCATCCTCTATTCTAAATGTTTTCATTTTACTTGTTGTCAATGCTTGTTTTTACTCCATTCTTTGTGGGCCTGGATGTCTGGAGATTTTGTCTGATTTAAGACCTAGGAAACAGTCAAGTGCCAAGCAAAAGAGAGAAACCCCAGACACTCAGTTGCCCATCCATGAGTTGTAGAGTCCTGTATGGGATGAATTTGGGGAATTAGGGTTAAATATGTGTAATTACTGTCTTCTTGTAAGACTTAATTTGAGTTCCTGATTTCCTTCTATTCCAGGGTCCTCCTCGGTTTCCTCCATGGTGAGTCTCCACAGGAACACTGAAGACGTCACCGTCCCCCCGCCTGTTCCCCCTCGCAGACGCCCCGAATCCGCCCCCGCTGAATCGTCCCCTTCGAAGGTGACTCTATTTTGACATGTTTGCTACCTAAAGTTTTTCTGAGACTGATGCGGATGGACCAGTTTCATTTACCATTAGGAGGATTCTCGATTGATTGATTCAAGAGTGTAGATGTGGAATGCCAAATATCCAATGAAACACAGCTAAGTTGCGCTGTCCGTTATTTGCTAGAGATTTAGATTACAATTTTGAGAGTTTGTCGAGTCGTTCTCCCACACTCTTTATAATGTTTGTGCTTTTCCTTTCTCCTTGTCCAACTGCACGTCTCTCACATTCCAGATGATGTCCAAGCACTTGGACAGCCCCCCCGCCATCCCCCCGCGGCAGCCCACCACCACCAAGGTCTACTCGCCGCGCTACTCGCTCTCGACCGAGCGCACCTCCGTGTCGGAGCCGCCTGACAGCCCACCCACCCTGCCGCCGCGGGAACCCGTGAGAACGCCGGACGTCTTCTCCAGCTCCAACAGCCCCCTGCACCTGCAGCCGCCCCCGCAGGGCCGCATCCGCAGCAGCGAACCCACGCTGAGCCAGACCTTCTTCCCCCCGTCGCCGTTTGGCCCGCTCACCCCGCCACCACCCCCGACTCCCTCGCCCTCGCTGGGGCCGCGCAAGCACCTGCCCTCCCCGCCCTTACCACTGCTGGGGCCCGGCGGCCCAGACTGCTGCGGCGACTCAGCCCTCCTCCCTCTGGGGGGTGCAGCTGGCCCTCCTGTGCCCCCCCGCCAGAGCACCAGCAGCGCCGCCGCTCAAGCCATCCCCAAGCTCCCCCCCAAAACGTACAAAAGGGAGTCGGTGTCATACCCGTCCCTAGTGCATCGAGACGGCCCGCCCCTGCTGGAGAATGCCAACCCCTCTTAAAAAGACTTGTGGATGTGATCTGGGGGAAATTATTGAACACTAAAGACTTGGACAAAAACAACCGTAATTGTGATGTTGACTTTGAGAAGAGAAAAAAAAGACAATACCAGTGTGGGTTCTTAGCTACCTGGAAGAATAATCATGTGCCCTTATAAAAAAAATACTTAAACGAAAGATGATTGTCCTTTTTCATTCGTGCAGACCATTGGAGATTCCCTATAAAAACCCTTTTGGGGGGGGGGGGGGGAGAGATATATCTTACTGTTTGGATGTTTGTTTTGTTGTGTGTGTTTGTATGTACAGTATGTCGTTTGTCATCGTCCAATGTTTATTTCATTTTAAGTGAATCGATTGCAGCATTACTTGTCTCTGAGCTTGGTGACCTACCCATGCACATACAGTTTGAACCGTGATAAACCACAAACCAGGACCACACAAGTCCACCGCACGCCGGATGACGGAACGATAAAGACTGCAGCCCAGTTTGAACAGACTCCAGGAGAAATCCACAAACTTAATAGTGTTTTAATTCCCTGTGTATGGGCTCAACCATCTCCTAAAGTGGCCCATATTGACCAGAGACGGACCAGAGAGGACTCAAGCTATCACGGTGTTGCAAACCCATTTCAAATGTCTGCCGTTCAATCCACCTCACTCGGATGGAAAAAGGGACTTGGGAAATCATGTTGTTAAATGTTTTTTAAGGCTTTGTGTAGAGACTCAATCCGAGGCGAGCGTTTTTTTTTTTTTGTGCCAGTAGATCGACCAGAGTACCATGATTTAAGCTGGGTTTCCCAAACTCGGTCCTGGGCCCCCCCTGCGGGCACGCTTTGGTTTTTGCCCTAGCACTACACAGCTGATTAAAATAATCAAAGCTTGATGATGAGTTGGGTAATTGAATCAGATGTGTAGTGCGAGGGCAAAAAACTAAATGTGGGGGGGCCCAGGACCGAGTTTGAGAAACCCTGATTTAAGGTACCCATCCACACCAAAGAGGTACTTTTCAAGAAACACAAGAAGTGATTGTTCTTAAGTTCGTGTTAGTACTTTTATGTTCTGATTCATTTCTGCCAATGAGTATGTAAAGAAAATTACGATTTGACTTCTTTAAACAAGGGAATAAAAGTGTTTCTACCACTCTATGCAGTAGGTCCGCTATGAAACTAGTGAAGAGCTGGCTACGGTCCTGAATGCAAAGGCCCAGATGGAATGTATTTGTTGAATGCTTCCTCCCTCGACGTGGTCACTGATCTGACATGACTGAAGCCGATCGGGTTATGTACTGGAGACCTTTTGCTCTATCGGTGACATCATAGAGAGTCTGTGTGGAAATGTAGTTGCTAATTGTTTACCTCAAATTTCAGCTTGTGAATACGCCCCCCGTACATGCAAGACTGATTTTAAGGTTTTTACATTTGAGTCATTTAGCAGACGCTCTTATCCAAAGCGACTTTACAGTAGTGAGTGAATATGTTGTTCATACCTTTTCATACTGGTCACCCGTGGGACTCGAACCCACAACCTTGGCATTACAAGCGCCATGCTCTACTAAATGAGCCACACGTTACAATGTCTTAACTCATGAAATCACACAATTCTTTAGTTTTAGCCTACAATATGATTTTGCTCATGGGTGGCAGGAGATAAGCCCATTTTTCTGTCCAATGAGGTCATTTCTGGGCACGGCTCGAATTACACAAGCAATATTTCTGTCAATTCAGAGGACCCCTTTTAACTCAAGTCCACCCCAGAGGCAAACGTTCCATAGAACACCTTTTTTAACGGAAGGATGACGGGATGCCTTTTTAAAGCATCCAAAAAGGGCCATAGCAAAATGCAGTTGAATTGCTGGCGCTACCTAGATCGCTAAATATGAATGACTAGCCACAAAGAATTGTGTCTCGGTCCTTATTTTGCTTGATCATGAATACAGTACATTTAATCACAGGTAGACCACACTCCAGTCAAATGTTACCAACTCACTATGGAATGGTCGTATAGTTAACAGTACATCTTGAGTAACACCACATTTTAAATAAGAGAACAATCGCCTGTGACTGCGGCAATAGGTTATGTATGTAACATCAAAACCGTCTATTTGAAGAAGTACAAGTGTTCCACCTTCAGGTTATGCTATGGTTTGTTCTCTAGGGTCAAAATGTGGGCTGTGAGTCACCCAAATGGGCACCCTATTCCATACACTGTGCACTACTTTTGACGAGCCCTATGGACCCTGGTCAAAAGTAGTGCACTATATAGATTCCGTTTGGGACACACCCATGATGAATAGCCTAAAGTAATTAACCTGGGTTTGTCGTCTTCATTGTAATCATTCTTGGCTATTCTCCCAGGTTTCTTCCCATTGGACTAAGTGCCATAGGGTTATCCTGTCAGTTGCTTTCAAAAACATGTTATTTTTCTGGCCCATACACTATCTATGTAATGGCTGGAGTTTGAGAATCATAGAAATAGAATGACTAGAACGTGCATTCACATTCAAGTCAACCTTCCGCGATGGGTCAACTGACGGCAATATCAGTGTACCAATATCTAGGAAAGTAATAATGACATTTTTAAGGAGCGTTACTTGAATTTAGCAACCTGGCTGTATCTGTGTACTGTATGTGTGTGCTGTATCTGTGTACTGTATGTGTGTGCTGTATGTGTGTACTGTATCTGTGTACTGTATCTGTGTGCTGTATGTGTGTACTGTATGTGTGTACTGTATCTGTGTGCTGTATGTGTGTGCTGTATGTGTGTGCTGTGTGTGTGTGCTGTGTGTGTGTGATCATCTCATTGACAGTGACTCTGGTGTTTACCAGCAATACTGTGAAAAAAGCTTTGGCAATAGAGACCTCTTTATAACCCACAACACGTTGATGCAGTGTCAGAAACAATAATCGGTAATAAACGTATACTGCTAACCATGGCTTTCAAGCGTTTAAGGCAAGACTGCAGCAGTGAGATTTGCAGTCAGGTAAAATTAGACGAGTAAAAGGAATTTGTTTCACTGCTATGTTGAGTTAGAATGTCAACAGACACTCCTATTTCACCGTCACGAACTATATACCCATTTAGCCATTAGTCAAATGGGGAGCTTAGGGGATAATTGGTTGACTGATTAATGTTAGAGCTGTACTGAAGGTCCTGACACGGTGCAACTGGTCACCTAGAGACTGTGGCTAATGTGTGTGATTTGAGTGTTTCTGATAGTATTGGGAGTTGATTACGCAGTTTCAGGAGGAACCTTTAATCATACGACACATCCCATAGACAGCTGGAGTCTTCCTAAGCAGTAACTTCCAGGCACAACCTTCCATCGTCTTGCTCAATCAGGCTTCCTGCACAATGGGGGTGTCCGCTCAACCTCAGTCCATCACCGGGGGCTGGCCAACACAATGTCATGACTGATCTGTGAGGATGGGTCAGGTCAGCTTGGCAATGGATGACAGTAACCAGACCCTCTCTCACCCACAGAGGGGAGGAGGGAGCTGCTGGGGGGTTGACGGCTCAGACCCTGTCGTAAGTTAAAGGAGAGGAGAGAGAACATCCCTCCAAATTTCACAGAGGAATGTGCTTTGTCTACACAGGTTTCCCGCCAAATCTCTTAACACGTTCCAAAGTGAATACTGGAAAAATATTCCTAACAGAGAATGTGGGGATTGGTCAGTGGAAAATTTGAAAACTAATGTCATATTGGTTTTTATTTTGTGATATCAGTAAGTGGTACAAAGGAAATACTGTAACTTGGAAAGTATATACACTACATGCACAAAGTTTCCATCCTTTTCGTTGTGTAGGAAATATTAACAATTATTAATGTTTTTTTGTTAAGATATGAATGTGATTTTAGGAGCCATGAGATCAGATCATTTGTGTCCTATAAACTTTGCACATTAAGTAGCCACGGCCCCGAGTGAGGTCAGAGAGCGTGTCAGCCCGACGGAACTTTCGACCAGAGTGCATAAGGATCGGTAAAGAAACAACAGCGAGACCAGGAAAGCATGAAGCGGGAGCTACACGTTTAAAATGGTTGTAACTTTGAACCTCAACACGACGTAAATTAAGTAAACTCACCTCCGAGACCAGAACATCGCCAGGCTGCAGCTGCACGTGTAAGGTGGTTTGAACCCTGAGTACCAACACGAGGGGAGAAGAAAAACTCAACTCTCAGACAATCACTGGTACGGCTGATTAGCTGTCCTAAGAAAACTATCTAGAAAAGTGAATTTAAGTGGGACCATTCTACTACTCTTCAAAACAACGTATTCTACTACTCTCATCACCACTGAGAATAATCTACACGGCTGGCTAGTCTTTCTTCAAGTAAGCTTCAGGAGCAAATGGAAAGTAGAATAAACTCTGTAGTTCTGTTCAGGACTACACGACAAGTTAACGGGCAGAGGAGAGCAACAGTAGAAGAGACGGATGAACGGCCCCTTTTGGACAATCGGAGCCTCGTGTGCAAAGTATATGATTACTGTGAGAATAGTTTCTAAAATGTATCAACGATAAATGTCTCTCTTTTTCTCTCTCCCCCCCACTCTCCATCTCCTTTTGTAAAAAGCCACCATATTGTGTCAGTCCGCTAGGGACCTTTTCCTAACGTATTAAGTGTGTATGTTTATCCTCTGTTACCATTTAGTTAGCTAGTAAATAAACAATGAAACCAATTGGTGTAGTACTGAATCATGAGTAAGGCTGGGGTTTTTGCAGATTCAGGAGGTTACGACTGTTCAGAATGAAATGATGCGGGGGGCTGATCCAGCCGGGAGGCCAGCTACCAACCTCAGTCCACGGCCGGGGCTGGCCACTCATACCAATCTCCATCTACTACCACCCTTTCCAACATGTTTGTCAGATGGCGAGAAGCCAAACTAGTGAAATTTGGTTTCCCGTAATGATATTACATCACAATGACCTTGGTTTATCTGGAATGATGCCACTCGTCTGTCTGTCCCTCTTGCCCCCCCCCCCTCAACCCCTCCTCCCCATACCTCCATCCAGAAAATATACATATTAGGTTTCCTTAACCGAGCTTGCTCATCGTGCTGGCACTTTCTGACCAATGGAATGCTTTAAAAAGGGAAAACTCCCCCTACTTGGCATGCTGGGTGAGCTGAATTGACACATAAAAACATTGAAGTATTGCTCACACAGATACAGGATTCAGACACGGACAGCAGCAAGGGATCATCAGGTACCTGGGTGTTCTGTGTTTCTCACCAAACAAAATGTTTAGCCTGTTTTAAGAGCATTTAAAGAGTCTATACATGTGTTATGATTGATTCCTTATTAGTTTAAATATGTATACTGTATACCCTTTATATCTGTTTACACTAATGGTTTTACCATCTGTTAAATAGTGTGCAGTGTGTGTATTGACATAGTGTTACTTTGTGTGTGTGTGTGTGTGTGTGTGTGTGTGTGTGTGTGTTGATACTCTGGTGTGTTTCAGATGTCTGCAGCTATGTGGGGGGTTGTCCTTCTCTTTCTGCTTTCTCTCTGGGCTGGAGACGAGGTGGATGCTCAGATCACTGAAGACAATTTAGCTATACTGATTACAGAGATGAAAAAGTGAGTGCTTCTCTTTCGTTGTAATTATATAGTCTCTGTTTTATTACCACACTTCTTATTAACTAAAGAAACCTTGCATTAATATACTGTAGGGAACTGTCCCCAAACTCTACAATTAAGGTCAACCAAAGTACGTGCTCTGTGGTCTGTCACCTCCTCTGTCTCTCGTTTTTTCTGCTGTTGTTCAGGTTCGGACCGCAAAATAGTCAGTTTGCCATGGCTGTCAGGCTCACCCAAAAGCAGTGCCAGACTGGGCAGTTTGATGTCAGCGTTGAACCACAGGTGGTCCGAGAGGCACTTTCTGACGGCAAAATCTACAAAGGGGACAAGATCATCGCAGCCACACCACTTAAAGTTAGCAATGGACAATTACATGCAGAGTATCGTCTCCTGAGTATTACTACCCAGGAAATGGGCTACCCCATATTACACCTGACAGATAACAACAAAGACTGTATAATCTTCTTTACCACATTATCTCCCTGCCTGGAGTCATGTATGAATGAAAGAGGAGGCCACAGCATTATCAATGACCTTGATAGGGCCTTTCGTAAAAGAGAGCCAAACTATATGGCCTTTGTGTTCGAGAAAGTCTGGCAACCTAAGTGGGGTGGGGCGAAAACCAATCCCCCAAGGCAAAAAGTACTTTACTCATTCAATACAATACATAAGAAGATCCCCCTATATCGCTGTGCAAAAAGCAAGTGTTATTATTGCAATGAGGTGAACACAGGTAACTGTTTGGAGGGCTACAGTGGCTGAGTACACTCCTTCAAGTCCAGCTGGGACAATGAAGCCTCCTGTGTCTGTAGAGGACTGTCAACCTCTCTCTCCCTTCATCCCTCTCGCTGTCTCTCACTGTCCCGTTTTGCCCTTTCCTCAGTATCTCTGTCCCCCCCTTGGGAGAATCTCAATTGGATTTTGCTCAGCTCCTCGCGTCCTCTCCTCCATCCTCTCCTCACCTCCTTTTTGAAAATGGTCAAAGGTAATCAAAGAGAGGAGGTGTGGAAAGGAAACGTGCAAACAAATGTGCTTGTATGAAATGACTCTGCTTCACCAGCACGTCATCAGGCAAATTACATTTACAAAGGAGTAATCCCCAAATACATGTTAAGTGGTAAAAATAAATGTAGCCTTTTGCACTAGACATTTTATAGAGAGATAAGTATTGTATTGTTTTTTAAATGTCGGTATGCTTTTCTCAGCGAAAACAATAGCTGATTCAAAGGGGGGGTGGCAGATTTTAAAACACTTTTGCGTTCCTTGCTGGGAGGATACATTTGTGCTCAGGCTATCGAAGAGAGGAGGACCGCTTTTTGGTTTCCGGGTCCCGGTGGAGAGGAGGACAAGGGAGTGGAGGAGAGGATGGACTTTTTCCCAATTTGAGAATCCCCTTCCCTCTCCTTTCTCTCTATCCCTCCCTCCCTCTCCTTCTCTTTCACTTTCTCCCCCACGACAGTTCCACAGTTCAGTGAACTATTACAGGACCATCTCTCTACACATTCCTGTGTTGTGTTGTAGGTGGGTGGGGATGTAGTGGAGAGAAAGGTGGATAAGAGAATAATAGATAAGACACAAGCTGATTTGTCATGAGGATGTTATGTCTGGGAATGTTCTGGGAATAAAATATGAATATCGCAATGTATAACAAGTTTATGAAAATGATTTGCTGGCTAAACAATGAGACAAGAATATGAGACTAGAATAACACAATCTTATCATATTTTAACAAGGTTATGGCATTCATGACAGTAACCCAAAGAGATGGTAACACATGTTTGTAACTGTGTATTATGGCATAGTACTAGTTTATTATTGGGTTAACATTAAACAGTCTGTAACCATATCCTATACCGTATTAATATAAATGCAAGTTTATCAGAACAATAAGATGCATTGAAAAGCTTTAAGCTACAGTATGACTGCAGTTGAGGCCTATCATTGTGGGGCACTATGTCATACTTTATTGGCTGTGACATTACATAAAACCCATCTTCTCTGTGTCAAGTGCCCATTCCAAATCGACCCCAACATCTGTGAAGTTGTAGAGCTCTGGAGGACTACTTAGTTATAACGCACAATGTAATACTGTAGCTCAGTGTGTGAGGATGAGATGCCCTTATGTATTGTTGGTAGGGTTGGACGGTATCCAGATTTTCATATCGTCATACCATCCTAAACTCATACTGGTATATTTAAGCAGTAAGGCATGAGGGGGTGTGGTATATGGCCAATATACCACGGCTAAGGGCTGTTCTTAAGCATGACGCATTGCAGAGTGCATGGACATAACTCTTAGCCGTGGTATATTGGCCATATACCACAAACCCCCGATGTGCCTTATTGCTATTATAAACTGGTTACCAACGTAATTAGAGCAGTAAAAATAAATGTTTTGTCATACCTGTAGTACACGGTCTGATATACCACAGCTGTCAGCCAATCAGCGTTCAGGGCTCGAACCACCCAGTTTATAAATAGTATTACCGGCTTGGTACACAAGATTACGCAAAAAAAAAGCCAAAAAACGTGCCATTGGGCGTCGATACCAGAAAATCTAACAACATTTGCCCAAGTAATAGTGAATTTCAATGGAGGCTGCTCGCTGAATATGCTAACGAAAATAAACCAATTGCAAAGACTGTACCAGTCAAAAGTTTGGACACACCTACTCATTAAAGGGTTTTTATTTATTTTAATTATTTTCTCAACAGCTTCTACCCCCCCGAGCCATAAGACTCCTGAACATCCAATCAAATGGCTACCCAGACTATTTGCATTGCCTCTCCCCCCTCTAATACGCTGCTGCTACTCTCTGTTATTATCTATGCATTAAAAACTCTACAGACATGTACATATTACCTCAATTAGCTCGACATCGGTGACCCCCCACATTGACTCTGTACCGGTACCCCCTGTATATAGCCTCCACATTGACTCTGTACCGGTACCCCCTGTATATAGCCTCCACATTGACTCTGTACCGGTAGCCCCTGTATATAGCCTCCACATTGACTCTGTACCGGTAGCCCCTGTATATAGCCTCCACATTGACTCTGTACCGGTACCCCCTGTATATAGCCTCCACACTTTTATCTCTTACTTTTTGGGGGGTATTTTCTTAAAACTGCATTGTTGGTTAAGGGCTTGTAAGTAAGCATTTCACTGTAAGGTCTACACCTGTTGTATTTTGTATTTTGATTTGAAATGAACAAAGTTTTGACGCATTCTTGTCTGATGGAAGAACAGTACTGGCTCTGGATCAGCATGTGTAGGCTTCAGATTGTTCTAACTAAACCAAGACAGACCACAGCCCGTAGTTTCACATGGGAACAGTTGAGTCATAGTGGGCAGAGCCAAGCATGAACTAGCAAGATCCTATTGGCGCGTCCTAGCATACATGTGCACCTTTCCATTAGGGAGTGCCTACTCTGTGAAGTGCGCACATTTCCATTAGGGGGCGCCTACTCTGTGAAGTGTGCACCTTTCCATTAGGGAGTGCCTACTCTGTGAAGTGCGCACATTTCCATTAGGGGGCGCCTACTCTGTGAAGTGTGCACATTTCCATTAGGGGGCGCCTACTCTGTGAAGTGTGCACCTTTCCATTAGGGAGCGCCTACTCTGTGAAGTGTGCACATTTACATTAGGGAGCGCCTACTCTGTGAAGTGTGCACATTTCCATTAGGGAGCGCCTACTCTGTGAAGTGTGCACCTTTCCATTAGGGGGCGCCTACTCTGTGAAGTGCGCGTGTGCAATAACTACATTCGCCTTTGCACTCCTTCTAAATAATGCAATTTTTTACAACTTTGGCAAAGGGTAAATCTACAAAACGGAGTTCACTCTGTTCGAAACAGATTGTAGTTTTGGTAACAGAAAAAACTGTATTGAGTTCAAATATTTAATCGATGAGAAAATTTTCTGAATGTCGGCCAAAATCCATCTCGTTCCGTCTTCTCCCACTGCCGGCCACTTGGCTTCCTCTCACTGACATAGTTGGTAGTGAGTGGAAAAACCAAGCGGATGCTTCACATTCAGACATCTGGTGAAATATCTACCTCACTGCTCTATCTGTGTATAGGCTATGCTGTGTCTGTGTGGAGTCTGGAGTTGTTAGGGCAACGGGCCTGCCTGCTCTGCTCAGAGAATAGGGGAGAGGAGAAGATAACACAGGAGAAGAGAAAAAGGGCCAAGAACAGAGAGAAAAAAACACAAGGATTTCAAGATAGTGGCAGCTATACAAATAACTCATCCAAAGGGCTTTGACTTCTCAAACATGGCAATTGGCTAACACAATATGAGGCCCCATCACCTTATTAATTCAGCCACTTACTTAGATTAAATAGCAAGTTAAATTGAAGGGTTACGTTAATACAGAATTCTATGTTTTTAAAGCAGGAAAAAAGTATAAAACGTATAAGAAATATCTTGCTGTGTTTTGTAAACGCAGAAATGAAAACTTATTGTAATGTATACTTGGCATCAGACTCATTTTGTGGTTCAGTTGCAGTTCTCCACTCAGATGAGAGTTCACAAACAGGCATTCTATGAGCAGACAGTGCTCTGACTGATGTGTAGCTATACTGAACAAAAATATAAACCCAACATGCAACAATTTCTACGAGTTTACTGAGTTACAGTTCATATAAAGAAATCAGTAAATTGAAGTAAATTCATTAGGCCCTAATCTATGGATTTAACATGACTGGGCAGGGGCGCAGCCATGGGTGGGCCTGGGGAGCCAGGCCCAGCCAATCAGAATTAGTTTTTCCCACAAAAGGGCTTTATTACAGACAGAAATACTCCTCAGTTTTATCAGCTGTCTGGGTGGCTGGTCTCAGACGATCCTGCAGGTGAAGAATCCGGAAGTGGAGGTCCTGGGTTGGCGTGTTTACAGGTGGTCTGCGGTTGTGAGACCAGCTGGACGTACTGCTAAATTCAATTATCTGGCAACAGCTCTGGAGGACATTCCTGCAGTAAGCAGGCCAATTGCACGCTCCCTCAAAACTTGAGACATCTGTGGCATTGTGTTGTGTGACAAAGCTGCATGTTTTAGAGTGGCCTTTTATTGTCCCCAGCACAAGGTGCACCTGTGTAATGGTCATGCTGGTTGGAAAGATTATATTGGCAAACAAGAAATACTCACTTACAGGGATGTAAACAAATTTGTGCACAAAATCTGAGCGCAATAAGCTTATCCATCTTTTTGACCACATTAAGCAGGAAAATGAGAAGGGGAACTATACAGGTAAGGTCATGTTATATTTGCAGAAAGCTTTGACACTGTGGACCATGATATTATCCTGATGAAACTAAAATACATGGGTCTAAATTATGTAGCAGTGAATTGGTTTAGGTCTTATCTGACCAACAGAACACAAGTATGTAATGTTGGTAATGTTCTGTCAGAGGCCAAAGAAATACCCTGTGGAGTACCGCAGGGATCCATTTTAGGGCCTCTCTTATTTCTTATATACGTTAATGATATGCCAGATACAGTAAAGTGCAAACTCCTGCTTTATGCTGATGATTCAGCCATTCTGGTATCAGGGAATGTCACAGTTTACATAGAGGAGACCCTGAGTAAGGAATTGCATTTTGTTAGAGATTGGTTGTCTGACAACAAATTGTCACTACATTAGGGAAAAACTGAATCGATTTTGTTTGGAACAATACGTAGATTGCTTAGGGCTGATAAGATAACGGTAAACTGTGCAGGCAAGGAGATTGAATCTAAAACAAGTGTATCTTATCTTGGTGTGTTCCTAGATCTTTCGCTTTCTGGAGACCTGATTGATGCTAAAATTATTTCTAAAATGGCAAACAAATTGACATTTTTATATCGTAACACTAGATATTTTAACATTAAAGTTAAGAAACTGCTTGTCTCAACCTTGATTCAGTGTCATTTTGATTGTGCCTGCTCTGCTCGGTATAGTGGGCTATCAAACCAGCTGGACAAGAGAATACAGGTCATGCAAAATAATGTTATCAGGTATATGCTGAATGTCCCCCCTAGGACCCACATAGTGTTATCAGGTAT
>QNTS01000841.1:430495-444477 GCA_003317085.1 Hucho hucho
AAACAGCCGATTCTCTGATCGATGGCTTGATTATGTAGCTGTTTTCTGCAGCTAAATGTGTGTTTATTTTGTGTTTTAAAAAACAGGGGGCAATCTGCAGTTGCTACATCCATTTTGTTTGTTTGGAGAATTGAAAGGTGTAGTATGCGGAACATCTCTCCGCCATTTCCTGGTGGCTAAAATTCAAAATAGTTTGCGACAAAAAAAAACTAATGATTGTGTAGAGAAATTATTGTACCATCTAGCCCGCTGTGAAATAGGTTTTTCCGTAACGAAAAGGTACATATTGCAGCTTAAATGCCTCATGACCTTAGTTCAACTGTTGTACCCAATCAGAACCCAGAATAGAACTGTTTTACTCCCAATGTTTACAAACCATGTAAATGTTAACAAAAACTAACTATAAAGCCTCGAAACCAGGTTAAAACTATCATTTTGATATCATAGATGGTCATTCCTTATATCCATTGCTCTATGAATTTGAGATTGAGGTTACATTTCTCCAGCCCCATCCCTCAGCTTTTTAACAAAACAGTGGCGGGGGATTTGTGTTTGTTATTAATGCCATACATTTGTTTGGAAAATTTCCTCTCACAAGGCAGAATGTTGAATTACTTACATTCCTACAGACAACCTGTAAAGTGAGACAATATATTCACCGGAAAGTATACTTTAAATTAACTTTTCAAGGCGCTGGTAGGGCGTTCAGATTTTTTCACCTGATGCATGTGCAGAACCATGTAAACACGAGCTCGGCAAGTATGTGTGCATGCTTCAGGTGATAGAAATCTGACCGCACTACCAGTGCTTTGAAAAGTTTATGTATTTATACTTCCTGTCGATATGTCTCACATTCCTACCTGCAGAAGGACCAACCACATGGACAACCGGTGAAGTGAGTAAAAATATATCATTTAATCTGTGTCACAGCCAGCCGTGACCAGGAGACCCATGAGGCGGCACACAATTGGCCAAGCGTCGTCCGGGTTAGGGGAGGGTTTGGCCGGCCAGGATTTCCTTGTCCCATCGTGCTCTAGTGACTCCTTGTTGCAGAACCAGGCGCCTGCAAGCGGACTTCGGTCGTCAGTTGGACGGTGTTTCCTCCAACTCATTGGTGTGGCTGGCTTCCGGGTTAAGCGAGCAGTGCAGCTGGGTGGTGTTTCGGGGGGACGCATGGCTCTCGACCTTCGCCTCTCCCGAGTCCATAGGGGAGTTGCAAGGATGGGACAAGACTGTAACTACCATTTGGATATCACTAAAAAGGGGGTAAAAGTACAAAGAAATTAAAAATATAATTTTATTCAACATTCTAGCTTGTAGAGGTCATGAGAGGAAACTTTCCTGATCCAAGTGCTAATTTCTGCCTGACGTAGAAATCAGTGCAATTCAACTTCGAGTCTTTAGGCTAAACTGCTGATTGCGGCTTTAAATATATAAGTAGTGATTAGTAGGCAAGTTGAATTAGGTGTGCTAGCTCTGGAATAGATCAATTATCAACAGGTAACATCTGTGGTCCCCAAGACGTTTGAGAACTACTGATAACGTTCGTTTAGCTAAAGAGTCTATGGGTTATGGTGCTAAACTCTAACTTATTTTGTAGAGGGCAGCTCATGAGTCAAAAATGGGTCCCCAAAATTGGACCTTATTTGCAGTTTTAATTAGGCTAAGTAACAAAAAGAAAACAAAATCTTCACCTCACTAGCTGTTCCACCTTCTGTCTTAGTTGATGTGTTGACTCGTTCACCACAGAGCCCGAACGTAGCTACGCTTGATGAAAACACCCTGCCTCTGTAACGGCAGTGGGTGTCATAAAGAATTCACTGGTCATTTATGACAAATGTTAGGGGATGGATTACATCTGTTACTTATAATTCAAAGAGCAAATTACACGTTCACTTGGCAACTAACGCAAATCAAACATGGGCCTAGGCCTAATTATAACCCCATAAACCTTTTGTCTTATCATAAAGAAAGGGAAAGGCGGACACCTAGTCAGTTGTACAACTGAAAGCGTTCAACTGAAATGTGTCTTCCGCATTTAACCCAACCCCTCGGGAATCAGACAGATAGCAGATTGCAGAAATTGATAAATGACTAGGTGTTACACAATCTAGTCGCAAGATATGGAGATAAGGTTGATCCTTTGCCTAATTTATCACATTTTCAGGCTTCAAATATTTGCTCTAGTGTGATTTAGGTGATACGTAATTGCAGTAAATCACTACATGCAGCTCATTGCCATGTGGAAAAGTACACAATATTATATTCATATGCCGGACACAATTTTATGTAGACCATAGCATGAGGAACTGCCTCAGGCCAACCCTATGCTAATCATTCACTGACCTCAATACATGGGATGCCTTGAGAGGACCGCATTTCAATGTGATTTTTACATTCGTGCAGTTACTTACAGCAACCCTTTTGATACTGAACTTAGGGGAGTGGGAAATCAAAGGCCTCTCGGAACAGAAGTCAGCGAGTTGCAGCAGTGGTGGAAACTTCTTTCTGTTTTTTCCTTTGCAGACGCTAAGATTTACGTCGGTAACCTGGGCACTGGTGCAGGGAAAGGAGAGCTAGAGCGGGCGTTCGGGTATTACGGACCTTTAAGAACAGTGTGGATTGCTAGGAACCCCCCGGGGTTCGCCTTTGTGGAGTTTGAAGACACCCGGGATGCAGAAGATGCGGTCCGTGGCCTTGACGGCAAGTAAGTGTTACCTCAAGACTCCAGACTTCGCCCCCAAGTTTAGCCGACTTTCCAAGACCTACAAGCTGAAAGGGCTCAGAAGGGCACCTGTGTTGTTGATGTTTTCCAATCAATAATGTAATTTGCTCTTTGCAAATATTGAAGCATTTTATTGGTTTCGGGATATCTATCAGTAGAAGGTAAGCAGGTAGCTGGTATGATCTTGTTACTTATTTGCTACTATCCAGATCATACACTTTAGGTATGTTCCTAAATGCTTGTTACACTTAAGATGCGTTTCCTCATGTCCTCTTTTAATGTGAACTATGCCATTGTGCAATTTGCTTACTGTCGAACTGACTGTCCTTTCAGGTTAATTTCTGGATCTCGAGTTCGAGTTGAATTATCTACAGGGATGCCGCGGCGATCTCGGTACGAGCGTGCGCCCACCAACCGGCCCTTTGACTCCAACGACAAGTGCTACGAGTGTGGCGAGCGGGGGCACTATGCCTACGACTGCCACCGCTACGGTCGACGCAGGAGGACCAGGTAAAGCCTCCTTAACCAATGCATCAGATTACGCTTGTTTTGGTCTTTTCTTATTTTGATAGTTGTCTCTTATTTTCCGTTGTCTTGATTTTTCAGTGTCTTATGTAGATAAAAAAAAATGTAATAATTAAAGATGATTATTATACTATTGTTGTTGCAACTTTTGTCTCTCCGTCTATCACTTAATCCCTTTTTAAAATATGGAAATACTTCTGAACTGTTGTGTTTTTTTATTTTTGTCAACAACTGACCTGGTCAAAACATTTCAGGTTTCGTCGTTTGATTCAGAGTGTCACGATCCTTAACGATTTCATGAGGCATCTAGCAAATTCCACACTTTCGATCCTATGACCACGGGGTTGATCGATCAGCCAGACTTCCCCTTCTCAAGCAACTGCCACTTCTAGCTGCACATTAAAGATTTCATAGAGGGCTGACAATTCACCAGATGATTTGGTTATCAATTTGGGGCTTGGGGGTTTTGTAAAGAGGACAACCTGGTAGACCATGGTCCCGTCTAGACAAATCGCCTTGCATCTATCAAGTCTCAATCAAGCGATTTGGCTGTCAGTACAATCATCATCGTTAGAAATCGAAGATCACGGCTAGATGCAGAGGTCGGCTGATAGATACTTCTAGATCGCCTAGATCTGCTCGAACCTTGGTCCAAAGTGGGTCAACCGGGCAAACTTGCAAGGTTTATTTCAAGTACCAATTAATGTGTTTTTATCTCCAGTGTATGGCTTGACAATAACACTCCTCTCTTCCACTCTTTACTAGAGAACTGAAAGGCCTGCTTTAAGCAGGATACGTTAGCTCCATGAACAGCTATGTCTATATTAGAGGTCGACCGATTATGATTTTAACACCGATACTGATACCGATTTATTAGAGGACCAAAAAAAGCCCATACCGATTAATCGTCCAATTTTTATTTATATATATATATATATATATATATATATATATGTGTATGTATATGTATGTATATATATATATATATGTATGTATATGTATATATATGTATATATATGTATATATATGTATGTATGTATATATATATATGTATATATATGTATATATATGTATATATGTATATGTATATATGTATATGTATATATGTATATATATGTGTATATATATATATATGTATATATGTATATATGTATGTATATGTATATGTATATATATATGTGTATATATATGTATGTATATGTATATATATATGTATGTATATATATATGTATACGTATATATATATGTATATATATGTATATATGTGTGTGTGTGTGTGTGTGTGTGTGTGTGTGTGTAATAATGACAATTACAACAATACTGAATGAACAATGAACACTTATTTTAACTTAATATAATACATATACATCAATTTAGTCTCAAATAAATAATGAAACATGTTCAATTTGGTTTAAATAATGCAAAAACAGTTTTGGAGAACAAAGTATAAGTGCAATATGTGCCATGTAAAAAAAAAGCGAACGTTTAAGTTTCTTGCTCAGAACATGAGAACATATGAAAGCTGGTGGTTCTTTTTAACATGAGTCTTCAATATTCCCAGTTAAGAAGTTTTAGGTTGTAGTTATTATAGGAATTATAGGACTATTTCTCTATACCATTTGTATTTCATATACCTTTGACTATTGGATGTTCTTATAGGCACTATAATATTGCCAGCCTAATCTCGGGAGTTGATAGGCTTGAAGTCATAAACAGCGCTGTGCTTCAAGCATTGCTAAGAGCTGCTGGCAAACGCAGGAAAGTGCTGTTTGAATGAATGGTTACGAGCCTGCTGCTGCCTACCACCGCTCAGTCAGACTGCTCTATCAAATATCAAATCATAGACTTAATTATAATAAAATAAACACAGAAATATGAGCCTTTGGTCATTAATATGGTAAAATCCGGAAACTATCATTTCGAAAACAAAACATTTATTCTTTCAGTGAAATACGCAACCGTTCCGTATTTTATCTAACGGGTGGCAATCCTTAGTCTAAATATTGCTGTTACATTGCTCAACCTTCAATGTTATGTCATAATTATGTAAAATTCTGGTAAATTAATTACGGTCTTTACACAGTTCGCAACGAGCCAGGCAGCCCAAACTGCTGCATATACCCTGACTCTGCTTGCACTGAACGCAAGAGAAGTGACACAATTTCCCTAGTTAATATTGCCTGCTAAAATAAATTTATTTTAACTAAATATGCAGGTTTAAAATAATATACTTGTGTATTGATTTTAAGAAAGGCATTGATGTTTATGGTTAGGTACATTTGTGCAACATAAGTGCTTTTTCCGCGAATGCGTTTTTGTTAAATCATCACCCATTTGGCAAAGTTGTAGCAGGCTGTGATTCGATGATAAATTAACAGGCACCGCATTGACTATATGCGACACAAAACAAGCTAGTTAACCTAGTAATATCATTAACCATGTTTAGTTAAATAGTGATCATGTGAAGATGTATTGTTTTTTTTATAAGATAAGTTTAATGCTAGCTAGCAACTTACCTTGGCTCCTTGCAGCCACAAGGTCCTTTTGATGCTGCACTGGCGTAACAGGTGGTCAGCCTGCCACGCAGTCTCCTCGTGGAGTCCAATGTAATCGGCCATAATCGGCGTCCAAAAAGGCAGATTACCGATTGTTATGAAAACTAAAAAATCGGCCCTAATTAATCGGCCATGCCGATTAATCGGTCGACCTCTAGTCTATATAGTGACTCCTACTACCAGTACCATTGCACATGTAATGCTAAATCTAATGTAATCTCCCTCTTTTTGTGTGTTGATTTGAGCCAGTGTCAGAGCGTCAGTAGGCTTAGGGTGATTGTTGTTGTCAGTGGCCAGGTCAGAATTAAAAGCAGACTGAGGCAGTGTTATGTGGGGCTTCGCGGGGCCTGCTCTGAACTGTCCATCTTTCCCTCCCTCCCCCTCGTTTGGATGTGGTTTAGGTCCCGGTCTCACTCCAGGTCCGGTGGCAGGAGGTACTCTCGCTCTCGCAGCCGGGGCCGTGGCAGGAGGTGAGCCCTGTTATGCACATTTTTCTCGTTCCAAAGGCGCTGTTGTCCAACTTCCTCGGAAGAGGGTCACATCAATCATCGATGGAGTTCCTCAGGGGTCTATTCTTGGACCTCTTTTTTTCATAACACATATAATGAAATAAAAATGATTGTACAGTGCATTTGAAAAGTATTCAGACCCCTTGACTTTTTACACATTTTGTTACTTACAGCCTTATTCTAAAATGGATTAAATAGTTTCCCCCCCTCATCAATATCTAATTTACATAAGTATTCATACCCTTTACTCAGTACTTTGTTGAAGCACCTTTGGCAGCGATTACAGCTTCAAGTCTTCTTGGGTATGACGCTACAAGCTTGGCACACCTGTATTTGGGGAGTTTATCCCATTTTCTCTACAGACCCCTCTCAAGCACTGTCAGGTTGGATGGGGAGTGTTGCTGCTCAGCTATTTTCAAGTCTCCAGATATGTTCGATCCAGTTCAAGTCAGGGCTCTGGCTGGGCCACTCAAGGACATTCAGAGACTTGCCCCGAAGCCACTCCTGCGTTGTCTTGGCTGTGTGTTTAGGGTCGTTGTCCTGTTGGAAGGTAAACCTTCGCCCCAGTCTTAACCTGCTCCAGAGCGCTCAGGATGTTTTCATCAAGGATCCGTTCATCTTTGCCTCAATCCTGACTAGTCTCCCAGTCCCTGCTGCTGAAAAACATCTGCACAGCATGATGCTGCCGCCAACATGCTTCCCTCGTAGGGATAAAGGCCTCATTGGTGGAGTGCTGCAGAGATGGTTGTTCTTCTGCAAGGTTCTCCCATCTCCACAGAGGAACTCCGGAGCTCTGTCAGAGTGACCATTTGGTTATTGGTCACCTCCCTGACCAAGGCTCTTCTCCCCCAATTGCTCAGTTTGGCCGGGCTGCCAGCTCTAGGAAGAGTCTTGGTGGTTCTAAACCTCTTTCATTTAAGAATGATGGAGGCCACTGTGTTCTTGGGGACCTTCAATGCTGCAGACGTTTTTTGGTACCCTTCCCCAGATCTGTGCCTCGACACAATCCTGTCTCGGAGCTCTACGGACAATTCCTTCCATCTCATGGCTTGGTTTTTGCTCTGACATGCACTGTCAACTGTGGGACCTTATATAGACAGGTGTGTGCCTTTCCAAATCATGTTCAATCAATTGAATTTACCACAGGTGGACTACAATCAAGTTGTAGAAACATCTCCAGGATGATCAATGGAAACATGATGCACCTGAGCTCAATTTCGCGTCTCATAGCAAAGGGTCTTTATTTTTTTGCTTCATCATTATGGGGTATTGTGTGTAGATTGATGAGGAAAATGTGTTGTTTAATCCATTTTAGAATAAGGCTGTAACGAAACAAAATGTGGAAAAATGGAATGGCTCTGAATACTGTCTGAATGCACTGAGTGTACAAAACATTAGGAACACCTTCCTAATATTCAGTTGCACCCCTTTTTGCCCTCAGAACAGCCTCAATTTGTTGGGTCATGGACTCTACAAGGTGTCAAGCGTTCCACAGGGATGCTGGCCCATGTTGATTCTAATGCTTCCCACAGTTGTGTCAAGTTCTCTGGATGTCCTTTGGGTGCTGGACCATTCTTGATTCACACGGCAGCGTTGCAGTTCTTGACACACTCAAACCGGTGCGCCTGGCACATACTACCATACCCCGTTCAAAGGCACTTACATCTTTTGTCTTGCCCAATCAATCAATCAATCAAATGTATTTATAAAGCCCTTTTTACATCGCCAGATGTCACAGAGTGCTGTGCAGAAACCCAGCCTAAAACCCCCAACAGCATGCAATGCACATGCAGAAGCACGGTGGCTAGGAAAAACTCCCCATTCACCCTCTGAATGGCACACATACACAACCCATGTCTAAAGTCCTTCTTTAACCTGTCTCCTCCCCTTCATCTACACTGGCTGAAGTGGATTTAACAGGTGACATCAATAAGGGATCATAGCTTTCACCTGGTCAGTCTGTCAGGGTTCTACAACCCTGTTCCTGGAGAGCTACCTTCCTGTAGGTTTTTGCTCCAATCCCAGTTGTAACTAACCTGATTCAGCTGATCAACCAGCTAATTATTAGAATCAGGTGTGCTAGATTAGGGTTGGAGGGAAAACCTACAGGACGGTACCTCTCCAGGAACACGGGTTGGAGAGCCCTGGTCTGTCATGGAAAGAACATGTTTTGTACACTCAGTTTAGAGTATATTGTCGTTATGCTATACACAGCTCCATAATACATACATACATACATACATTCCCCACAGATACATATACAGATTTGTGTTTGTTACGGTAATATGATAGAGTAGTTGATCAGGAATGGCACTGCAGAGTTTACCGGGTCTGAATGTATGTTAGCCAACAGCTTTGATATTTACGTTCCAGATCAAGATCCTTCTCTCCACGCCGCTCTCGTTCTCCTAGAAGATCTAGAGCCCTTACCCCCAAGAGATCAAGGTAGAAAAGGGGACTTGCTTGTGTTATTTATTTAAAGATCCCTGCGTTGTGTAAAACAGTGACATTGTCCACATATTTAGTAAATGATGGGTGTTGATGCTTTTCCTCCCTCATTTCTTTTTAGATCTCGATCAAAGTCCAGATCAAAGTCCAGATCAAGGTCCAGATCAAGGTCCAGGTCACTTTCTCATGCAAAGACCAGGTGAGAAATAGAACTGTTTCAATGCTCTGATCAGCGTTGCATTGCTATTGTCAACAGTGCAGCTACATAAGTTGAGTAATTAACACTTTAATGCAACAGTTTGTGTCAATCCCCAAAGATTGTCCACTACCGTAGCGAAATAAAATGTTGTGTTTGTAATACCCGAAACGGTCAATACCATCTAGACATTTGTCCCCTTGATATATTACATCACTGACTTAAGAGACTAAAGCAGGTTCCTCATTCCATGCAGGGCATAGTGTCTGCGGGTTTTCCCTTTAAATGAAGAGAGACAACCAGGTGAGGAGAGTTACTTACTACCGTGAAACAAAAAATATAAACATAAATGTTGGTCCCATGTTTCATGAGCCGAAATAAAAGATCCCAGAAATGTTCCACAAAAAGTTTTTCTCTCAAATTTCGTGCACAAATTTGTTTACATCCCTGTTAGTGAGCATTAATCGTTTGCCAAGATAATCTATCCACCTGACAGGTGTGGCATATCAATAAGAGGATTAAACAGCATGATCATTACACGGGTGCACCTTGTGCTGGGGACAATAAAAGGCCACTCTAAAATGTGCAGTTTTGTCACACAACACAATGCCACAGATGTCAAGTTTCGAGGGAACATGCAATTGGCATGCTGACTGCAGAAATGTCCACCAGAGCTGTTCCCAGAGAATTGAATGTCCGTTTCTCTACCATAAGCCTCCTCCAATGTAATTTTGGAGAATTTGGCAGTAGGTCCAACCGGCCTCACAACCGCAGACCACGTGTAACCACGCCAGTCCAGGACCTCCTTATCCGGCTTCTTCACCAGCGGGATTTTCTGAGACCAGCCACCCGGACAGCTGATGAAACTGTGGGTTTGCACAACCGAAGAATTTCTGCACAAATTCTCAGAATCCGTCTCAGGAAAGCTCATCTGCATGCTCGTTGTCCTCACCAGGGTCTTGACCTGACTGCAGTTTGGCGTCGTAACCAACTTCAATTGGCAAATGCTCACCTTCAAAGACCACTGGCACACTAGAGAAGTGTGCTCTTTAAGGATGAATCCTGATTTTAACTGTACCAGGCAGATGGCAAACAGCCTTGTGTGGGTCGAGTGGTTGCTGATGTCAATGTTGTGAGCAGAGTGCCCCATGGTGGTGGTGGGGTTATGGTATGGGCAGGCATAAACTACGGACAACGAACACAATTGCATTTTATCGATGGCAATTTGGATACACAGATACCGTGACGAGTTCCTGAGGCCCATTGTCGTGCCATTCATCCGCCACCATTACCACATGTTTCAGTATGATAGTGCACGGCCCCGTGTTTGGGATGCTCTGGATCGACGTGTACGACAGCGTGTTCTAGTTCCCACCAATATCCAGAAACTTTGCACAGCCATTGAAGAGGAGTGGGACAACATTCCACAGGCCATTTTGTTTGTTTTGTTGAAGATATGTGACCAACTGATGCATACCGTATTTGTATTCCCATGTGAAATCCATAGATTAGGGCCTAATGAATTTATTTCAATTGACTGATTTCTTTACATGAACTGTAACTCTGTAAAATCTTTGAAATTGTTGCATACTGATTTTATATTTTTGTTTAGTGTAATTAGTGACCTAATTTCATCAATCAACTACAAGGGGAGAGTGAAAACCCGCAGACACTCAGCCCTCCGTGGAATGAGTTGAAGTGAGGCCTAAAGGCTTGTTCACACTGCAGGCCTTAATGCTCAAATCAGTTTTGTAGTAGTGACTGTTCAAACAGGAAGTTACAAGTGACCAAATCGTACTTGCCCTTTGTGCTGTTGTCTGTGCCCAATAATGTTTGTACCATGTTGTGCTGCTACCATGTTGTGCTGCTACCATGTTGTGTTGCTGCCATGTTGTTGTCATGTTGTGCTGCTACCATGTTGTGCTGCTACCATGTTGTGCTGCTACCATGTTGTGCTGCTACCATGTTGTCCTGCTACCATGTTGTGCTGCTACCATGTTGTGCTGCTACCATGTTGTGCTGCTACCATGTTGTCCTGCTACCATGTTGTGTTGCTACCATGTTGTGTTGCTACCATGTTGTTGTCATGTTGTGTTGCTACCATGTTGTTGTCATGTTGTGTTGCTACCTTGCTATGGTGTTGTCTTAGGTCTCTCTTTATGTAGTGTTGCGGTGTCTCTCTTTATGTAGTGTTGCGGTGTCTCTCTATGTAGTGTTGCGGTGTCTCTCTTTATGTAGTGTTGCGGTGTCTCTCTTTATGTAGTGTTGCGGTGTCTCTTATGTAGTGTTGTCTTAGGTCTCTCTTATGTAGTGTTGTCTTAGGTCTCTCTTTATGTAGTGGTGTCTCTCTTTATGTAGTGTTGCGGTGTCTCTCTTTATGTAGTGTTGTCTTAGGTCTCTCTTTATGTAGTGTTGTCTTAGGTCTCTCTTTATGTAGTGTTGTCTTAGGTCTCTCTTTATGTAGTGTTGTGCTGTCTCTCTTGTTGTGATGTGTGTTTTTGTCCTATATATTTTTTTAATCCCCAGGCCTTTTGGTAGGACGTCATTGTAAACAAGAAATTTGTTCTTAACCGACTTGCCTAGCTAAATAAAAATTAATTTGTGTGTGTGTTCAGACAGCAGTCATTTGCTGACATGCTACACTAGTTGTCATAGTAACGATGGGTGTGTGCGCAGTGGTGTAGGCTGATTGGTGGTGGTGCTCGTGCTTCCTGTCACTCCTAAGGTGACAACAACGCCTGTCATGGACTTTTACCCAGTTGCTTTGAATGTTCAAAATCAGAGTGTAAGAACACTTTTTTTTTAAAGCTTCAAAGGATAAGACGATCCAACATTCAAAGCTAGTCCTTTTTGGCTAGCCACAGCAGTCAGCTAGCTAGGTGGCTGTTTAGGTTTGTAGTACATTGACTAATTTGTTTATAAGCAATGAACAAGCTAGTTAGCTAGAAGGTCATGTTCTTGTCAAACTGTCAACAGAGTAGCTTGAGGGCAAATAAATCAGATTTGACCGTTCACACAAGTCACATTGCCAGCAATCAGATTGAAGGTGGTTTGTAATGGTGGCTTGAAATATCCGATTCCATGTAGCTTTTGAAGGTTCAGACTGCAGGAAAAATAACAGAAGTGATCTTAACCCATTGGTGGAGATAAAAAAAACAATAACAAACAAGAAAAAGGGTCACTAGAATATGAATGCCTTGTATGTTTACTTCTTCAGGTCTGGTTCTGTGGGCAGATCCAAGTCTGGTTCCCCCACGAGGAGGTATGCAGAAGTCTTGAGTCTGACCCCAATTTTCTTTCCACCGTTCACCCCTCTCTAAACGAGCTGTGGAACAGTTTGACCAATGCATTATAAGCAGCAAAACGAGACAATGGGAATGTTGTCCATGCGGGCAGGGCAATCATTATGCATGGTTACAGTTTAAACGGTGTAGATGCATAATGGTTCATTAAGTCAGGCTACTTAAGCATTACAAATGAAAGGTAGACTCCGCAATAAATCAATAACAATTACATTCACATCTTTCAATTCAATATGTCAAATATGTATTAAAAGGTTATTTGAATTGTATTCTTTAAATTCACCCAAATAATAAATTTTGCATGACGAACTTATATTAAATGCATGGTCTTTAAATTCTTTGCTTGCAACAAATTGCCACTGTCGAAGTCTTGTAAGAATGAGCTCTAAAATGAAAATTCTATTTTAAATCCCAGCTGTTCAAAATCTAAAGCTTCACCTCAAAAACTAAGGTGCGTTTTTCCTCCCAGCTGAGGTAATGACTTTAATTTGGGGTTAACGCACAGAAATAAATGAAGAGGGAAAACTAATTTCTGTTTTTTCTCTCTTTCAGCCACTCTACCTCGAGGAGTCCTCGTCGAAGTGACAGCTCGGAGAGAGACGACTGAACTTGGAAGTTTTTTTTGTTTCTTTATGTAAGCATCTCTTGTGACTAAGTTCTTTGTAAACCCATTGTGTTGTATCATTTGAACATATGTAGGGTTGTTAATTTCCTCCTGAGGCATATTACTGACGTTTCAAAAAGAAGCAATGGGGACCCAGTTTGGAATGCTTTTGTGTTTGTGTTTTAGAAATAGTTGTTGGTTAATAAAGTATATTTGATTTAAAACGGTTGTGATACTGTTTGGTGCTGTGTTGTCCATCTGGGCACACTTGGTCTGTATATAGCACAACTAAATGAAATGGGTTGATCAATTAAATGTTTTGGATTGAGTGATACCTATAGAGGGCAATGTTGCCTTGCGAAATGTGCTCTTTGAATTTTGAACTCAGGATCATAGCACACTGCTCTTGTCTTATCCTTGATACCAAATAGCTATTACTACTACTGATACTACTTACTACTGATACTACTACTACTGATACTACTATTACTGATACTACTACTACTGATACTACTACTACTACTGATACTACTACTATTACTGATACTACTACTGATACTACTACCACTACTACTAATACTACTACTATTACTACTACTACTACTGATACTACAACTACTACTACTATAACTACTACTACTGATACTACTACTACTACTACTACTACTACTACTGATACTACTCCTGATACTACTACTACTAATACTATTACTACTACTGATACTATTACTACTGCTACTACTGATACTACTATTACTACTACTACTACTACTGATACTACTATTACTACTACTACTACTACTACTACTACTGATACTACTACTACAATTACTACTATTGATACTACTACTATTACTACTACTACTGATACTACTATTACTACTACTGATATTACTACTACTATCACTACTACTACTACTGATACTACTGATACTACTACTACTACTGATACTACTATTACTACTACTACTACTGATACTACTACTATTACTACTACTACTACTACTACTGATACTACTACTACTACTACTACTGATACTACTACTACTGATACTGATACTACTACTATTACTACTACTACTACTACTACTGATACTACTATTACTACTACTACTACT
>QNTS01000841.1:448356-460779 GCA_003317085.1 Hucho hucho
TACTACTACTACTACTACTACTGATACTACTACTTATACTACTACTACTACTGATACTACTACTACTGATACTACTATTACTACTACTACTATTACTACTACTACTACTGATACTACTATTACTACTACTACTACTGATACTACTACTACTACTACTACTACTACTGATACTACTATTACTACTACTACTACTACTTATACTACTACTACTACTGATAGTACTACTACTGATACTACTACTACTACTACTATTACTACTACTATTACTACTACTACTACTACTGATACTACTATTACTACTACTACTACTACTGATACTACTACTACTACTACTACTACTACTACTTATACTACTACTACTACTACTACTGATACTACTACTTATACTACTACTGATACTACTACTACTACTACTACTTTAAGCTCTTGCCTCTACAAATGTGTAGGTTAATATTTTATTTCAGACATGTGACCTACTTGTGTATGTACTGACATGTATGTGTAACTGATAGATGTACACCAGTGGCGGTCAGTGCCGTTTTAAGATGAGGGAGGACCACTTTATTTTTTTCATGAGCATGGCCTTATTTCTATTACAGCATATTGGATGACTCTCATTTATATTCCTTTCACCCAGTTCAATGTAACATCGATAGGTTTAGGCTACTACATGATACTCAAATTTTCCCTATACCCATCATGAGGTTGCTACAACCTAGCCTATGAATGACATTTTACAACGTAGGTGCACACAGGTCGAGAAACACATTTAAGGTGACAGACAGTGACATTCAATACCGCCTTGCACACTTGCCTGCATCTAGCTGACACAGTGCCTTCGGAAAGTATTCAGACCCCTTGACTTTTTTCACATTTTGTTACGTTACAGCCTTATTCTAAAATGGATTAAATGAAATAAAATTCCTCAGCAATCTATGCACAATAACCCATAATGACAAAATAAAAAACAGAATTACCTTATTTACTTAAGTATTCAGACCCTTGACTATGAGACTTGAAATTGAGCTCAGTTGCATCCTGTTTCCATTGATCATCCTGGAGATGTTTCTACAACTTGATTGTAGTCCACCTGTGGTAAATTCAATTGATTAGACATGATTTGGAAAGGCACACACCTGTCTACATAAGGTCCCACAGTTGGCAGTGCATGTCAGAGCAAAAACCAAGCCATGAGGTCAAAGGAATTGTACGTAGAGCTCCGAGACAGGATTGTGTCGAGGCACAGATCTGGGGAAGGGTACCAAAAAATGTATGCAGCATTGAAGGTCCTCAAGAACACAGTGGCCTCCATCATTCTTAAATGCAAGAAGTTTGGAACCACCAAGACTCGTCCTAGAGATGGCAGCCCAGCCAAACTGAGCAATCGGGGGAGAAGGGCCTTGATCAGAGAGGTGACCAAGAACCCCATGGTCAATCTGACAGAGCTCCGGAGTTCCTCTGTGGAGATGGCTGTCCTCCTGGAAGGTTCTCCCATCTCTGCAGCACTCCACCAATCAGGCGTTTATGGTAGAGTGGCCAGACAGAAGCCACTCCTCAGTAAAAGGCACATGACAGCCCGCTTGGAGTTTGCCAAAAGGCACCTAAAGACTCTCAGACCATGATGAAACCAAGATTTAACTCTTTGGCCGAATGCCAGGCGTCACGTCTGGAGGAAACCTGGCATCATCCCTATGGTGATGCGTGGTGGCAGCATCAGGCTGTGAGGATGTTATTCAGCGGCAGGGACTGGGAGACTAGTCAGGATCAAGGGGAAGATGAACAGAGCAAAGTACAGAGAGATCCTTGATGAGAACCTGCTTC
Organism: Hucho hucho; assembly: GCA_003317085.1. NCBI lineage: Eukaryota > Metazoa > Chordata > Actinopteri > Salmoniformes > Salmonidae > Hucho > Hucho hucho. The sequence goes on from QNTS01000841.1 coordinate 450,178, forward strand.
AGAGCGCTCAGGACCTCAGACTGGGGCGAAGGTTCACCTTCCAACAGGACAACAACCCTAACCACACAGCCAAGACAACGCAGGAGTGGCTTCAAGACAAGTCTCTGAATGTCCTTAAGTGGCCCAGCCAGAGCCTGAACTGGAGAGACCTGAAAATACAGTGAGGGAAAAAAGTATTTGATCCCTGCTGATTTTGTAAGTTTGCCCACTGACAAAGAAATTATCAGTCTATAATTTTAATGGTAGGTTTATTTGAACAGTGAGAGACAGAATAACAACAAAAAAAACTGAAAAACGCATGTGAAAAATGTTATAAATTGATTTGCATTTTAATGAGGGAAATAAGTATTTGACCCCCTCTCAATCAGAAAGATTTCTGGCTCCCAGGTGTCTTTTATACAGGTAATGAGTTGAGATTAGGAGCACACTCTTAAAGGGAGTGCTCCTAATCTCAGCTTGTTACCTGTATAAAAGACACCTGTCCACAGAAGCAATCAATCAATCAGATTCCAAACTCTCCACCATGGCCAAGACCAAAGAGCTCTCCAAGGATGTCAGGGACAAGATTGTAGACCTACACAAGGCTGGAATGGGCTACAAGACCATTGCCAAGCAGCTNACAGGACAACTGGGTGAAAGTGTTGTGGTCAGATGAGAACAAAATGGAGCTCTTTGGCATCAACTCAACTCGCCGTGTTTGGAGGAGGAGGAATGCTGCCTATAACCCCAAGAAAACCATCCCCACCGTCAAACCTGGAGGTGGAAACGTTATGCTTTGGGGGTGTTTTTCTGCTAAGGGGACTGGACAACTTCACTGCATCAAAGGGACGATGGACGGGGCCATGTACTGTCAAATCTTGGGTGAGAACCTCAGCCAGGGCATTGAAAATGGGTCGTGGATGGGTATTCCAGCATGACAATAACCCAAAACACACGGCCAAGGTAACAAAAGAGTGGCTCAAGAAGAAGCACATTAAGGTCCTGGAGTGGCCTAGCCAGTCTCCAGACCTTAATCCCATAGAAAATCTGTGGAGGGAGCTGAAGGTTCGAGTTGCCAAACGTCAGCCTCGAAACCTTATTGACTTGGAAAAGATCTGCAAAGAGGAGTGGGACAAAATCCCTCCTGAGATGTGTGCTAACCTGGTGGCCAACTGCAAGAAACATCTGACCTCTGTGATTTCCAACAAAGGTTTTGCCTCCAAGTACTGAGTCATGTTTTGCAGAGGGGTCAAATACTTATTTCCCTCATTAAAATGCAATTCCATTTATAACATTTTTCACATGCGTTTTTCTGGATTTTTTTTTTGTTATTCTGTCTCTCACTGTTCAAATTAACCTACCATTAAAGTTATAGACTGGTCATTTCTTTCTCAGTGGGCAAAATCAGCAGGGGATCAAATACTTTTTTCCCTCACTGTAGCTGTGCAGCAACACTCTCCATCCAACCTGCCAGAGCTTGAGAGGATCTGCAGAGAAGAATGGGATAAACTCCCCAAATACGGGTGTGCCAAGCTTGTAGCATCATACCCAAGAAGACTCAAGGCTGTAATCGCTGCCAAAGGTGCTTCAACAAAGTACTGAGTAAAGGGTCTGAATTACTTATGGAAATGTCATATCTGTTTTTTTTTCACATAAATTTGCTAAAATTCTTAAATCCTGTTTTTGCTTTGTCATTATGGGGTATTGTGTGTAGATTTAATCAGTTTTAGAATAAGGCTGTAACCTACCAAAATGTGGAAAAGGTCAAGGGGTCTGAATACTTTCCGAAGGCACTATATAGGGTGTAATCATTAATCCAACAGTTGCAAACGAGTTTCTATTGGACAAATTCAGGTATGTTTATCCCTGTCTTGTTCTGTTTGCGTAAACACAGTTCACTTTCATAGCAGCCACGTTGTATTCCTTCTCGCATCTATGCGCTCTCCTCCTCTCACGTCTTCCCTTCCCTTGTGGACATCAATGCACAACACATCAGCTCTATGTGACCACGTGAAAAAACCTTTCCAAGCCAAACCGTTACACACAGCCTACATCGTTGTCACCATATTAGGTAAAGTAACGTCATAGTCAGCATAGCTAATATAACTAACGCTTTAGTAAACCCCTCTACAATCATGCAGTAACATTACAGTGTACAGTCAGTAAGCAGTGACACCGGCGGTCCCCGGTGGCAATAAATTAGTAACACCAAAAGCTTACCTTGACTTGGAAGAGTTCCAGTGTTGTGTTGGAAACTCATAGCCAGCTATTTAACGTAGCATCCCTCGGTTTGAGTAGGCTAAACTAGCTAGCTGCATTTGCTTGCTAAGTAAGTGAAACTGAAAAAAAAGACACTCTATTTCTCTCTTGCTTCTCCTTCATTTTGGAAGAAATTAAATTGTTCAAAACTGTTCAATTATTGTCTTTCTCTCTTTTTGAGTCAACTACTCACCACTTTTTATACACTGTAGAGCTAGCTAGCTGTAGGTTATGCTTTCAGTACTAGATTAATTCTCTGATCCTTTGATTGGGTGGACAACATCAGTTCATGCTGCAAGTGCTCTGATAGGCTGGAGGACATCCTCCGGAAGTTGTCATAATTACTGTGTAAGTCTATGTAATTGGGTGAGAACCATGAGCCTCCTAGGTTTTGTATTGAAGTCAATATACACAGAGGAGGACGGAAGCTAGCTTTCCTCCACCTATACCATGATGCTACCCTACAGAGTGCTGTTGAGGCTACTGTAGACCTTTGCAAAATAGTGTGTTTTAATACATTATTTGGTGAGGTGATTATATTTAGTATATTTTTATATAAAAAGGATAACTTTTTAAATGTTTTACAATTTGAATTTTTATGAAATTTGCAGAGGAGGATGGTCCTCCCCTTCCTCTGAGGAGCCTCCTCTGATGCACTGTAAGGTTTTTACATTTCGCTAAAGTGTTTTGACTGTGATGTCTTCATCGTTATGTGTCGGACCCCAGTAGGACTAGTTGTCGCCGGGCTAATGGGGGATCCTGATAAAATCGTAAAACTCATTTGATTGTGAAAACGCCCACGGTCACGGAGACAAAGGAGGGGGTAAGAGATGGTCATAAACGATGCTAATGGCGATGCAGTGGACGAGCCTCCAGTTACCCTCTCCACTCAGTTTCACTTGGGCCAAACATTTGACAGTAATAAAATAATCTCACGGTGCAGTAATATCTGAAGTGTTTTTCAGACACGCCAACATGCTGTTGGGCAAGTAAAGACCAGGAAGCGTTTAGCCTATAACAGCAGTGGGAATGAGGCCTTTGTGTGCATCCCAAATCGCACCCTTTTCCATATATAGTGCACTACTTTTGACCAGAGCACTATGGTCCCCTATCGGCCCTAGTCAAAAGAAGTGCACTATATAGGGAATAGGGTGCCATTTGGGATGTACTCATTGAAATGCAGCTGTTTGCCGCTTGTTTCTCCCGCCTTGTTTTTCCCTTTTCCTCCCAGCTGTTTGATCATAATCCAAAGAGACTGCTCATATCTTTTAATAGCCTCATTAGCCAAAGGCAAAATGTCAACTACCTAATGTGCGTGACCTTATTCTGGTATGCAAAGGGTTCGAAGATGAATCAAGGTTGTGTAGTGTCTTGGGGAAATGGGGAATTAAATCCTCTCATATGAGGAAGACATGTATAAGACAAACAACAATCATTGAAGCCTAACTTTATATCATAATGTCCACCTATATTTTGTTGATATGGCAAGTGCTGTTTCCTGCTGCTTCTGTTTATCCATGTAAACCCTCAAAGCAATTGAGATCATTATAACATAGAGCTACGCCTATTGGTTGGTTGGTTTCTATAAAGGATCAGCACTGGAAAGGAACACAACCAAAGGTGAATCACAGGTGCTATGCAATTGCAAGGGTCCTGCATTTATGTTACAACTTAAATGGAAGTACTAATATCAAGTCATTTAACCAGCGCATAACAAATAAAGTATTCGTACCCCTTGACTTATTCCACATTTTGTTGTGTTAGACTGAATTCAAAATGGATTAAATTGAGTTGTTTTTCTCACCCATCTACACAAAATAACCCATGATGTTTTGATAATTTTTTTATCAAATTTAGTGAAAATGAAATACATAAATATCTAATTTACATAAGTATTCACACCCCTGAGTCAAAAATATGTAAAAATCATATTTGGCAGCGAATACAGCAGCAAGTTTTTCTGGGTAAGTCTCTAAGAGCTTTGCACACCTGTATTGTATACTGAATAAAAATCTAAACGCAACATGTAAAGTGTTGGTCCTAGAAATGTTCCATACGCACAAAAAACATTTAGCAAACAAAATTGCACTCATTTGTTTACTTCCCTGTTAGTGAGTATTTCTCCTTTGCCAAGATAATCCATCCACCTGACAGGTGTGGCATATCAAGAAGCTGATTAAACAGCATGATCATTACACAGGTGCACCTTGTGCTGGGGACAATAAAAGGCCACTCTAAACTTTTGTCACACAACACAATGCCACAGATGTCTCAAGTTTTGAGGGAGCATGCAATTGGCAGGCTGACTGTAGGAATGTCCACTTGAGCTGTTGCCAGAGAATTTGTTAATTTCTCTACCATAAGTCACCTCTAATGTTGTTTTAGAGAATTTGGCAGTAGGTCCAACCAGCCTCACAACCGCAGACCACGTGTAACTACGCCAGCCCAGGACCTCCACATCCGGCGGCTTCACCTGCGGGTTGGTCTGAGACGAGCCTCCCGGACAGCTGATGAAACTGTGGGTTTGCACAACCGTAGAATTTCTGCACAAACTGTCAGAAACCGTCTCGGGGAACCTCATCTGCATGCTCGTCGTCCTCACCAGGGTCTTGACCGATTGCAGTTCGGCATCGTATGCGACGTCAGTGGGCAAATGCTCACCTTCGATGGCCACTGGCACGCTGGAGAAGTGTGCTCTTTACAGATGAATCCAGATTTCAACTGTACCGGGCAGATGGTCAAAATGGCAGCATGAATGGCGTCGTGTGGGGGCGATCAGTTTTCTAATGTCAACGTTGTGAACCCCATGGTGGCGGTGGGGTTATGGTATGGGCAGGCATAAGCAGCGGACAACAAACACAATTTCATTTTATCCAATGGCAATTTGAATGCACAGAGATACGAAACGCGATCCTGAGGCACATTGTTGTGTCATTCATCCACTGTCATCACCTCATGTTTCAGCATGATAATGCACGGCCCCATGTCGCAAGGATCTGTACATAATTTGTGGAAGCTGAAAATGTCCCAGTTCTTCCATGGCCTGCATACTCACAAGACATTGTCACTCATTGATCATGTTTAGGATGCTGTGGATCGACATGTACGACAGCGTGTTCCAGTTCCCGCCAATATCCAGTAACTTCACACAGCCATTGAAGAGGAGTGGGACAACATTCTATAGGCCACAATCAACAGCCTGATGTGTTGCGCTGCATGAGGGAAAATGTGGTCACACCAGATACTGACTGGTTTTCTGATCCACCCCCCTACCTTTTTTTAAAGGTATCTGTGGCCAACAGATGCATATCTATTCCCAGTCATGTGAAATCCATAGATTAGGGCCTAATTAATGTATTTAAATTGACAGATTTCCTTATATGAACTGTAACTCAGTAAAGTCTTTGAAATTGTTGCATTGTGCGTTTATATTTTTGTTCAGTGTACAACATTTGCAAATTATTACTCTATTGCGTTTCTTTTAATCCTACAACTCCCTAGTCCTTGCCGGAGACGAGCATACCCATAACATGATGCAGCCACCACCATGCTTGAAAATATGAAAGTGGTACACAGTGATGTTGTGTTGGATTTGCCCCAAACATAACGCTTTGTAATCAGGACATAAAGTGAATTTCTTTGTCACATTTTTTCCAGTTTTACTTTAGTGCCTTGTTGCAAACAGGAGGTATGTTTTGGAATATTTTATTTTGTGCAGGTGTTCTTTTCCCTCTGTCATTTAGGTTAGTATTGTGGAGTAACTACAATGTTGTTGATCCATCCTCAGTTTTCTCCTATCACAGCCATTAAACTCCATGTAACTGTTTTAAAGTCACCATTGGCCTCATGGTGAAATCCCTGAGCATTTTCCTTACTCTCCTCAAACTGAGTTAGGAAGGATGCCTGTATCTTTGTAGTGACTGGGTGTATTGATACACCATCCAAAGTGTTATTTATACTAATAGGTGCCCTTCTTTGCGAAGCATTGGAAAACCTCACTGGTCTTTGTGGTTGAATCTGTGTTTGAAATTCACTGCTCGACTGAGGGACCTTAAAAATAATTGTTTGGGTGGGGTATAGAGATGATGTAGTCCTTCAAAAATCATGTAAAACTCTATTATTGCACACAGAGTGAATCCATGCAACCTGTTATGTGGCATTTGAACTCCTGAACTTTACTATAAAGAAAAGGGGTTGAATACTTATTTAATCAAAACATTATTATTTAATCAAAACTTTTTTATTAATTAAAATTTTTAATTTTGTTATACATTTTTCTACATTTCTAAAAACATAATTCCACTTTGACATTTTAGGGTATTGTGTGTAGATCAGTGACACAAAATCTAAACTTAATCCATTTTAAATTCAGGCTGTAACACGACAAAATGTGGAAAAAGTCAAGGGGTGTGAATACTTTCTGAAGGCACTGTATGTCTCAAGCTCATAGAATCATGAAGCTGACTAGGGACACTGGCACACATTGTACATTGTCTTCTCAACGTAAATAGCTGGCTACGTTTTAATATAGTATATAATAGGATACTTAATTATCCATTAGTACATATAATTTGCATCATAATACTGGCAGATGTGGCACACAGACATCACGAGACATTTTGACAAGGCAAAAAAAACACAATATATATGGTCCTCGTTTGTGTCAATGAAATAGAATTCTAATAAAGACAGTAAAAGCAACTGGTCAGTGGCGATGAAATGAGGCCTGCATCGTGTTGTGTAACAATATTTCAGACTCTGAAATGTACATTATCGATCATAGTCTGCTGCTGGAAAAAAAAACGTTTTTCAATCTTTACTAACGATATGCCACTGGCTTTGAGTAAGGCCAGAGTGTCTCTGTATGCGGATGACACGTCAGCTACTACAGCGACTGAAAGGACTGTAACACTTTACAAAGAGCTGCACTTAGTTTCAGAATGGGTGGCAAGGAATCAGTTAGGCATAAATATTTCCAAAACTAAAAACATTACATTTGGGACAAATCATTCACTAAACCCTAAACCACATCTCACATGTGTCGAGGCTGTTGAGTGGAGGACCGAATCTGGACACAGTCGAACAAATCGATTTCATCGACTTTCTAAACATAATACGGTAATTATTCTTCTTCTTAAACGATTATAAGACCTGTATTTTGTGCTTAATTTTAGGACCTTTTATAGTATCTTTTACACAAAGTTTAGAAGTTATATTCAACGTAATCACCGATTTACACTAGGACACTGGCTTTGAGTAAGGCCAGAGTGTCTCTGTATGCGGATGACACGTCAGCTACTACAGCGACTGAAAGGACTGTGACACTTTACAAAGAGCTGCACTTAGTTTCCGAATGGGTGGCAAGTCCTAAATATTTCAAAAACTAAAATCAATCAATCAAATGTATTTATAAAGTCCTTCTTACATCAGCTGATGTCACAAAGTGCTGTACAGAAACCCAGCCTAAAACCCCAAACAGCAAGCAATGCAGGTGTAGAAGCACGGTGGCTAGAAAGGCATTGTATTTGGGACAAATCATTCACAATATCCTAAACCTGAACTAAATCTTGTAATGAATAATGTGGAAATTGAGCAAGTTGAGGTGACTAAACTGCTTGGAGTAACTCTGGATTGTAAACTGTCATGGTCAAAACATATTGATGCAACAGTAGCTAAGATGGGGAGAAGTGCTGCTCTACCTTCTTAACCACTATCAACAAGGCAGGTCCTACTGGCCCTAGTATTGTCTCACCTGGACTACTGTTCAGTCGTTTGGTCAGCGGCCACAAAAAGGGATGTACACAGAGAGCTAACATTAATAATATGCATGTCTATCTCTCCTGGCTCAAAGTGGAGGAGAGCTTGACTTCATCACTACTTGTATTTGTGAGAGGTATTGACATGTTGATTGCACCGAGCTGTCTGTCTAAACTACTGGCACACAGCTCAGACACCCACGCATACCCCACAAGACATGGTATCAAAGATCTCTTCACAGTCTCCATGTCCAGAACAGATTATGGGAGGCACACAGTACTACATAGAGCCATAACTACATGGATCTCTATTCCACATCAAGTAACTGATGCAAGCAGTAGAATCAGCATTAGAATAAAAAAACAGATAAAAATACACCTTATGGAACAGCGGGGACTGTGAAGAGACACAAACATAGGCAGACACATGAAAACACACATGATAACATAAGCACTATACACACACAGGTACACATGGATTTTGTGTTGTAGATATGTGGTAGTAGAGTAGTGGCCTGAGGGCACACACTTAATTGTCTTGTGAAATCTGTTGTGAAATGTATCGTAATGTTTTTAAAATTACTGCCTTAATTTTGCTGGACCACAGGAAGAGTAGCTGCTACCTTGACAGCAGCTAATGGGGATCCATAATAAAGACAAACACAAATACAGTGTGAGTCATACCTATTGGGACTGTCACACCCTGAGCTGTTTCAACTGTCTTTGTGCTTGTCTCCACCCCCCTCCAGGTGTCGTCAATCTTTCCCATTATCCCCTGTGTATTTATACCTGTGTTCTCTGTTTGTCTGTTGCCAGTTTGTTTTGTCCGTCAGCAGTTTTCCCCCTTGCTCCTGTCTTTTTCTATAGGTCCTGTTTTCTAGTTTTCCCGGTTTTGACCATTCTGCCTGCCCTGACCCTGAGCCTGCCTGCTGTTCTGTACCTTGTCACACCGCCCTGGATGACTGACCTCTGCCTGCCCTGACCCTGAGCCTGCCTGCCGTTCTGTACCTTATTGACTCTGATCTGGATGACTGACCTCTGCCTGCCTTTGACCTGTCGTTTTTCCTGGCTCTGTTCTAGTAATAAACTTAAGTTACTTCGACACTGTCTGCATCTGGGTCTTCCCTAAAACTTGATAGGGACATAGTGAGTTATCTAAGATCAACCATTAACTGCCTGACTCTTATCTTAGTCTCTGCTTTTAGAATCTGCCCACATTGTTGTGTTCAGTGTGCACAAAACAGAAGGAAACAGACTGTTGCAAAGCTACCGGTAATTTAACAAAGTTACCAGAATCTTTAGTAATTTTGGTAATTACCAGGTAATCTATGGCAATCTATGGTAATTTATACTTGACTAGCTTTTTGAAAATGTATTCATATACAGTGCATTCGGGAGAAAGTATTCAGACCCCTTGACTTCTTCCACATTTTATTACGTTACAGCCTTATTCTAAAATTGATTAAATTAATGTTTTTCCTCATCAATCTACACACAATACCCCAAAATGACAAAGCGAACAGGTGTTTTGAAATGTTTGCAAATGTATAACTAATTAAAAACAGAAATACGTTATTTACATAAGTATTCAGAACCTTTGCTATGAGACTCAAAATTGAACTCAGGTGCATCCTGTTTCCATCGATCATCCTTGAGATGTTTCTACAACTTGATTGTCCACCTGCGGTAAATTCAATTGATTGGAGATCATTTGGAAAGGCACACACCTGTCTATATAAGGTTGACAATGCATGTCAAAAAACCAAGCTATGAGGTCGAAGGAATTGTCCGTAAAGCTCAGAGACAGGATTGTGTCGAGGCACCGATCTGGGGAAGGGTACCAAAACATTTCTACAGCTTTAGTCCCCAAGAACACAGTGGCCTCCATCATTCTTAAATGGAAGAAGTTTGTAACTACCAAGACTCTTCCTAGAGCTGGCCGACCGGCCAAACTGAGCAATCGGGGGAGGAGGGCCTTGGTCAGGGAGGTGACCAAGAACCCAATGGTAACTCTGAGCTCTAGAGTTCCTCTGTGGAGATGGTTGTACTTCTGGAAGATTCTCCCATCTCTGCAGCACTCCACCAATCAGGCCTTTATGGTTGAGTGACCAGAGGGAAGTCACTCCTCAGTAAAAGGCACATGACAGGCCGCTTGGGTTTGCCAAAAGGAACCTAAAGAAACCAAGATTGAACTCTACGCTGAAGCATGGTGGTGGCAGCATCATGCTGTGGGGATGTTTTTCAGTGGCAGGGACTGGGAGACTAGTCAGGGTTAAGGGAAAGATGAACGGAACAAAGTACAGTGAGATAGTTGATGAACCTGTTCCAGCGCTATCAGGCGAAGGTTCTCCTTCCAACAGGACAACGACCCTAAGACCACAGCCAAGACAACGCAGGAATGGCTTCGGGACATGTCTCTGAATGTCCATGAGTGGCCCAGCCAGCACCCGGACTTGAACCCGAACTAACATCTCTTGAGTAAAGAGTCTGAATACTTATGTAAATGTGATGTTTATTTTTTTATTTTTTTTATACTTTCAAACAAAAATCTAAAAACCTGTTTTTGCTTTGTCATTATGGGGTATTGGGATGTCATTATGGGGTATTG
>QNTS01000841.1:461663-503221 GCA_003317085.1 Hucho hucho
GATGTCATTATGGGGTATTGGGATGTCATTATGGGGTATTGTGATGTCATTATGGGGTATTGTGATGTCTTTATGGGGTATTGGGATGTCATTATGGGGTATTGTGATGTCATTATGGGGTATTGTGATGTCATTATGGGGTATTGTGTGTAGATGGATGAGGGGGGAAAAAACAATTTAATCCATTTTAGAATAAGACTAACGTAATAAAATGTGGAAAAGTCAAGGGGTCTGAATACTTTCCGAAGGCACTGTATACACTGAACAAAAATGTGAATGCAACAATTCGTAAGTTCATATAAGGAAATCAGTCAATTGAAATAAATGTATTAGGTCCTAATCTATGGATTTCACATGACTGGGAATTCAGACATGCATCTGTTGGTTACAAATACCATTTGCCTCATGCAGCGCAACGTATTTCCTTCGCATCAACACGCTGTCGCTCCAGAGCATCCCGAACTTGGTCAATGGGTGACATGTCTAGTGAGTATGCAGGCCCTGGAAGAACTGGGACATTTTCAGCTTCCAGGAATTGTGTACAGATCCTTGTGACATGGGGCCGTGCATTATCATGCTGAAACATGAGGTGATGGCGGCAGATGAATGGCACGACAATGGGCCTCAGGATCTTCTCACGGTATCTCTGTGTATTCAAATTGCCATTGATAAAAGACAATTGTGTTTGTTGTCCGTTGCTTTGCCTGCCCATACCATAACCCCACCGCCACCATGGGGCACTCTGTTCACAACGTTGACATCAGCAAACCGCTCCCCAACATGACGCCATACATGGTCTGCCATCTGCCCGGTACAGTTGAAACCTGGATTCATCTGTGAAGAGCACACTTATCCAATGTGCCAGTGGCCATCAAAGGTGAGCATTTTTCCCCTGAAGTCGGTTACGACCCCGAACTGCAGTCAGGTCAAGACCCTGGTGAGGACGACGAGCACACAGATGAGCTTCCCTGAGACGATTTCTGACACAAACTCACCGTTTCATCAGCTGTCTGGGTGGCTGGTCTCATACGATCCCGCTGGTGAAGAAGCCGGATGTGGAGGTTCTGGGCTGGCGTGGTTACATGTGGTCTGCGGTTGTGAGGCTGGTTGGACATACTGCCAAATTCTCTAAAACAATGTTGAAGGTGGCTTATGGTAGAGAAATTAACATTAAATTCTCTGGCAACAGCTGCCAATTGCATGCTCCCTCAAAACTTGAGACATCTGTAGCATTGTGTTGTGTGACAAAACTCCACATTTTAGAGGGGCCTTTTATTGTCCCCAGCACAAAGTGCACCTGTGTAATGATCATGCTGTTTAATCAGCTTCTTGATATGCCACACCTGTCAGATAGATGGATTAACTTGGCAAAGGCGAAATGCTCACTAACAGAGATGTAAACTCATTAGTGCACAACATTTGAGAGAAATAAGCTTTTTGTGCTTATGAAACATTTCTGGGATCTTTTATTTCAGCTCATGAAACATGGGACCAACACTTTACATGTTGTGTTTATATTTTTGTTCAGTACAGTATTCATTTTTATACATCTTGGTCCATATTTTCCATGAGTTTCTAGTGGATTGACGATATGGTTCAAGATGAAATAGCCTAGTTAAAAAGCATCTGATCACAAGGGCCTTATTTTCAATGAACTTTGCAAGTCCTTCTTCAGCCACTGACTTTTTCACAACTGCTGCCAGTTTGGCGACAAAACACTGACAACAAAGACATATTGACAAAGTAACATAAATAAAAGTGCGTCACGCAAATATAAAGGATATTAAATACTTAAACCCTCATATTAAACATCAATGGTATTCACTAAGTTGATGTTTTATATTTAGGATAGTGTTTTACAGTTTTTTAATTCTATTTTTTTATTTTAAAATAATCCTATTTGATTGTTTTATATGTTTAACATGTGGTAATGCCACACAGCGGGCCAGATATAATTAGACACCTGTGATCATCTGAAGTACACAAAAAGGCCAGTAGATGGCATCTTCTAAAATACTTTGGGTTGTTTGCTGGTAAAGTTGGACCGTTTCCAATAATATATCCTGGTTTTGCAACCCTAGTGCTGAGACATGACCAGACTCAACTTTACATTTTTGGGGCCCAAGCTGTTATTCTCAGCTAAATAATTTGGGTAACACTCTCATAATGTATTTAACCTACCTGCAGGCTACTACATTGTTAATAGTATTTTCTTCCAGATATTGCAAAACAGAAAGCCAATACACAGCAAATAAAATACTATTTGCCTGGAGCATTTGGCATATTTAATATGCCACTAGCTGTATTGCAAAGAGCCTTTAAACAACGTCTGCCATTAGACTGAAGAGACTTGACGCTGGTGGACACTCTCTCTCTGCAATATTAATAACCTCTTTCTTCCTTTTTTATAGTTTTCAGGCCAGACCTTACGGCCGTCTGAATCCCAGCCATGTGTCTCTTAAATAATCATTGCATCGGGCCTTGTAATAATGGTCGAGCCCGCAATGGAAGAGCGTTAAAGATTTATAGCGTAGTAAATACTCCAGCTACTGTCCTGTGTTGTTCTCCCACCTGTTCTCTCTTCAGAACAACACAACGCAACACTAACAGAAATTAAACATCCAGTCAGGCGATGTGTTTCTTTTTGGGGGGCGGATTTGTGGCCAGGAAGACTTTTAAATGTCATCGCTGAATACATTTGAATAATGTATTCATTATTACCAAGGCACCTTGAGCCCCTGGTAGTTGCGAGCGTGCCAAGGTGGTTGTATTAGTGAACACAAGCGGGGGCACAGCGGTGGGGGGCACAGCGGTGGGGGGCACAGCGGTGGGGGCACAGCGGGACTCAGCGAATTAGATGAAGCCTTCATTCACACACACACAATGGGAGTGTTGTCGGATAGGCGGAAACCAAAGGCTTTGGCAAAATACTTGGCCTTGTCTTGTCTGGAACCCTCCATCATCGCTGTGTGAATTTGTGTGTGTGTGCTTGTTCACTGACACTGATGGCACCTGTGGAGACTTTTGTTAGCTGGAAAATGTATCCAAGGGTCCTTTCCAGTGGACTTTCTTTTTGCCTCCAACAGCAAACATTGTTTTATTGATTGAACAAACTCCCTTGGCACAAGAACATTTTTGTTTTATCGAACCCTGGAGACTTGGGATTGAGAGTACAGTGGTTATATGTGTTGGTTTCTATGGCTCATGTAGAGGACAATGTGTGGGCTACCAGGCAGATTGTTGAAAAGACAAGTATAGATGTTATTGGCGGTAACTTCTCAGCAGAGGTGTGTGTGTTTGGGAGTTCTTGGAACTAATTCAGCCAACTGTCCCTCTTGTCCATTTTCTCTCACCTCTCCTCTCCCACATCCCACCCTTCACCTCTTCCTCCCCCGCTTTCTCCTCCTTCATCCATGCCCTTCTCTTTCACTGAGCACCTCTTCACAGGGATGAGAGTCTTATCGATTTTTTTTCTTCCCCAGCCACCCACTCGCCCTCCAGAAAACTGTGCAAGTTTTGACTTAAAATGGAAAAAACCATCCCATTCTTTCATAGATAATCCAGCTTGAGTAGTCAATCACAGAGTAATTTGTGCCCATCTCGTTTGGGGGGAATATTATGTGTTTTAGTGGAGCAATGGCTTTGAGCAGAATTTATAGTAATGCCATTCAATCTGTTCTGTTTCACTCCATCATCTACCTAAATGTCTGCCCTTAACACTGTTGTTGCCCAGATTCATGACCCTCTAAATGGGGTGCTTGTAAATATTTTTCGGGGGTCCTTTCAAATTAGCATTAAATGTCAGGGGGGGTAATAAAAAACAAAGTGTAATTGAGTTATAACGCTCCCCAGAAAAATGGCTTTCTAATGACACCCTTCTGGTCTCTCTGCTGCAACGGAAGCTCATTCAATTCATTCAGCTAGTTCATCTTCCCAACGACGTTCAAGGCCAGCCTCTGTACATTTTACCTCTAGGGCTGATCAACTTGCTGCTCCTATCTTGGGCCTCCCGTGGTGGCAGTTTTGAGCTGTCGACAGTGCTTCAGTTACACTGGGGGTAAAGCCACTGATACTGCCGGTGCTTATGACAGCTTATGCTGAGCATAAGTCCTGAATGCATACAAGTTATTTTAGTTGTTTTGCCCCTAACTGACTGCGCTCTTAACTGTCCAACTGGGATGACTTGGAACGTCTGAAGTCATCCCTCGGGGTACGTCGAGGTACGTCTGCGGAAGAATTCCCACCGCTCCGGCTGATCTGTCGGAAACGGGCCGACTCTTAAGAAAGACGCTCCAGTAGCCGAGGATGATCCCGCTGCTTTCTCTGGAACTTCTGGGCAGAGCAGAGTTGGCGGCGGCGACGGGCGAGAAAGCAGAACAAGGACTCCATTGAGGAGGGCTTGGTCGCCAGCGGCCCTTTGGCACCTCGCTCAGTGAGTCGGACTGCGCCAATTCGGGAGTGCACAAGGGGGAGAGAGGCTGATCATCAGGGCACAAGGGGCTATTACATAAACTGAAAACATCTTAACATTCTCGCCAAACTGAGACAGGGGAATGACCAAAACTCCTCTTCAGATGTTCTTTTATAAAAAATGTTTTGGGTGTCCTAGCAGTTCAGTGAACCTTCTATTTCATTTGCTCTGGGTAGGAATTGAGTATCTTACACTACTCGTACATTTTTAATAATGCACTCGGCGTGTCACCTCTTCCGGGAAAAAACTTTTCGAGGGGGCAAAGGAGCGTGTTACGGAGAGGAGCTGGCAGGTGTAGAGTAAAGCAGCGAGAGAAAAAGCAAAGGGCCTTTGAGCACGACTGTCAGCCTATTTTTAAGTGTCAGGGACCGAGGAGCAGCGTAGTACTATAGCTTCCTTTGACACAGCGGCTGAGGTCTGCCACTGAGAAGACAAGCAAGCAAGGTTGCCCAGAAAACAAACAAAAGCAAGTCAAGCCAAAACAGACCCAGGATGGAGGAGAACTAGGCTGTTTGAGCTGCCTTGCCAACCCCTATAGTTACAGTGACAGCACAAACAGATCTGGCAACATGCTAGAGGAGAGCTCAGAGGAACCATGAGTGGGGCAGTAAGTAGAAGGTTGGAGAGACGGACAAGGTCTAGACTTCTTAACTAGGTGAATTAACTTGAATGAAGTTAAATGAACACATTACTTGTTGGACACCAGAAGAAGTAAAGAAACAACTCATTTGTAAGCCCAATAGCGAAATAACAACACACACTTACTGTCAGACTTTCTCAGAAGAGATACTTATTTGTAAGCCCTATAGCAGAAATAAAAACTTTCTTTGACCTGTTTTTTTTTTTGGTCACACACACCACACACACAGACACAAATGTACTGTCTAACTTTCTCAAACTCTTACTCTCACTAGTTGACAACACCATCAGCAAGGCTAATTGGGGAGAGAACTGCACCACAATGGCTGTCAGAAAGAACAGAAGAACAAGACTCTTGAGTGCATCTGAAAACCACTTGGCTCTAATTTCCTTTTTGCCTCTTCGACCATTTCCTGCCACTGCGCTTTTGTCATGCTCTATTTTATGGTGGTTTCATTAGAGTAAGAAAGGCCTGAAATAGGTCATAGTTAGCTTTTTTTCTCTCACCCGAGAGGACCGATACTCTAGACTTAGACCGCTATGTGAGGTGCTTTGAGCGGTACCTGACGAACTTGAGGAAATGTCTGACATCCGCTTTCACAACAAACACTTGTCTCATTATGCAATTTGATTGTGTGATGGCTGTTTCTGCATAACATAACATTCATCTTTCAAAATGTTTTAAAAATCAATTTATTTTGTTTCCATATTATTATTGTTTGTGTAGGAGTCAAATTTTTTATCATCAAATCAAATTCTGTTTAATCTATCGTAATCAACATCTATTTTCCTCAAAATGGCCCTGCTGCGGCCTGTGTAGTCTGATCGACGTTCAGTGTCATACGCCTTCAGGGCCAGACATTCACTCTCTCCGCAGGTCATTCCTAACTGTACGAAATCTGATTCTGATGCTTTGCCAGCGTGAGGACAATTTCGCATGAGTTAGTCCGGTTTTACCTCAAGGGGACTGGCAGAGAGCCTGGCATATGGCGTCACTTAGCACACGACGACTGCGGTTCACGTGTCCCCGCGCCAACCCGGCACACCGGCCACGGCACCTCGTCTCTCACAAACTCTCACATTAACACCCATTATGCTGAACGCTGTCGACGATCAATACCTGCAGCTGCCTCTTTCTCTTCTCTCTCTTCTCCCCCTCTCTCTCTTTTTCTTTCTCTACCACTTCTCTCCCGATAATGCAGTGTGCCAGACAAAGATGTGAGGGGGCTGCAAAATGAAACAAGACAAAATGGAAGGACTTGGATGTGAACTTCTTTCTCCCCTAGCTTGTGATTCAAGGCTGAGACACCGCTGCGCAATAGAGGGATACATGAAAAATCTGTTTGATCCTTCTGCCCAGCTGTACATGCAAATGAGGCAGCCAGGCTTTTTTAGTCCCCATCACGCACATAATTGGGAGTCTCATTTGGGTGTGATGTATGCAATGTGTCACCACACAGTCTTAGAGAGAGAGAGAGAGAGAGAGAGAGAGAGAGAGAGAGAGAGAGAGAGAGAGAGAGAGAGAGAGAGAGAGAGAGAGATTAGATAAAACCACAGAGGTGCCACAGTCAGCAGCAAAAAAGGAGACCAAAGAAGCTCTAATAGAAATAAGCGCCTCTCAACTCCCGGAGGTAACATAATCCCAGCCACACACCGAGTGTCCATGAGTCCATGCATCTTCTCTGGCTGTTTCTCTAACGGCACCCTGTTCTCTATGTAGTGGACTACTTTTGACCTGAGTGTTATTGCCCTGTCAAAAGTAGTGCACTACACAGCCCTATAGGCCCTGGTCAAAAGTAGTGCACTACACAGCCCTATAGGTCCTGGTCAAAAGTAGTGCACCTCAGAGACCTATAGGCCCTGGTCAAAAGTAGTGCACTACACAGCCCTATAGGCCCTGGTCAAAAGTAGTGCACTACACAGCCCTATATTGGCCCTGGTCAAAAGTAGTGCACTACAGAGACCTATAGGCCCTGGTCAAAAGTAGTGCACTACACAGCCCTATAGGCCCTGGTCAAAAGTAGTGCACTATACAGCCCTATAGGCCCTGGTCAAAAGTAGTGCACTGTAAAGGGAATAGAGTGTAATTTGGGATCTGTCCAGGAGCAGCCGAAAAAGGGGACTTATTTACCTGACAATCCGGAGATGAAGAACAAAACCAGATGCAACATCACAAGGCTCTAAGTATTGAAATACATCAAATGGAACGTCGCGTTAATTGAAGAGATCCGATGGCCACTTAGACATCCATCTACCTCCAGAGTTCCAGGCTGCGTCCCAAATAGCACTCTATTCCCTACATTGTTCACTACTTTAACCAGAGTCCTATGTAGTGTCATTTCCACTGCTTGTCGAGTATGCTTTCTTTTTTATGGTGGCCCTGGAGGGACATAAAGGCAGTAGATTCATATTCAGACTCAAGCCCTTTATGCCTCTACTGATCCCTTCAGTCCTGTCAAAACATCTCAGTCAACTGTGGCAGGTGCTCTTTTGGTCCCGTAAATGATTGGTTTCTATTTTACCTTGTCTGTCATTTCCATTAGCGTCGATGAGAGCCCTTTTCAGTGGAGGCGAAGCAACCGTTTCCAAAAAACACATTTCATGTCTATTTAGTATACGTTTTCTCTCTTAGAGTATCTCAAAAGGATAGTTCCACGGCTAATTGTCCAACGGCTGATTCACATACATACAGTGAGCGAAAAAAGTATTTGATCCCCTGCTGATTTTGTACGTTTGCCCACTGACAAAGAAATGATCAGTCTATAATTTTAATGGTAGGTTTATTTGAAAAAAATCCAGAAAAACGCATGTGAAAAATGTTAGAAATTGATTTGCATTTAAATTTTTCTTGCTCCTCATTCATACAATTTCATTGAATTTGGGCTGGCTTAGATTTACAACAATAGCCTACTGTGTCACCGGCTATCATGAAATTTGATTTCCTCCATCTTCCAGTAAACAAATGATCCTGAGCCGCAGCTACACTCATTTGCATGACGTGATCGAGGCTAAAATAGAGAGAGAGAGACGGAGGGGGAAACAGACCTGGGTTAAAATCATTTTTGAAATCTTTTAAATCCTTTGAGCGTTTGCTCTAGCCTGCCTGTAGTGCCATCTGGCCGGGGTTTACCATTTTGGGACTATTCTATTGGTCCATTAAGCCAGGCAAGCTTTTAAATCAAGCACAGATAAAGGATGTGAAATTATTTAAAATAGTATTTAAACCCAGGTCTGTAGGGAAACAGCCTTTGTCTGTGGGGGAACTGCCTTTGTCTGTGGGGAAACTGCCTTTGTCTGTGGGGAAACAGCCTTTGTCTGTGGGGAAACTGCCTTTGTCTGTGGGGAAACTGCCTTTGTCTGTGGGGAAACAGCCTTTGTCTGTGGGTCAACAGCCTTTGTCTGTGGGGAAACAGACAATGTTTCTTCATTCTGGAACTCCCACGTGGTCTGGTTTCATAATTACAAACAGTATTTGGAGATTTTGTAGGCAGATGAACAAACACCCACAGGATGTAATCTCACAGTTGGATGCTTCGATCCTACATCTTCATTGTCCTCCCAACAGATTCATGCAGGTTTAAGAGCTTCATCATCGGTCTCCCACTCAGCACGGGGTGGTAATCAAGTGTGGTGACCATACGGGAAATGGACAAAAGAAAGCAGGAAGTGCCCTTGAGGGTCCTGTGGTTATGCTGCAGCCACTGGTAGACATGCATTGAGTGTAGCATAGGTTCAATACTACCCTTTGACACAACCTGCCTATCTTTCAGCATTGTCATCCTCTCACTATCTGTTCAATAAAATAAACTTTAAAATATACTTTAAAAAGGTAGCAGTAAGATGTAGCCATATAAATAAAATGGCATAGAAATTAATTTCATTCTATTTGTGTGGTTGTATACAACCTTAGGAGGCCTAGACTGAAAGGCAATATATGGAGAGAGAGAGAGAGAGAGCGAGACAGACAGAAAGGGAGAGAGAGATTCTAGGTGGGCCCTAAAGTAAATGGACATGTTGTGTGTGTGTGTGTGTGTGTGTGTGTGTGTGTGTGTTTAGGTGATTGAGTCTTGGGGTAAATCCATTCAATGAAGGTCAAATTAAATCTATTAACAGAAAATGGCACATTTAGCTTTATGTGGATTTCCCTCCACTCACATTATTAAGAAATGTGACTATTTATAGCTCAACTAGAATTGAACCCTCCTAGTTCTCTTGAGATTGGAACTCAGAAAATCAGATTCATTAGTAGGGGGTCCGCACTCCAAAAATATATTTTTTTGAAGTTATTTTATGCTTTTTCTAATTCATTGAGGCAACAAGAGCAAATTATTACCTCAGAAAATCAACATCCACAAGGGTCCAGGAGGACAAGTATGAATAAAAATAGATTTAATTTAACTACCAATTCAAAATCCTCCTTCAGCAAACAAGCAACGTTGATATTTTACCTCCATGGATCCTTGTTAATTAATCATTTATGTTGTGCGTAACAGCAGTAAAAACCAACACTGTGAAAACACAAACCTTATTTGCCAATGCCACTAATGAATAGTCATTATAAAAAGTGATTATAACTGTAACTCAACAACATTGCACTCTTTCCTCCTGTCATACTGTTTCCACAAATGAGTCTCCTTTTTTGCTTCAAGCTGAGAAACAATGCTAAACAAACCGTGATGGACTGAGAAACGTATAAAAAAAAACAAGTCATTACAGATGAATTAATACATTCTCCCATGACTGCCTTTTCCAACCATCACTGAACTTTGTCATTTTTACTCACTAACTGAATAACTTCTAGCTCCCTGTGATTAATTATGCGTAATTTCCTTTACTTTATTTTGTGTTTGTATGAGCTTACAGCAGCAATCTATTTGAAAGTGACATAATATATCTGTAAATCAAATTCTAGTCATGAGTGCATACATTTATTTTGTAATGCTCTACCAACTGAGGCGCACAAAACATCCAGTTGACTATATGAGACACAAACATGTGTTAACGGGTCACATTGCTGGTCTCCATCGCTAATCGGCTATGACACATTCAGATTCCAGTCAAGTTTCAGTGCATCGTGCTTCAGAACAGGGGTATGGCAAAGACGGACAATAGGACATAAGTTGACATAAGCGGCTATATAAAGCTCCAAGTTACAACAACCTTATGCAGGCATTATGACATTCAAGACAGTGAGTTGTATAGGAATTCACATCCATGGATCCTGCAGTAAAGAGATGAGAGCACTACTCCCTGCGTCACACATACATCATGATACACATTGCTTGCTACAATATAGAATGTCAACAAAATATTGAATCAATGATGCTGTCTTTTGGTGTAGTTCTTCATTTGATACCAGTAAATGCCAAGTAAATTTGAGTTTGATTTGATTTGATCTTCCCGGAGACATTTGTTTTGGAAAGCCTCTTGTTTTCTAGACAGTCTGGATGTTACCCTCCATCATTCAGTACAGAGTCGTACAGAAGCACACTGAGGACATTACACTATTGAACAGGCGGAGTTTGGTTTTGATATTGAGTTGTTTGATTTCCATATGTTTTTTAACATGTCAAAAGTTTAGGTTGCTTTGATGATCCGGGTGTTGACATCCTTTTCATTAGTAACCTCGCTGCCTAGGTAGAGGAATTCTTGTTTACGTTAACGAGTGTGTGTTTTGTGGTTTTTCCTCGTGAGCTTAGTTTTTCATTACATAGATTTTTTTCAAGCCAATTTGTAGGGATGTGCTTGTGAGCTTGTCAACCTGTTCTTGCATGTCAGATTGTCTGCTGGAGAGCAGAGGGTGATGTCATCTGTATTATCCAGATCTTCCAACCTGTTCTTGCCTGTCAGATTGTCTGCTGGAGAGCAGGGTGATTGCATTATCCAGATCTTCCAGAGGGGAGTGTCCATCTACATTATCCAGATCTTCCAGAGTGGAGTGTCCATCTGCATTATCCAGATCTTCCAGAGGGGAGTGTCCATCTGCATTAACCAGATCTTCCAGAGGGGAGTGTCCATCTGATGATTTTTCCGTCTGTCAGGGTCTGTGTCCTAAGCCAGTTAATGGCTTTAATGAACAGGGTGGAGGAGAGGACACATCCTTGTTTAACACCAGTGTCGACTCCGAAACTGTTGGTTACGTGTCTCATACAGACAACCTGACAGTGGAAATTGGTGTACAAGGTCTTGATAACGTTGACTATTTTGGGAGGGATTCCAAAGGCTAAATATTGAATATGGAATGCCCAAACTGTAACCAGTAGACTTGTTATCATGTAGCAACAGGGAGCAGTCAGTGCCACATCATTGATTCGCATGCAGACTACATCCCAAAGGCACCCTATACTCTTTAATAGTGCCCTACTTTTGACCAGGGTCTATAGGGCTCTGGTCAAAAGTAGTGCACTACAGGGAATAGGGTGCCATTTGGGACTCCGACCTTATTCTTATTGGATAATGTCAGTCACGCACTGTTATTGGAGAAATTAAGCCTCTACAATGCAAAATGTTTTCCTAAACTTTGCACTGCTGCAAAATATTCCATTTAAACTTAGACATTTTTCTCAAGACCGAGGTGTGATGTGATACAAAATTAGAAAAATGTTATGGCACAGAGTCATCTCCATCCCCTCGTAAATTGTTTAGCCTTCGTTTTTTAAATGAAATCCGTAAATGTTGGCTACTGTGGGAAATGGAGGTTTGAAAATAATTTAATGCATTTTAGTCCACTTACTGTTTTAAAGGATCCCAGCGATTGGAATCAACTGCTTAAAGTGGCCAAATACCATTGGAAACATTCCCACACATGTACTTTACTTTTAAGAAAATATCTGTTATAAAAAAATTACAAATCTGGAATGGATGTGTTTCTTTACAAAAAAGAAATGAAAAGCTGAAATGTCTTGAGTCAACCTTTTTGTTATGGCAAGCCTAAATAAGTTCAGGAGTAAAATGTGCTTAGCAAGTCACATACGTTGAATGGACTCTGTGTACAATAATACTGTTTACCATGATTTTTAAATGACAACCCCATCTCTGTACCCTACGCATACAATTGTCTGTAAGGTCCCTAAACTGAGCAGTGAGTCTCAAGAACAGATTCAACCACAAAGACCAGGGAGGTTTTGCTATGGTTTGCAAAGAAGAGCACTTACTGGTAGATAACAAAAAATATATACAAATGTCCCTTTGTGCATGGTGCAGATATTAATTACATTTTGGACGGTGTATCAATACACCCAGTCACTACAAAGATACAGCCGTCCTTCCTGACTCAGTTGCCGGAAAGGAAGGAAACTGCTCAGGGATTTCACCATGAGGCCAATGGTGAACAGTTAAACAGTTACAGAGTTTAAAGGCTGTGAAGGGAGAAAACTGAGGATGGATCAACAACATTGTAGTTACTCCACAATACTAACTTAAATGACAGAGTGAAAAGAAGGAAACTTGCACAGAATAAAAAATATTTCCAAACATGCATCCTGTTTGCAGTAAGTCCATAAAGTAGAACTGATACAAAATGTGGTAAAGAAATTAACTTTATGTCCTGAAAACAAAGCGTTATGTTTGTGGCAAATCTAACACAACATATCATTGAGTACCACTCTTTATATTTAAAGCATGGTGGTGGCTGCATCACGTTATAGGTATGCTTGTCATCGGCAAGTCCTAGGCAGTTTTTGAGAATAAAAATACATCAAATCAAATAAAATTGTATTTGTCACATCCGCCGAATACAACAGGTGTAGACCTTACAGTGAAATGCTTACTTACAAGCCCTCAAACAACAATGCAGTTTTAAGAAAAATAAGTGTTAAGTAAAAAATAGATAAGTTAAAAATAACAAATAATTAAAGAGCAGCAGTAAAATAACAGTAGCGAGTCTATATACAGGGGGTACCGGTACAGAGTCAATGTGGAGGCTATATACAGGGGGTACCGGTACAGAGTCAATGTACAGGGGCACAGGTTAGTCGAGGTAATTGAGGTAATATGTACATGTAGGTAGAGTTAAAGTGATATAGATTATAACCAGAGAGTAGCAGCAGCATAAAAGAGAGGGTGGGGGCTGGGGGACAATGCAAATAGTCTGGGTAGCCATTTGATTAGCTGTTCAGGAGTGATGGCTTGGGGGTAGAAGTTGTTAAGAAGCCTTTTGGACCTAGACTTGGCGCTCCGGGTACTGCTTGCCATGCGGTAGCAGAGAGAACAGTCTATGACTAGGGTAGCTGGAGTCCTTGACAATGTTTAGGGCCTTCCTTTGACACGTCATGGTATAGAGGTCCTGGATGGCAGGAAGCTTGGGCCCAGTGATGTACTAGGCTGTACGCACTACCCTCTGTAGTGCCTTGCGGCCGGAGGCCGAGCAGTTGCCATACCAGGCAGTGATGCAACCAGTCAGGATGCTCTCGATGGTGCAGCTGTTGAACTTTTTGAGGATATGAGGACCCATGCCAAATCTTTTCAGTCTCCTGAGGGGGAATAGGCTTTGTCGTGCCCTCTTCACAACTATCTTGGTGTGTTTGGACCATGATAGTTTGTTGGTGATGTGGACACCAAGGAACTTGAAGCTCTCAACCTGCTCCACTACAGCCCCGTCGATGAGAATGGGGGCATGCTCGATCCTACTTTTCCTGTAGTCCACAATCATCTCCTTTGTCTTGATCACGTTGAGGGAAAGGTTGTTATCCTGGCACCACACGGCCAGGTCTCTGACCTCCTCCCTATAGGCTGTCTCATCATTGTCAGTGATCAGGCCTACCACTGTTTGGGCCTTCGGCAACCTTAATGATAGTGTTGGAGTCATGCCTGGCCACGCAGTCGTGGGTGAACAGGGAGTCCAGGAGGGGACGGGGCATGCACCCCTGAGGGGCCCCCGTGTTGAGGATCAGCATGGCGGATGTGTTGTTACCTACACTTACCACCTGGGGGCGGCACGTCAGGAAGTCCAGGATCCAGTTGCAGAGGGAGGTGTTTAGTCCCAGGGTCCTTAGCTTTGGGGGCATTATGGTGTTGAACTCTGAGTTGTAGTTAATGAACAGCATTCTCACATAGATGTTCCTTTTGTCCAGGTGGGAAAGGGCAGGGTGGAGTGCAATAGAGATTGCATAGTTAAAAAAGAAGAAGTTTATTTTACCTTTATTTAACCTCTTAAGCATCATTAGGGAGCGCTGGCGCTAGCGGGCCGCTCCCGACACTACCCGGTGAAATGTAAGGCGCCAAATTCTAAATCCAAAAGTTGAATTATTAAACATTCATCAATATACAAGTGTTGCATAGTCATCAAAAGCTCTGATTCTTGGCAATATCACAGCATTGTCAGATTTCAAAAGGCTTTACGGCGAAAGCACAACATTTGATTGTTTGAGGATAGCACCTCATATATTTTCCACATTAGCATAAATTCAGATCCAGCGCGGGTCACACAAAACCCATATAAGAGCTAAAAAATATCACTTACCTTTCGAAGAACTTCTGCTGAGGGCAATCCAAGTGTCCAAGGAAGACATCCAATGGTTCTTTTGTTAGAAAAAGTCAATTATTATATCCATAAATCACTGTTTGGTTGGCGCGTTATGTTCAGAAAATCCACCGTTGAGTCGCCCATTGAACCGCGAAGAGAACACGTTCTATTATACCTATAAACTTTGTCCAAACAAATCAAACATCATTTATAATGTATCCTTAGGTACACTTTTATGTATATTTACTATAATATTTCAACCTGAACGATAGGAAAGGAAAAAACCAAAGAGCGCGCGAGACCGTGAACGCGCATGTCATTCTATTTACTTCCTGGGTCCACGTCTAAATTCTTCTTCTATTGGCTTCTAATTCAACCTAAAGTCATGAAACCCTGTCTAAAGACTGTTGACATCCAGTGGAAGCCATGGGTACTGCAGTCTAAGTCCTAGATAACAGCAAATCCCATAGGCAGCTTGGAGAAAAAGGTCATCTAAAAAAAAACTGAAAATCCGTATGGATTTTCCTCTGCTATATCAGTTCTGTTATACTCACAGACATTATTTTAACGGTTTTAGAAACTTCAGAGTGTTTCCTATCCTTTTATGTGCATATCCTAGTTTCTGGGCCTGAGTGGCAGGTATTTTACTTTGGGCATGCCAGACTCTCCAAAACCGACACCTCGGCTGCCGCTCCCTAAGAGGTTAACTAGGCAAGTCAGTTAAGAACAAATTTTTATTTTCAATTACCCCCTAGGAACAGTGGGTTAACTGCTTTGTTCAGGGGCAGAACAACAGATTTTTTTTACCTTGTCAGCTTGGGGATTCGATCTTCCAACCTTTCGGTTATTAGTCCAACGCTCTAACCACTAGGCTACCTGCCGCATCATCTGTGGATCTGTTGGGGCGGTATGCAAATTGGAGTGGGTCTAGGGCAAGGGGGGGCAAAGTACGGCCCGGGGGCCGTATCCGACCCGCCAGGCACTTCAATCCGGCCCAGGAGACATTTTTTTAATGTTTTAAATATTATTGTATTTGAGTTACAATTTTGGCCTAAAATGACTTATTCCATGATATACAAACAACCTCCAATAGATGGCGCTGTAGCCTGGCAGTGCGCTCTGTATTTGGGCGTACAGTCAGATTCAGAATGCGCTCAGTCATCATAGCCACTTCATTGTTTGAATGAGTGCTGCGAAAATGAGAAAAGAGGACTCTGAATGTCGTGTGTTTCAAGAAGAATGGACAGCAAAATACTTTTTTACTAATATTGGACATAAGGCGGTATTAAGGAATGTAATCTCAATCGTAATTTTTCAAGCAACAATGCTAACTACGCTAGCAATCTGTTCTCTCAGGAAAAGGCAAGGAAAGCCTCCAAACTTGCCACAAACGTAAAAGCCCAACAAAATACGTTTACTAAACGGTGCTCTACTCAAGACTCTGTAACTAAGGCAAGCTACGTAGTGGCACATAAAATCGCAAAGCATAGCATGCCTTTTGCTGAAGTGGAGTTTGTGAAAGAGTGTATGGTGGAGACTGCTGGTGTACTTTGTCCTGAGAGTAAAAGCCAATTTGAGAAAATTAGAACCATCACGCAGAACCATCACGCAGAACCATCACCAGGTGCGTGGAAGTTATAGGTGAGGAGCTAATCTCAGAGTTGAAGAAAAACGCAGATGGCTTCCATCTTTTTTCTATAGCACTGGATGAGAGTGCTGACATCCGAGACACCGCTCAACTTAAACATTTTATCAGAGGAATAAATGAGAACTTTGAAAGAACAGAGGAACTTCTTGCAATGGAATCAATGAAGGGAACAATCAGGGGCTCTGCCTGATATGACAGGGTGTATGCCTGCTTGGGAAAAAAAGAATCTACTGTGGAGCAAACTGACAAATGTCACAACAGATGGATCACCAAATTGAACAGGTAAAAACATTGGCCTACTAAAAAGATTACAAGACAAAGCAAAAGAAGAAAGCCCATTCCTCTGAGGAATTTATATTTCTTCACTGCATTATTCATCAGGAAGCCCTGTGTAAAAGTGTGTTAAAGCTGAAAAATATTGTCAAAGTGGTTGTAAAACTTGTCAACTTTATACGGGTAAGGGGGCTAAACCATCGTCAGTTCATTCAGCTGCTCAATGACACAGAGGTAGAGCACCAGGACTTTATGTACCATTCAAATGTGCGCTGTGTTTGGGAACTGAGAGGGAATGTTCCTTGATACGGTTGGTAAAGCTGATGACTTCTCTGAGTTGAAAGACACAGACTGGCTGGGCGACTTTGCTTTGAACAATCTAAATGTGAAACTGCAGGGAAATTGTGTTTTTGTGCATTGAACTGTATTCCAACGTGAAAGCATTCAAGTCCAAGCTTATGTTGTTCTCCAAACAAATGAGCAGCCGGTCTCTCGCTCATTTTCCGACACTGGCGGCACTGAACTCGCCCACATCGCAGTGCCGCACTGAGACAAACAGTTTATGTATGTTTAACATATTACCACTTGTCAGCTGTTCTGAGAATCTCTACATCAAAGATGACATCAGACTTTGATGCCCTTGCCAAGAGAGGTGACCAGACACAAAAACAGACCATTCCAAATGAAACGGATGATCTTACCATGTTTCACTCCAATTGTTGAATATTATTTTTACACATCTCCTGTTACATTTTGCATGTCTCCAGTCATATAATATATATCTATTTTTAAGTTTGCATATTGTGACTGTAAGTTTGATTGTACTTTACAAGTGTAGAGATGCAGGATCTGTGTGTGTTTGACTGTGTCTGTGATGTTATAAATGATATACATTTTGTGAAAAATGTGTTTACAAAAAACAAGGGTAGACATGGTACAAGGGTAGAATTGTTCTGCAAGCATATGTACATCTCCAGTTCACTAGTAGTGTAGTTGCGGGTCAATGTGAAAATGAATAAAGGCTTCACATGTCTTGTCACGCATATAGTATGTGGCTCTTCAGTTGGTTTCAAAAACTCAATGTGGCCCTTGAGCCAAAAGGTTTGCCCACCCCTTGTCTAGGGTTTCTGGGATAATGGTGTTGATATGAGCCATGACCAGCCTTTCAAAGCACTTCATGGCTACAGACGTGAGTGCTACGGGTTGGTAGTCATTTAGACAGGTAACCTTAGTGTTCTTGGGCACAGGGACTATGATGGTCTGCTTGAAACATGTTGGTATTTCAGACTCAGACAGGGAGAGGTTTCAAATGTGAGTGAAGACACTTGCCAGTTGGTCAGCGCATGCTCGGAGTACACGTCCTGGTAATCCGTGTGGCCCTGCGGCCTTGTGAATGTTGACCTGTTCAAAGGTCTTACTCACATCGGCTACGGAGAGCTTGATCACACAGTCGTCCGGAACAGCTGATGCTGTCATGCATGCTTCAGTGTTGCTTGCCTCGAAGCAAGCATAGAGGTAATTTAGCTCGTCTGGTAGGCTCGTGTCACTGGGCAACTCGCGGCTGTCTGGTTAGACTGTAAACTCACCTTCCAGACTCACATCAAACATCTCCAATCCAAAATTAAATCTAGAATCGGCTTCCTATTTCGCAACAAAGCATCCTTCACTCATGCTGCCAAACATACCCTCATAAAACTGACCATACTACCGATCCTCAACTTTGGCAATGTCATTTACAAAATAGCCTCCAATACTCTACTCAACAAATTGGATGCAGTCTATCCCAGTGCCATCTGTTTTGTCACCAAAGCCCCATATACTACCCACCACTGCGACCTGTACGCTCTCGTTGGCTGGCCCTCGCTTCATACTCGTCGCCAAACCCACTGGCTCCAGGTCATCTACAAGTCTTGCGAGATAAAGCCCCGCCTTATCTCAGCTCACTGGTCACCATAGCAGCACCCACCAGTAGCACGCGCTCCAGCAGGTATATCTCACTGATCACCCCCGAAGCCAATTCCTCCTTTGGCCACCTTTCCTTACAGTTCTCTGCTGCCAATGATGGGAACGAACTACAAAAATCACTGAAGCTGGAGACTCATGTCTCCCTCACCAGCTTTAAGCACAAGCTGTCAGAGCAGCTCACAGATCTCTGCACCTGCACATAGCCAATCTGTAAACAGCCCATCCTACTACCTCATCCCCATACTGTATTTATTTATTTATCTTGCTCCTTTGCACCCCAGTATCTCTACTTGCACATTCATCTTTTGCACATCTACCATTCCAGTGTTTAATTTCTATATTGTAATTACCTCGCCACCATGGCCTATTTATTGCCCTACCTTAACTGTGATAGACTGCATACAATTTGTTGAGTAGAGTTTTGGAGGCTATTTTATAAATGACATCGCCGAAGTCGAGGATCGGTAGGATGGTCAGTTTTACGAGCAATGGACATAAGACCGGTGGAAATGTGTCCTTTGGTCTGGAGTCCAAATGTGATATTTTTTATTCCAACCGCCGTGTCTTTGTGAGACGCGGTGTGGGTGAATGGATGATGTCCGCATGTGTATTTCCCACCGTAAAGCATGGAGGAGGAGGTGTGATGGTGTGGGGGTGCTTTGCTGGTGACACTGTCTGTGATTTATTTACAATTCAAGGCACACTTAACCAGCATGGCTACCAAAGCATTCTTCAGTGATACGCCATCCCATCTGGTTTGGGCTTAGTGGGACTATAATTTGTTTTTCAACAGGACAATGACCCAACACACCTCCAGGCTGTGTAAGGGATATTTTACCAAGAAGGAGAATGATGGAGTGCTGCATCAGAAGACCTGGCCTCCACAATACCCCCGACCTCAACCAAATTCAGATGGTTTGGGTTGAGTCGGACCGCAGATTGAAGGAAAAGCAGCCAACAAGTGCTCAGCATATGTTGGAATTCCTTCAAGACGGTTGGAAAAGCATTCCAGGTGAAGCTGGTTGAGAGAATGCCAAGAGTGTGCAAAGCTGTCATCAAGGCAGGGTAGCCTAGGGGTTAGAGTGTCTGACTAGTAACCGAAAGGTTGCATGTTCAATTCACCAAGCTGACAAGGTACAAATCTGTCATTCTGCCCCTGAACAGGCAGTTAACCCACTGTTCCTAGGCCGTCATTGAAAATAAGAATTTGTTCTTAACTGACTTGCCTAGTAAAATGAAGGTAAAAAAAGGCAAAGGGTGGCTATTTGAAGAATCTAAAATGTATTTTGATTTGTTTAACACTTTTTTGGTTACTATATGATTCCATATGTGTTATTTAATAGTGTTGATGTCTTCACTATTATTCTACAATGTAGAAAATAGTCAAAATAAAGAAAATGAGTAGATGTGTCCAAACTTTTGACTGGTATTGTATATATATATTTGTTCATTTAAATACAAAATTGTTGCCTTTTGGGCCCCCCCACAGGCCTGGGCCCAGGGGCTTCAGCCCCGGGAAGCCCCTGCATTATTCCAACCCTGCTGGTTCCACAGCCTTTTTTAGGTAAGATGCCCAAATACATTTGGGAGCTAAGTTTGCACCAACTCATTTTTCTAACACGTGGAACCAGTTACTTAATAGTAATTAGTTGAAACAACTAGATTGTTTTCTTCATTGTGTAGTTCTAAGTCTAATACTACCATACTATTACATAGTAATAACAGAATAGTACTTGATCAACAGCCTATGGATTGCCTATAGAAATGAAGTGCTATTTGCATGTGAAAGTAGGGCGGCAGGTCACCTAGCTGTTAAGACCATTGGGCCAGTAACCCGAAAGGTCGCTGGTTCAAAATCCATAAGCTAACTAGGTAGGTCAGTTACGTAAATATAATTGCTCCTGTAAGTCCGAGCATCTGCTAAATGAGTCAAATGTAAAGTGTCATTGGATGCATTTGCTCCATTGTTTACCTTTTAATTAGGTCTACTCTTTGATGGTATGCACATAGACTACAGACTGTGGCTCGTCTTCGGCGATACAGAAGCTTCTATCATATATTCACTTTTTACGCCTAACCGCCGTAGCCAATCAACGACTGTAGTCAGAAGAGAAGCAAAATGTTGTCCAATGGAAGAAAATCTGCACCGTGAACAAAAGAGTGAAGGTGCACGCACAAGAACGGGGCGTGTTGGAGGGTGGCATTACCGTCAATGCGCACAACTGGCAGAATTCTAGTTCACTTGGTCGACATTCTATTTTACAGCCACTGCATGCAACTTTCCGGACTGCTTTTTGTGATTTATGTCTCAGGTGGTGAATTCATCTAACACCCAACACAAATTGTTGCCTTTCATCAACAATGTCTCTCATTGAGGAATACGAGGAAGGGGAATACGGGAGAGCACCTAAGCGTCTCAAAACGATGGATGCGGAGGATGCAGAGGATTTGGAGGAGGGGGAGGATTCAGATACAGCTTCCGCGGGGCTGCTAGGAGATGAGGAGGACGCTACGGGGACCGCCGGGGAAAACCGGGCACGGTGGTCAACCAAAAAATATGGGTCTGGAAGAAAGGTGGGTGTAGACATAACATTGCCCACTGTCTTATGTTCCTTAGATGGATGCTTGGCTTGGGGAAAAAGAAAGTGAGCATCATCATTGACCATATTCAAAGAAAAAAGTGAGTTGTTGTTTTCTTTCTCTCATACATTTATTGGACAAGTGACAGTCTTCAATAAAGTTTTTGCCTTGGATTGACAGATGGGCCTTTGATCCAGCCGCCGTTCTGAGAATCTTTAGGCTACTTGGTTAAATTAAGGACTGATTTCCAATAAGGACAATTTAGTTTTGTTTCTAATATATCTAGCAATTTTCTTTAGATAAGCATACAAAATGAAAATGAAAGAACAAAAAATTGTCCGTAGAAAGTGTGTGTGGAGCTGTGGAGCTCATATATATCAGAACACAAGACTGGGAGTTCTCAACCGAACGAAGCACGCTATTTAACTTCGTTACATCGTAATTTGATTTTACATTAGTGTCCCCGACAGTCTGGCGGCTTGAAATCTATTTTGTCTTAATAATAATGAGACAAATAATACGCAGGCTACCATCGATTTAGAGACTGTCCCCCGAAGAAATGTATCCGTGGGTGTCTTTGCTTAACTAAATTTAGACAAACGCTATGAACTAGGGCTTAAAATATTCATTATAACATTTGGATGAATGTCACCGTGAAGAACCATATCCCATTTCTCACCCAAGGCTAATATTGTTTCATCAAAGAGGATGACAGACATGCTTTGATGTACGTACATTCACAACATAATATTATCCTCATAAATATGTATTTACATGGTTATTTACAAAAGTATGAACACATGTTTATCCACATGCTGAAATAGACTTCAAAACCCATGGTATTCTATATGTAGATTTGTGGTCTAGGATCCTTAATGAGAAACGCAGGAGGGCTCGCTAAGGATACCAAACCGCACATGCTACATCAGGTCCATCTCCCGAGAGAGCTGTAAGAGAAATGTAACCATATGAAAACAGAGTGGTCATGGAGTCTGCCTGGTTGAGCACTGCTTATCTGGCACAATTAGATATCTGCTGCTCCCCGGTGAAGCCACGGACCGTGCTATCACTCGTCCAATCAACCGAAAAGACACACTCTTGTTCAAACTTTGGACCAGTACCTTTGTGGGCTGCCAAGACATCCAGTGTGTCCCTCCTGGGATTTCTTAAAGACCCACAGTCTAAGTAAATTAAACATGAATTTTAAACATGTTTGTCCTAGTCCTGGAGTAAAAAAAGCATTCTCGATGGAGATTTTCAATCTCGGATATCCCTTCCCCAAACTGTTGCTGTAATATTATGTGTTCTTAGTCAACCTAGTACCTAGTAAAATAAGGGTTAATAAAATAAAATAGATGTTTGTACATTTCGCCCTGATGCCCTCAAATTGGTAATTTAAGAAAGAGTCAAATCAAGAGGGAATACTTCGACTGTAACGAGTGCGCTGAGAGTCGGGAAGCAAGTACAGGGAGTGAGCGTGTTAATAAATAAACAAACCAAAAACCACGAAACACAAACAACGCACCGACATGAAACAGAGTCAATAACACCTGAAGAAGGAACCAAGGGGAGTGACAGACATAGGGAAGATAATCAAGGAGGCGATGGAGTCCAGGTGAGTGTCGTGAGGCACTGGTGCGTTTGACGATGGCGACAGGCGTGCGGGATAATCAGCAGTCTGATGACCTAGAGGCCGGGGAGGGAGGATACGTGACATTGACACATCACACACCTCCCCATGTGTTCAACAGTAGCATGTTTTTACGGTTACCTCCCCACCTCTTTCAATAGCCTGCCTGTTACCGGATTATCACCCCCTGGTAACTGATTGTCTATCTGATTGTCTATCAGACTTCCGACATGGTTTTATTCGCTACACTTTTTATTGGTATGTCAATCTCCTACTTGGCTTTGCAACAATAGCTTCTCAGTTTGGGCAATGGCAGAGGCTTGCATCCCAAATGTCAGGCCCCTGGTCAAAAGTAGTGCGCTATATAAGGAATAGGGTGCCATTTGGAATGCTTGCCAGACAGTGTCCCCTATGTGACAGTGATCCCCAGCCCAGACAAGCACATCGGAAGAGCCTTGGTGGGCGGTGGTAGGCCTTATCGGGGCTCAATAGAACATCAACATGTTTATTACGTGCCTAACAATGAGCCTCGTGGGTGTGTTTGGCAGGGAGAGATAGATCGAGGTGCCGTTTGCATTCTTAATCATATCCCATTGGCATATGCAAAGAGGGAATTACATCGTGCTCTCGTGGATGGTAGTAATGCCACTGATGACGCGACGCAAGGCACTATCTCATAAAGCCAAGGGCCCTGGCTGATAAACATCTGGGTGCTCGGCAGAGCTTTGTTCAGATGCCGGGATGAATCACCCAAATGGCAAAATATTCCCTATATAGTGCACTACTTTTGACCACAACATACATATGGGCCCTGGTCAAAAGTAGTGAACTATATAGGGAATAAGGTGCCATTTGGGAGGCATGCACAGTTTCAGTGTATAACCGTTTGGCATTTTGTGGGCACAAAAGATAGCAATGTTTGCATTTTGTGACACGGAATTCATTATTTCCACAAAATATAGCATGTTACAAACGGCAGCTCATACCAGTGTGACTAAAGCCTGAGCCTTGGGCTGCATGGAGCCTGTTTTCGGAGAGATAGGGCTGCCGCAGTTCAGCTAAGAAATGAGCTTCAGTGTGGATCTGGGTGGCACAGCTCCGGGACAACTTTGACTGGGACTATATTTGATTTGATTTGCCATCTGTAAGTTTAAGGGACTGCGGTTGAAAATTAGCCGGCTGGCTAAAACCGGCACTTTTACTGAAACGTTGATTAATGTGCACCGTCCCTGTAAAAATAAAAAATAAACTCAAACTCAAGAAATATTGCCTAGTGTCTTGTCATTCTGTTACCAAAACACCACATATCTTTAAGATATTTTCTAATGTCTCTCCCTCATGAGGAGGGAGGATAATGAAAATTCACAGAAGTAACAAGTATGTAAAGGTAGACCTACTAATTAGTTATAGTGTTTTTTATGGATAACATTTGGTTTATGATTTATTAAGTGATTAAAGTGTGTTATTCTGTTACAAAATCAGTAACAGAATGACTGAAACTGAAATGGCTACAATGAAAATGTATAGAAGTCACAAACCACAGTTGGGTCTCATTGGCATACCGTTATTTTCAGCTCATAACTGTTTTCTTTCTCCTTCTGCCTCATGGTTAAACCAAGAGTGTGAAAACAGTCTGGACACCTCCTCCCTCTCTCTCTCTCCCTGTCTTTCTACTCTCTCTCCAGTTAATGTCACCTCTTCCAGCTCTTATTGACACCTAGGGCTGAGAATTACCAGGGACCTTATGATACGATATTATCATGATACTTAGGTGCCAATACGATATGTATTGCGATTCTCACAATTCTATATGTATTGAAATTCCATGCTGTGATTTTATTGCGATGCGATGTTCCAAACATTGCTCACCATATGTCTGCTGTGGAGGGACAAGAGAGAGCCATGAGAAAACTAGTTTTGATCAGTTATGGAAGTAAAAGTGCCGAAAACAAATTGTCTCCCTGTTTAAAAAGATGATGGAAAACAAGCTATGAAGGAAAAATACTGGAGTTTTTGTGCAGGTACAGCAAACTAGCGCAACAAAAAAATATTGCGATATTGTCAAAACGATACTATACGATATATCGTCAAATAATATCCCTATATGTAACTGTATAGATTTCCCCCCCGTCACTACTGACAGCTACCAATGAGCCCCCTCTCTTTCCATTTACTGTAGCCAGCCCTCTCACCCACTGAGCACTGACCGACACCGGACATCCATGGACGTTGAAAAGTAGTGAAAATATGGTCAGTCCAAATCTGAACCAATCATAGACATCTGTTTCACGTTTGGACAGAACAATACAGTACAGTATAGTATTGGTCAGTACAATAAAGTACAGTACTTTACTGTACAGTAGAGAAGGGTTTAGTACGGCATAGTAGAGCACACAAGTAAAGTACAGTATAATTTACTGTATTGTACTGTACTGTACTAAACTAGCTTACAGTCTCCTATACTGTACTGTACTGAACTCTACTGTATTGTACTGTACTGTGCTCTACTGTACTGTACTGTACTGTACTCTACTGTACTGTACTGTACTGTACTCTACTGTATTGTACTGTACTGTACTCTACTGTATTGTACTGTACTCTACTGTATTGTACTGTACTGTACTCTACTGTACTGTACTGTACTGAACTCTACTGTATTGTACTGTACTGTGCTCTACTGTATTGTATTGTACTGTACTGTACTCTACTGTACTGTACTGTACTGTACTGTACTCTACTGTACTGTACTGTACTGTACTGTACTGTACTCTACTGTATTGTACTGTACTGAACTCTACTGTATTGTACTGTACTGTGCTCTACTGTATTGTATTGTACTGTACTGTACTGTACTCTACTGTACTGTACTGTACTGTACTGTACTGAACTCTACTGTATTGTACTGTACTGTGCTCTACTGTATTGTACTGTACTGTGCTCTACTGTATTGTACTGGGATGTCTAAACTTGACAAACATAGACGTCTTTGATTGGCACAGACTTGGTCCGTTTCGGACCAACCAAATGTGGTATTGTTTGGGGGTTGAGCTCATTATAATAATAGCTAGTGTGTAGAATAATACCCCACCATGCAAAGGAGGATATATCATCGTTCTAGCTTTGTGTACCTATTCAGGATACACCGCCATGCATCTCTGCATAGTACAGATCAGGGAGGGACCCATGATGTGACTCTGCTACCATCATTCTGTTACTGGCTGTTAATCCACTGCACTTACTGTAGTTCAATAAATAAAATATATTTCTTTCAAAGTCAAGGTGTCGTATCATATCTGACACCCCATTCTTTATGGAGACATCTTTGAATATTAATTTGGATCAGATACAGTATTTTAACAGAGTTGTTGGAAAACGTCATTCTGTTACTCTTCACAGTTTTTCGATTAAATCTGTTTTTGTCAAAGTTTCTGTCGAAAGTCCTAGAGGTGTATGGCTTGTTTAACTTTACAGTCAAAAAGGGTTTCTGTTTTGCTTCCTTTTAAAGTGGAGAAGTCTGAGTCTTGGTGTCTTTCTGTTACCGTAGAATTGCCCATTTGTCAAAGATGGGCTGAACCCTCTGTCTCTGCCTCCTCCTGACATCCTGTCATTCTGAGGCAGACTGAAGTATGCCAAACAGTCTTTGTCTTGGCCTGTACCTCTATAAAGTAGGCTGGTTTGCATTGAAAGCGATCCCATCCCGTGTGTTGTCTTCGGTCAATATAAAATATGAAATCAAATGCTTTTCATCCTGTCATGAAGATGAGAATCAGGGACAGTACAATCGGTAATCTAGTATTACACAATAAAAGAAGAGAAACATTCAGAACATATGTTATATTTAAGGAACGATGTAAAGTTGATAGAAACTAAAAACCTACATTTGAGCTGCGATAAAGGCGACTCCAAGGGGTTTCATGTTTGACGAACCAGCAATCAACACTGTCAAGGTTGAAGAACACGTCTGTGTGTTGTTAAGTGTTGTTCTGTTCTCTCAGTCTTGTACGCTTGTTTTCCACATCCCGCCCACAAGGTAGTTACAAAGTAAGCATCTGTTGACCTCTTAAGAAATTCTATTACCTACGACAGATGCTGGAGATGGCAAGATGGCTTATATTAAAGTGGTTGTGGCTCATTTAGTTTCTTCTTTCCTTTTGACTTCCACGCAGCAGAGGAAGTGTTCAACTGATGCTATCTTTCTTAGCTTTGCTGTTTGTGCTTTCTTGCGTTCTCAAATCAAATCAAATCAAATTTATTTATAAAGCCCTTCTTACATCAGCAGTTGTCACAGAGTGCTGTACAGAAACCCAGTCTAAAACCCCCAAACAGCAAGCAATGCAGGTGTAAAAGCACGCTCTGTCTCTCTCTCTCTCTCTCTCTCTCTCTCGCTCTCTCTCTCTCTCTCTCTCTCTCTCTGTCTCTTTCTCCTAAGTTCATTGAGCTGTGGTGGAAAGGCTTAATGCTCCCAGGTTGGTGTTTGAAGTGAATCATTATCGTCAGTTTTTTTTCTATCTCCTCCTCCTTCTTCTTCTTCTTCTTCTTCTCCTTCTTCTACCTTGCTGACAGGCTCTTTGGCAGATTCCCACTGTGCTGATGTTATCAGGAGTCACTTTAGGAGCTTATGAATTAAACTCAGCCGTTTTGGAAACTTCGGGAATCTGCTCTTATATAGAAATCGAAACATCTTACCTGCATGTGACTCTGCAAGAGGATTTGATGCTCCGCGGAACATACCTGTGTTAAATAGATTTATTTAGGAAAAGTCGAGGAAGGTGGGGGGGGGGGATGACTTTAAAAATTGATATTTTAATTTAAATTGAATATGTAGTCAACGTTTCTGCCTCTGTGTTTCTAGTGCTATGGCCAGTAGAATGACAGCGCAAAGAGATATGGGACCATGCTAGAGCTGTAATGCCACAGAAATGCACATTTTGAAACCTAGTCTGTGAAGATGTCTGTTATGTTGAGATCGCCTAAAGCAATTGTATCTAAAACAAGAAAACAGTACTACTGTCCAATTGAAGAGTGTAACAAGAACTGAGAGGCTAGTGCTGTGAAGTGTATTCCCATCGGAAACCACTGTGCAAACAATTGAAAAGGCAAAAATGAACAGATGACTGTAGTAGAGGGAGAGAGGGATAGGATTTTTTCCGGTGGCTTTGTTGACCGACTCTCTTCATCACCAGGATAAGGCTCTCTGTCCAACTCTCCCTCTCTGTCTTGGGCCTCTCCCTTTCTCTCGTTCTCCATCTCCCTTTCACTCCCTCCCTTTCTCTATCCCTCTCTCCATCTCTCTCTCCCATGAACACAGTATAGCAGTAGTTGCAGCGTCATAGCCAGAGTATGCCAAGAGCTTGCGCTTGATAAAACCCCTGCTGTGAGACGTGGGGAATAGGGTGAGTCAGAATCAGTTCCCCCTACTAAGACTGACATGACGATGTTCTAGGAAATACTGGTTAAGATCTCTGATGACGGTCGTGAGGGTGAAAGGTTGACAAGCGCCGTGAGAGAGAGCTTCTTTTCTTTGAACCTATTATTCAACATTTCCTAGTCTACACACCTACAAAGCAATGCCTAGATGTAAAATTGCAGTGCATTTCACTTATAGGAAATATTGTTTCCTAACTTGTGTTCATTATATATATACAACAACCAACCATTTTCTACAGTGCCAGTCCAAACAAAGCAACATGGACAATCTCTGGAGGCAATACTAGTACCCCAGAAATTGTTCACCAGCAATTCAATGTTAACATCAGCAAGAACTGTTATGATATAGGTGGTGTTGGTGGTGGCTTGGCCAGTGGCCAGCATCTTCTTCGAAACCCCCTCTTTAAGCATACAGAGACTGGTCTGGCAACTCTCTCAATGCAAATCTAATTTTATTTGTCACATGCTTCGTAAACAACAAGTGTAACTAACGGTGAAATGCTTACTTACGGGCCCTTCCGAACAATGAGGAGAGAAATAAAATAGAGAAATAATAGAAAAGTAATAACACGTATTAATAAAAGTACTAATAAATACACAATGAGCAACGATAACTTGGCTACATTCACTGGGTACCAGCATGACTTCAAGGCTGTGCTGCTCCATATTACCTCTGTTGCCCTGTCTGTCTTTATTAATGTTTCATTTTGAGACTCCAGTGGGGGGGTGGAGGCCGCAGGAGGGAAGGGGATAGAGGTGGGGGAGTTGAATCACAGGCGCTTTATCTCCGCAACTCTGTGATCTCGGCGAGTCGTCTTCAGAGGGAGAGCTTGAAAGCAGCAGTTCGCCTCCTTGCAAAAGGCGAGTTCTGAAGTCAGGCGGGCTGGCGCCGGCAGCTCCCGACATGCCCTACTTAGCTGGCACATCGCACTGCGGGCCGTTATTTCTCCCAACCCTTTCTGACATCAGCGAGACGGGCGGAGAGACGTTCCTTAGTATTCCTTGGCTTTTCAGAGTCACTGTCTTATGTAATCCGACGCTGGAATTAATGCTGATCCCGACAGTTTGTTTTTTTGTGTGGTTTATCAAAGTGTATGTAAATGAGGCCTGTGCCCTAACCTATTAATTCTTCTCCAAAGCTAACATCAGGTGGAAGCCTAGAGACTAAATGTTGGTTTTTTCTGCACCATTTTCAATGTTTTTAGTGTTGTTAACCATGGTAAACGTCCCGCAGAGATAGGCAAACTTACTGAAACAGGTTGTCTGAGGATGTGCTCGAAGCAGAGATACATTTACGACTAATTTACATTTTGAGGAGGCTTTATTTACATATAGTAGCTGTTGGCATTTTGTCAATACGACTTAGTATTTGTCAACGTAAGAACACCAAACAGACGAGATGAGGGTATTACATATGTTGTTATATCTGCTGATTGATTTATACATTTTCATTATCTTCTTTTGATTTACTGTTTGGGGAAAATACTGCATTGATATTGTATGTGTAGAAGGAGATTCACTGCCGTTAGTAAGATGAAGTAAGATACACCTGTGGAAAGCTGTAGTACATCAAAGACGGACTGGCCACTGTAGTACATCAGAGACGGACTGGCCACTGTAGTACATCAGAGACGGACTGGCCACTGTAGTACATCAGAGACGGACTGGCCATAGGGCCATGTCTAAATTGGGGGTTTTGCGCAAAATTGTCATTATTTGGCTAATAATGGGGGCCTGGAGGGAAAAAATGTCCCGGTGTGTTAGAAATGCTGGGCTGATTTCTGGTGCCAGTCTTCTGGTCCCAGTCTTCTGGTGCCAGTCTTCTGGTCCCAGTCTTCTGGTGCCAGTCTTCTGGTGCCAGTCTTCTGGTCCCAGTCTTCTGGTGCCAGTCTTCTGATGCCAGTCTTCTGGTGCCAGTCTTCTGGTGCCAGTCTTCTGGTCCCAGTCTTCTGGTGCCAGTCTTCTGGTGCCAGTCTTCTGGTCCCAGTCTTCTGGTGCCAGTCTTTCCCTGCACTAGATTCTACATTAAAGCGGCAAGCATCAGTAGAAACAATAACAAAGCGGACTCCCCGCCCCTGTTTCGGTAAAAAGCTGAGGGATGGGGCTAGAGAAATGTAACCACATTTGAATGCTTTGAATGCAAGGACTGACCATCCATGGTATCAAAATGATTCCCCTTCACACTGCCAACTTCTAGCAGAGCCTCGACATTGTAGTCAGTTATAGAGGTGAAAAAAAACATTATGGCATTTGGAGTATTGGAGACAATGAGCGAGATTCAGACAAAAAATTATAATAATTCAGGATGAGGGCTTATTGGCACTCGGCT
The DNA here is from genome assembly GCA_003317085.1 of Hucho hucho. Lineage (NCBI taxonomy): Eukaryota > Metazoa > Chordata > Actinopteri > Salmoniformes > Salmonidae > Hucho > Hucho hucho. The sequence goes on from QNTS01000841.1 coordinate 492,089, forward strand.
AAATCCTGCTGGTCTGTCAGCATGATGAACAAGCCGGTGGCCTTCTCTAGATCCCTCAACCAGGTGTGACTTTGGTAGTAGTGGCAACGTGCCGTGACGTACCCCACTGTGAGATGGTATGACCGAGACCTTCCCTTCACTATCACTCTCAAACGCGTTTACGTATTTGTTCATTTATTTTTATTTTTTGTTTTACTGGACAGAGATAGTGAAGAGAGACAGGAAAGTAAGGGTGCGGTGCAAACTAAATTCAACTGACAACACCTGCATACGTACCGTATGTCATATCTTAATTTGACCAGTTTCTCACAGCAGGAATGTATGCACTCACTAACTGTAAGTTGTTCTGGATAAGAGTATCTGCTAAATGACTAAAATGTAAACGTAGGAAAATAATCCTGCACTAACAGGACATGTGAATTATTATGTAGATTATAATTAATGGTCATTTTGGTTGATACATTTTTCATTTTAAAGTGGAAATTACAAACTTTAGAAGCCTTTTTAAACCTTCTAATACACAACAGGTTCGCATTTCCTGCTGCGCAGGAAAATTCTCTGCAACAACAGAGTGATCAAATTAACCTGTACATCAGGTACACATGTACATGTGCTCTGAAGCCGGCAGCAACAGTAACTGCTAGACCAATCCAGGCCACTGTCTTTCCTGTTTCTGTCAGCCTCAAAACAATGGAACCCACATCATCAAGGTCTACCAATCAATAATATCCAGTAGATGCTTAGCATTTATTGGCTCTTTTCAGCTTGAAGTGCAATCAGGCTACATAATGGCCACGTCTGCTGATGCCCTAAACTGAGTAAGAGACGGACACACCTCACTGGCCCTTCTGAAACATTTGGAACATTCCTTCATTTTGAATAGCTGCGTTTCAATGGCTATTTCTGTATGGTTCCAACCGGGCTTCGAATCAGGGTCTCTCACGTGTCACAAGAATGCTAGCTCGCTTGAGCTATAGCCAAGGCTGGTCGTTAGCTCGGGAAGTTAACACAAATCCTCAGGCCTCTGGAAAGGTTAGTCATCACGCGAGAATGGTTTCACCTCATTACACGTTCACTCATCTAGTAGTAAAGGGCCTCTTCAGCTTTTCCTTACCGTTTGTTTTAGACAGCGTCTGATGAGAATGATACTCGTTTTTGTTGTCTCTTCGTGTGATTAGGGTGATTATGCGTTGGAGTGATTAAAAATACTTGTCTAATATGTAAAAATATGAGAATGAATATTCCACCACATCTGTTGACAAGTTTGGCCCTTTTTTACGTTGGCATAATTATAGGACATTTGCATTTCAGACAGACCTGCACGCCAATGATGTTCCCCAAAATCTTTTTTCTTCTGCGATAATTAGAAGTCAAAGAGGCACATTCCAATGTTGAGCCACTGAGACATATGGCTAGTGTGTGTGTGTGTGTGTGTGTGTGTGTGTGTGTGTGTGTGTGTGTGTGTGTGTGACACACACACACACACACACACACACACACACACACACACACACACACACACACACACACACACACACACACACACACACACACACACACACACACACACACGGTGTGGTGTTAGGATGCATGTAAAAGCATGTTCTCTCTAATACTAAGTAGTTTATTAACCTCACACTCAAAATAAATGCTGATCAGTGGGGTCATTATTTAAACTTCAAGGTTGAAGGTGAAATTCTCAAAGGAGCTCTGGGATGCATATTCACTCTGAATACATTGTAATCAAAAGAGAGGAAAAGCAATATGGTGGTAGCTGCACTGATGTGTGAATTAAATGAATAGAACATTATCATATTAACACAGCGGTGGGAGTAGGAGTAGGGATATTTTCAATCCGTGCAACTGGAATCTTTACACACAAAAAAATCAAAAAACCAAAAAGCATCTCGGATCCCATACAATCGTATCATGATCTAAAAGGCAAAACTGATCGTATATCAGCACTCCCAGACCCTCTCTGAGGAGGTCACAGCACTCCCAGACCCTCTCTGACGAGGTCACAGCACTCCCAGACCCTCTCTGAGGAGGTCACAGCACTCCCAGACCCTCTCTGAGGAGGTCACAGCACTCCCAGACCCTCTCTGACGAGGTCACAGCACTCCCAGACCCTCTCTGAGGAGGTCACAGCACTCTCAGACCCTCTCTGAGGAGGTCACAGGGGGAATGGGATATGTCCAAAAAAAACTCACACCTGTACAGGTTACCCACTTGTACATATAGTGAAACAAGACTATATACAGTAAGCAGCCCCAAATTATGATTATGATTATTATTATATCATACAGGCCCTGGTCCGTCAGATAAGACCTATGAACAGTTGTCATGTTTTTTAAGCAATTTTCTGTCAGAGGATGATGATCAATTTCATGGTGAATATGGGGATTGTCACAGATAACAGCCTTGAATGATTTAAAAAAAATACACACGTTGATTGCAATGCACCGTGCGCATCGCAGTCTCTTTTAAAGCCTAGTTTTTCACATGCCAAAAAAACGCATGATCATCAATAACAGTTTCATTGTTCATCACAACAACACAGAAACAATCCAAAAGCCTGCAGCCTTGTGAAAATAGGCTTCCCCCCCTTTCAAGTGAAAATAAAAAGCAAGCTTCGGCGCTCACAACGTTAAAACAATATAGAAAAAGAGATGAGGGGGGAAAAAAGTCTGTGAAGATCATCAAAGCAGTGCAAAATTCCTGCCGAATGTCAATGTGTAATTTTAAAAGTAGGGCATAGAATCCAATCATATCCATATTAATAACCTCTGTGGCTGCATGGGTGAAAAGGAAAGGAGAGAGAAGGTGTACATCTCCAATAGCATCCTATTATCTGCATTACTTTTGACCAGAGCCCATAGGCAGAAAGGGCAGCTGGACGAGGGGGATATTTTATGCCTTCCTCTCGTCGTTTGATGATGGTAATCACTAATGCTCTGTTCTTTTATTTATTTTATTTTTCCAGGTTAGTCTCAATATAATTAAAAATCTATTTTACAAGAGAGACCTGGCCGAAATAGTAGCACACAAAGTTACCGACACTTTAACAACATATAACACAAAGCACTACAGTTTAAAAACATATATTTACACATTGAGCAGCAAGATGGTTTGGGGAGGTGTGGAGCAACTAGGGTTCAAATTACTGACAGCCCCCCCACTTCATTTTCCATCATAGTGTTTATCTTACCTTTAAACTCATTTAAAGGGATGAGCTCCTGTAATTTCAGGACCTTTTGAAACTCATTCCAAGCGGAAGGGGCTGAAAATATACTCAGTCAGTTAGGAAAGCTAAGGCTAGCTTTTTCAAACAGAAATTTGCTTCCTGTAGCACTAATTCCAAAAGGTTTTGGGACACTGTAAAGTCCATGGAGAATAAGAGCACCTCCTCCCAGCTGCCCACTGCACTGAGGCTAGGAAACACTGTCACCACCGATAAATCTACGATAATCGAGAATTTCAATAAGCATTTTTCTACGGCTGGCCATGCTTTCCACCTGGCTAACCCTACCCCGGCCAACAGCTCTGCACCCCCACAGCAACTTGCCCAAGCCTCCCCCATTTCTCCTTCTCCCAAATCCAGTTAGCTGATGTTCTGAAAGAGCTGCAAAATCTGAATCCCTACAAATTAGCTGGGCTAGACAATCTGGACCCTCTCTTTCTAAAATGATTCGCCGAAATTGTTGCAACCCCTATTACTAGCCTGTTCAACCTCTCATTCGTATCGTCTGAGATCCCTAAACATTGGAAAGCTGCCGCGGTCATCCCCCTCTTCAAAGGGGGAGACACTTTAGACCCAAACTGTTACAGACCTATATCTATCCTACCCTGCCTTTCTAAGGTCTTCGAAAGCCAAGTTAACAAACAGATCACCGACCATTTCGAATCCCACCGTACATTCTCCACTATGCATCTGTTTTTTGTGAGCTGGTCATGAGTGCACCTCAGCCATGTCATTTACAAAATAGCCTCCAACACTCTACTCAGCAAATTGGATGTAGTCTATCACAGTGCCATTCGTTTTGTCACCAAAGCCCCATATACTACCCACCACTGCGACCTGTATGCTCTCGATGGCTGGCCCTCGCTACATATTCCTCGTTAAACCCACTGGCTCCACGTCATCTATAAGTCTTTGCTAGGTAAAGCCCCGCCTTATCTCAGCTCACTGGTCACCATAGCAACACCCATCTGTAGCATGCACTCCAGCAGGTATATCTCACTGGTCACCCCCAAAGCCAACACCTCCTTTGGCCGCCTTTCCTTCCAGTTCTCTGCTGCCAATGACTGGAACGAATTGCAAGAATTAGTGAAGCTGGAGACTCATATCTCTCTCACTAGCTTTAAGCATCAGCTATCAGAGCAGCTCACAGATCACTGCACCTGTACACAGCCCATCTGTAAATAGCACACCCAACTACCTCATCCCCATACTGTTGTTTATTTTTTGCTCTTTTGCACCCCAGTATCTCTACTTGCACATCATCATCATCTATCACTCCAGTGTTAATGCTAAATTGTTATTATTTCGCCACTATGGCCTATTTATTGCCTTACCTCCCTAACCTTACTACATCTGCACACACTGTACATAGATTTTTGTATTGTGTTATTGACTGTACATTTGTTTACTCCATGTGTAAGTCTGTGTTGTTGTTTGTGTCGAACTGCTTTGCTTTATCTTGGCCAGGTCGCAGTTGTAAATGCGAACTTGTTCTCAACTGGCCTACCTGTATTATGACCTCATATAGAACTACCTGGTTAAATAAAGGTGTATTATGACATCATATAGAACTACCTGGTTAAATAAAGGTGTATTATGACATCATATAGAACTACCTGGTTAAATAAAGGTGTATTATGACATCATATAGAACTACCTGGTTAAATAAAGGTGTATTATGACATCATACAGAACTACCTGGTTAAATAAAGGGGAAATAAAAAAATAAAAATAAAATTAAATGAAGAGGAAACAGTGATGAGTTATAATTGATTGAATGGCGCTCTACCTTCGAGTGGGCAAAGGTCCAGAGTCCGCTGGGGTTAGGTTGTCATTGCACTAACCCTAGTTAGCATTGGCTCGTGAAACTACCTCTAACTTCCTTTATACTGGACGCAGAGACATAAAAATGGTATCCACGAGTTTATCTGACTCTGGGGAGTAGGTAAAAAGGGCTTCATTGCCAAAATCCTGAACTATCCCTTTAAGGCGGTGTGTGTGTATGGGTGCGTGTGTGTCTATTACACTGCAGGGCTGTGGGCTGTCCCAGTTGCCCTCCAGATAATTGTTTGAGAGAATAGCCATCTATTTAATGAAGAAGGATACAAAAATAGCCTCCAGCATCAACTTTAAGGACGTTAAGGACAGGGATCACACTATAGCCCTTTCTTGAGTTGTGTTTGTGTCTGCTGTGGCCCGATGACGCTAACACTGTTTGAACATTGTTGATTACCGTGGCTGCGTAGGGGAGTCGACGTTGGCCAATGCAGTGCAGTATTTTTCTGACAGCCGGCTTCGAAGGCGTCCCTAAGTGATGTATTGTGCAGGATATTGCTTGCTATGCCCACACTCTGCAGTTCTGGGTTGAGGAGTTGAAAGAGATTTGGCCGTGTGTGTATATGTGGGTGTGTGTGTGTGTGTGTGTGTCTGAGAGGCACACACACACCAAAATTGATGACAAATAGATGAGTAGAGATCTCCTCTCCTGTGTTCAAGGACTTTGGGAAAATATCTACTTAAATTTTTTTGGGAAGTGCCTTTAATTGAACCAAATTAACAATGGTCCGTCTTGTTTCATGTGAAAGACTTGAAGCAAACCTCTGTTCTGTACACCCATCCGCAGTTGTATATTTCAGGAATAAGTTTTAATGGAAGGATACTGGGATTCTGGAAGTCATATTGTCAGAGGTTCTCCCTTTACCTTAAAAAACACAGATAGGAACCGGGAGTGAATAAAAGCTTCAAAATGACGTCTTGTCTCACCTTCTGGCCTCTGGAATTCTGCCTGAAATACTAATTTGTCCAAAGCAGGAAAGATGGTTGGGTTCAATATCCTGTGTATGGTGCAGACCTGGGTTCAAATACTATTTGAAATCCTTTTAAATACTTAATCTGTGCCTGATTGAAACCACGCCCATCTGGCAATCCAGGCAGGCTAGAGGAAACGCTTGAGGTATTTGAGTAAATATAATAATATTGGATCCCAGGTCTGGTGGAGTCTATATACAGGGGGAACCGGTACAGAGTCAATGTGGAGGCTATATACAGGGGGAACCGGTACAGAGTCAATGTGGAGGCTATATACAGGGGGTACTGGTACAGAGTCAATGTGGAGGCTATATACAGGGGGCACCGGTACAGAGTCAATGTGGAGGCTATATACAGGGGGAACCGGTACAGAGTCAATGTGCAGGTTAGTCGAGGTAGTTTGTACATGTAGGTACATGTAGGTACGGGTAAAGTGACTACGCATAGTTAATAAACAGCGAGTAGCAGAAGAGCAAAAACAAAGGGGGGGGGGGGTCAATGTAAATAGTCCGGGTGGCCATTTGATTCATTGTTCTGCAGTCTTATAGTTTGGGGAAGAAGCTGTTAAGGAGTAGAACAGTCCATAACTTGCGTGCCTGGAGTCTTTGACCATTTTTTGGGCCTTCCTCTGACACCGCCTAGTATATACTGTAGGTTCTGGATGGAAGGAAGCTTGGCCCCAGTGAAGTATTGGGCCGAATGCACTACCCTCTGTAGCGCCTTACGGTCGGATGCCGAGCAGTTGCCATACCAGGCCATGATGCACCAGTCAGGTTGCTCTCGATGGTGCAGCTGAACTAATGTGACATGGGGGTATCAGAGAAGAAGGGGGTTGGGTGGGTTTGTTGCATGACAAGCGGCGAGGAAACAATATAAAATATTTAAGCAAGATTGTTCTAACAGAAAAGGGGCCCTGCCGAACCCAAGTGGCGAGCAGAATAATTGAATATGACGGGGGAGTTTAATTTGTCCGCTGAACCGCATGCTTGATTGGAGAACGATCCAGAACCATTTTCTATTTTATGTGATTAAAGTGTGTCAAACTTTTTGGCATATGGGGACTTTATGGTGTAATTTTCTCGTTTTAAACTGGTTTTCTGGTTGACATCATATAACCATATTACATTTAATTACTACTACTACAACTACTACAGATTATAAGAACTACTACTACGTAATGGTATCTACGTTTAGGAACCAATTCATGTTATATCTTTGTTATATCCGTATATGACTCTCTATTATAATCTTCAAATTCAGTTTCAAATGTGGTTATGCATTCTCTACTACCCGCCTGCCAGGTTTGCTCAATAAAACAATGTTAATTGTTCATGACCAAAATATATCAATTCAAATGTGGTTCCGTGCAGTAGAAGAGGAGCCTTGTTTTCATATCATCCCCAGAAAAGTAATCGCTTTTGACAAAAGAAAGCCCAAGATACTTCACACTACTTGTGCCTCCTGATTTTCTTCCGTTCTATCCGACAGCCTGAAGGGAATCTTCATCTGACATTTCTATTCACACACTTTTCCCTATATAGCTCACTACATTTGACTAGAGCCCTATGAGCCCTGGTTAACAGTAGTGCAATATATAGGGAATAGTATGCCATTTGGGACTCAACCTGAAACATTATCAGAATGGTTAAATTAATGACGACTCTCGAAAAACATCACTAAAACAAATGTTCCCTCGTCAGATTGTTTGTCCTGTGGAACTGGCTGTTGGCGAGATAAATTATGCATTACTTCTGCCTTGTTAGCCCCGTTTGTGCAGCGTCTGACCTGGCAAATGTTTACCGCTCTCGTTTAGCGGTAGCAGACAAGGCCAGGTTTAATGAGAACATTCTGGAAGAGAAGGAGGGAGAAAAAAGAAATGAGAGAAGAGGAACTTGGTTTAGTTAATGGCCCTCGCTCGGCAAAACCAAAATGCCTGTTAGTCACAAATCAACGGGGGCCTAGAAACTAAGTAGCAAGCCAGGGATGATGAGTATGTATGTTAAAATGGTAATTACACATCTACATCCGTCCTTGATCGCAAATGTCACTGAAAGGGATGTGTCAATGCTTGTCACCCTCTCACCCCTCACTCCTCCTGTTGCTATGGAGATGGAGAAAAGGGCAAGGGAGGGGAGCGGGGGATGGTACTTAATGCCCTTTGCCGCGGCCGTGCCGCGAGTATGAGATAGCTGTTCACCTGTCATATCCACTCTGTTCTGTCTGATGGTGGTGGTGGTGTGCGCGCGTGTGTGTGTGTGTGTGTGTGTGTGTGTGTGTGTGTGTGTGTGTGTGTGTGTGTGTGTGTGTGTGTGTGTGTGTGTGTGTGTGTGTGTGTGTGTGTGCGTGCGCGCGAGGGGTAGAAACATGGTCGTCTCGCCTGGCACGGACGATAAAATCCCGACCCCCTGCAAACGTCATGTGAAACAAACTGCCACAATGATTAATGCCACAGGCTTACGGTTGTCACGATGTTTCACTGATGACCTACAGCTAGCATCTCCCTCCGCTCTACTCTGCTGCTTTGGTCCCAAAGGCTAAGTGCTAGTGAGCTAGCTAGCAATGACAACAAAAGTAACCTGATCTCAATTTAATTCTAACTTTATTGTCCCCTGTGGGGAACTTCTTTAAGACAGTTAATGCGTTATAAAAGGCCATGTTCCAACTCAACCCTTTGGTCTGAGTAGATTCGGTTCAGCCCAAACTGAACGGAAAGTGATGCGTGAAGAGACTGGCTGGCCCGGATGGTGACTGACTCATCCAGCCAGTGACAGGAGAGGGCGTGCTTCAGCAGGCAGGGCTGCGAGCACAGAGCCGGAGCCAAGAAGCAATGCTGTAAGGTTTTCGATTCATTTGGGCTGGCGGGCTGGCGGGCTGGCGGGCGGGCTGGCTGGTGGGCTGTGCAGTTAGAGAAAGTATTGGATATTTGTAGCTCGAAATTGATAATCTGTTGGTTTCTAGATTGGTTCCTCTCTAATGAAATACTCTACCGTAGATTTTATGGTGTAGACCAGTGGTTCCCAAACGTTTTATAGTCCCGTACCCCTTCAAACATTCAACCCCCAGCTGCGTACCCCCTCTAGCACCAGGGTCAGCGCACTCTCAAATGTTTGTTTTTTGCCATCATTGTAAGCCTGCCACACACACACTATACGATACATTTATTTTGTCACAATCCGGCTCGTGGGAAGTGACAAAGAGCTCTTATAGGACCAGGGCACAAATAATAATAATCAATAATGCTGCTCTTTATTTAGCCATCTTACATAGAAAACCTTATTTGTTCATAGAAAATTGTGAATAACTCATCACAGGTTAATGAGAAGGGTGTGCTTGAAAGGATGCACATAACTCTGCAATGTTGGGTTGTATTGGAGAGAGTCTCAGTCTTAAATCATTTTCCACACACAGTCTGTACCTGTATTTAGTTTTCATGCCAGTGAGGGCCGAGAATCCACTCTCACATAGGTACCTGGTTGCAAAGGGCATCAGTGTCTTAACAGCCGATTTGCCAAGGCAGGATACTCTGAGCGCAGCCCAATCCAGAAATATGGCAGTGGCTTCTGATTAAATTCAATTTTCACAGAAACGCTTATTGCAATTTCGACGAGGCTCTCTTGTTCAGATGTTGGTAAGTGGACTGGAGGCAGGGCATGAAAGGGATAGCGAATCCAGTTGTTTGTGTCGTCCGATTTGGGAAAGTACCTGCGTACCCAGCTCGCTCAGATGCTTCGCTGTATCAGATTTGACATTGTCCGTAAAAATCATACAATGACGGAAAGACCTGTGTGTTGTCCTTCTTAATCATAGCCTCAGTTTTGTCCCGCACATTGAATATAGTTGCGGAGAGTCCCTGAAATCCTAGATTCAGATCATTCAGGCGAGAAAAAACATCACCCAGATAGGCCAGTCGTGTGAGAAACTCGTCATCATGCAAGCGGTCAGACAAGTGAAAATGATGGTCAGTAAAGAAAACTTTAAGCTCGTCTCTCAATAAAAAAAAATACGTATCAATACTTTGCCCCTTGATAACCAGCGCACTTCTGTATGTTGTAAAAGCGTTACATGGTCGCTGCCCATATCATTGCATAGTGCAGAAAATACACGAGAGTTCAGGGGCCTTGCTTTAACAAAGTGAACCATTTTCACTGTAGTGTCCAAAACTTCTTTCAAGCTGTCAGGCATTCCCTTGGCAGCAAGAGCCTCTCGGTGGATGCTGCAGTGTACCCAAGTGGCGTCGGGAGCAACTGCTTGCACGCTCGTTACCGCTCCACTATGTCTCCCATGTCTTACTACTCGAAAGTCGTCTTAATTCTCGCTTAAAAAACTCTAGTGGCTTATTTTTCAAATTGGCATGTTCCGTTTCTAAAAGTCTGCGCAAGAGTGATGGTTTCATAGAGTTGTGAGATAGTACTTTTGCACAAATAACACACTGTGGCTGAGGAAAGGCACTACTCCCAATATAAGTGAACCCCGAATCAATGTAGTTCTCATCATATTTGCGCCTCTTTGATGGTCCAACGTCCCTGTCTGTTGTTCGGTGCTTTACTGGGTAAGGGGGCAGTAGCTCTTCAGCTGCATCAGAGTCACAACTGTCAGTGTCCATGCTAGCTGGGCCAACAACAAATGTAGAATTACTGATGCTAGCATTGGATGTGCTCGTGGAAGCAGAACAACTTGTGTCGTCGACAAGTGCAGGTGTAGTACTGCTGGTAGTAGCAGTACTGCTGGTAGTAGCAGTACTGTTGGTAGTAGCAGTATTACCAGTAGAGCTGGTAGTAGCAGTATTACCAGTAGAGCTGGTAGTAGCAGTACTGTTGGTAGTAGCAGTACTGCTGGTAGTAGCAGTATTACCAGTAGAGCTGGTAGTAGCAGTACTGTTGGTAGTAGCAGTACTGCTGGTAGTAGCAGTATTACCAGTAGAGCTGGTAGTAGCAGTACTGTTGGTAGAGCTGGTAGTAGCAGTATTACCAGTAGAGTTGGTAGTAGAGGTACTGGTGGTAGTAGCAGTATTACCAGTAGAGCTGGTAGTAGCAGTACTGCTGGTAGTAGCAGTATTACCAGTAGAGCTGGTAGTAGCAGTACTG
>QNTS01000842.1:0-72874 GCA_003317085.1 Hucho hucho
TATACATATGAGATGAGTAATGTCGGATATGTAAACATTATATAAAGCATTGTTTAAAGTGGCTAGTGATACATTTGTTACATCCAATTTTCAATTATTTAAAGTGGCTAGAGATTTGAGTCAGTATGTTGGCAGCAGCCACTCAATGTTAGTGATGGCTGTTTAACAGTCTGATGGCCTTGAGATAGAAGCTGTTTTTCAGTCTCTAGGTCCCAGCTTTGATGCACCTGTACTGCACTCGCCTTGTGGATGATAGCGGGGTGAACAGGCAGTGGCTCTTTTTGGCCTTCCTGTGACATCGGGTGGTGTAGGTGTCCTGGAGGGTAGGTAGTTTACCCCCGGTGATGCGTTGTGCAGACCTCACTACCCTCTGGAGAGCCTTACGGTTGTGGGCAGAGCAGTTGCCGTACCAGGCGGTGGTGATACAGCCCGACAGGATGCTCTCGATTGTGCATCTGAAGAAGTTTGTGAGTGTTTTTTGGTGACAAGACGAATTTCTTCAGCCTCCTGAGGTTGAAGAGGCGCTGTTGCGCTGTTGCGTGCGCCTTCTTCACCACGCTGTCTGTGTGGGTGGACTATTTCAGTTTGTCCGTGATGTTTACGCCGAGGAACTTAAAACTTTCCACCTTCTCCACTACTGTCCCGTCGATGTGGATAAGGGGGTGCTCCCTCTGCTGTTTCCTGAAGTCCACGATCATCTCCTTTTGTTTTGTTGACATTGAGTGAGAGGTTATTTTCCTGACACCACACTCCGAGGGCCCTCACCTCCTCCCTGTAGGCCGTCTCGTCATTGTTGGTAATCAAGCCTACCACTGTTGTGTCGTCTGCAAACTTGATGATTGAGTTGGAGGCGTGCTTGGACACGCAGTCGTGGGTGAACAGGGAATACAGGAGAGGGCTGAGAACGCACCCTTTTGGGGCCCCAGTGTTGAGGATCAGCGGGGTGGATATGTTGTTTCCTACCCTCACCACCTGGGCCGGCCCGTCAGGAAGTCCAGGACGCAGTTGCACAGGGCTGGGTTGAGACCTAGGGTCTCGAGCTTAATGACGAGCTTGGAGGGTACTATGGTGTTAAATGCTGAGCTGTAGTCGATGAACAGCATTCTTACATAGGTATTCCTCTTGTCCAGATGGGTTAGGGCAGTGTGCAGTGTGTTTGCGATTGCGTCGTCTGTGGACCTATTGGGACGGTAAGCAAATTGGAGTGGGTCTAGGGTGTCTGGAAGGATGGAGGTGATATGATCCTTGACTAGTCTCTCAAAGAACTTCATGATGACGGAAGTGAGTGCTACGGGGCGATAGTCATTTAGCTCAGTTACCTTAGCTTTCTTGGGAACAGGAACAATGGTGGCCCTCTTGAAGCATGTGGGAACAGCAGACTGGGATAAGGATTGATTAAATATGTCCGTAAACACACCAGCCAGCTGGTCTGTGCATGCTCTGAGGACGTGGCCAGGGATGCCATCTGGCCTGGCAGCCTTGCGAGGGTTAACACATTTAAATGTTTTACTCACGTTGGCTGCGGTGAAGGAGAGCCTGCAGGTTTTGGTAGCGGGCCGTGTCGGTGGCACTGTATTGTCCTCAAAGCGAGCAAAGAAGTTGTTTGGTTTGTCTGGGAGCAAGACATCGTGGTCCGCAACATGGCTGGTTTTCTTTTTGTAGTCCGTGATTGACTGTAGACCCTGCCACATACCTCTCGTGTCTGAGCCCTTGAATTGTGACTCTACTTTGTCTCTATACTGACGCTTAGCTTGTTTGATTGCCTTGCGGAGGGAATAGCTACACTGTTTGTGTTCAGTCATGTTTCTGGTCGCCTTACCCTGGTTAAAAGCAGTGGTTCGCGCTTTCAGTTTTTCGCGAATGCTGCCATGGGGAAGGTTTAGCTGTATTATAAACTCAGACCTGGCTGGTCTGTTATGTTCAGAATTCTGTGGAATTCATAACATTGTTGGACAGGTTTAAATGTTTTTGCTATTTGTACCCATAGATCCAGTTATTTTAGTCCATAGTCAACACTCCAATAAGAAATTGGGAGAACACTCATTAGATTGCGCCTGTGTGTGTGGGGGTGTGTGTGTGTACACGCAGAACATTGAGGGAGTAGGCCTACCTACTTAAACATTGGGAGCATTAATAGCTGTATTTTACAGCCAAAACGTTTTCAGCGTAAACTTAAATGATTAAAACCAGATATAAAGTAAGTAGAAAAAATACTGGAGCTATATATTTGAAACAATATAATCTTTTTGGGGAAAAAATCAGCAAAATAAAAACTAGACAGTCAGGGATGATGTAAAATAAAACAAAATGTCATAGATTTCTTTATATAATGTCAGATAGCATAAAAACACAGCATAAGCCATGGTAAAATGTGTACAATTGCAGAAAGATTCTACCTGTTTCCTCCAGCATCTTCACAAGGCCCTTTGCTGTTGTTCTGGGATTGATTTGCACTTTTCGCACCAAAGTACGTTCATCTCTAGGAGACAGAACGCGTCTCCTTCCAGAGCGGTATGATGGCTGTGTGGTCCCATGGTGTTTATACTTGCGTACTATTGATTTTACAGATGAACAAGGTACCTTCAGGCATTTGGAAATTGCTCCCAAGGATGAATCAGACTTGTGGAGGTCTACAATTATTTTTCTGAGGTCTTGGCTGATTTCTTTTGATTTTCCCATGATGTCAAGCAAAGAGGCACTGAGTTTGTACAGAGGCCTTGAAATACATCCACAGGTACACCTCAAATTGACTCAAATTATGTCAATTGGCCTATCAGAAGCTTCTAAAGCCATGACATCATTTTCTGGAATTTTCCAAGCTGTTTAAAGACACAGTCAACTTAGTGTATGTAAACTTCTGACCCACTGGAATTGTGATACAGTGAATTATAAGTTAAATAATCTGTCTGTAAACAATTGTTGGAAAAATGATTGTGTCATGCACAAGGTAGATGTCCTAACCGACTTGCCAAAACTATAGGTTGTTAATAAGAAATCTGTGGAATGTTTTAATGACTCCAACCTAAGTGTATGTAAACCTCTGACTTCAACTGTAGGTCAAATAGGGGAGAGACGTTGTGCCATGAGGTGTTACTTTATTCATTTTTTGAAACCAGGTTTGCTGTTCATTTGAGCAATATGAGAGTTCCATGCAATAATGGCTCTATATATTATTGTACGCTCTTGAATTTGTTCAGGATATGGGGACTGTGAAAAGACCCTGGTGGCATTTATGGTGGTGTAAGAGTGTGTGACCGAGCTGTGTACGTCAACTACGCAAACAATTTTGAATACTCAACACAATGTTCCTTATAAAAAAAGAAGAAGGGATGCAGTCAGTCTCTCAACTCTTAGCCAAGAGAGACTGGTATGCATAGTATTCATATTAGCCCTCTGATTACAATGAAGAGCAAGACATGCAGCTCTGTTCTCGACCACACGACTGAACAATAATCAAGATAAGACAAAATTATAGCCTGCAGAACTTGCTTTTTGGAGTGTGGTTTCGAAAAATCTCTTCATTACGGACAGACCTCTCCCCATCTTTACTACAACCATTGAATCTATATGTTTTGACCATGACAGTTTACAATCTAAGGTAACACCAAGTAATTAGTCTCCTCAACTTGTTCAACAGCCACACCATTCATTACCAGATTCATTACCCCCAAGCCATAAGACTCCTGAACAGGTAATCAAACTGCTACCCGGACTTTATGCATTGTGTGCCCCCCCCTTCCCAACCACTCTTTTTATGCTGCTGCTACTCTCATATATGCATAGTCACTTTAACTATTCATTCATGTACATACTACCTTAATTGGGCCAACCAACCAGTGCTCCCGCACATTGGCTAACCGAGCTATCTATCTGCATTGTGTCCCGCCACCCACCAACCGCCAACCCCTTTTTTACACTACTGCTACTCTCTGTTCATCATATATGCATAGTCACTTTAACCATAGCTACATGTACATACTACCTCAATCAGCCTGACTAACCGGTGTCTGTATGTAGCCTCGCTACTGTATATAGCCTCGCTACTGTATATAGCCTGTCTTTTTACTGTTGTTTTATTTCTTTACTTACCTATTGTTCACCTAATACCTTTTTTGCACTATTGGTTAGAGCCTGTAAGTAAGCATTTTACTGTAAGGTCTACACCTGTTGTATTCGGCGCACGTGACAAATAAACGTTTATTTGATTTTAACTTAGGGAATGATTTGTACCAAATACAATGCTCTTAGTTTTAGAGATGTTCAGGACCAGTTTATTACTGGCCATCCATTCCAAAACAGACTGCAACTCTTTGTTAAGGGTTTCAGACACTTCATTAGCTGTGGTTGCTGATGTGTATATGGTCGAATCATAAGCATACATGGACACACATGCTTTGTTTAAGAAACTGACTGTTAGAATTGTTAAGGCTCCGTGGATTTATGAGTAATTTAAAAACTGTATGGTTGAAAGAGATGGTGCAAAATGAGTGGCTAATAAGTCTGGCTGCACATCTGACTGGCTCACTTACTGAAAATATATATATTTTTGGACTAAACTCTGTAATAAAAAAAAACTGTAATATCAAGCCAAGATCAATTGTGTAAAATCTTTGCAGTACTTTAATCCAAATTATGGGTAGAAGGAGAAAGTCAACATCTTTCATCGAATCAGATGGATTATTCATCACAAAACCATTTTATGTTGCCAATCATTTTTAATAATTACTTCATTGGCATAGTGGGCAAACTTGGGCAGGAAATGCCAACCCCGAACAGTGAGCCATCGTACTCATGCATAAATAAACTAATAATGAAAGAAAACCATTGCAAGTTTGAATTTTGTAAAGTTAGTGTGGGAGAGGTGGAAAAATGATTGTTATCAATTCAATAATGACAAACCTGGCATTGACAACTTAGATGGAAAGCTACTGAGGATGGTAGATAACTCTATAGCCTCTCCTATCTGTTCACACAAAACCCATTTCACAGTGAAAACAAATCCCTTACCTTTTGAAGAACTTCTGCTGAGGGCTTCCCAAGTGTCCAACGAAGACATCCAATGGTTATTTTGTTAGAAAAAGTCATTTATTGTATCCATAAATCTCCGTTTGGTTGGCGCGTTATGTTCAGAAAATCCAACGTCGAATCGCCCATTGAAACGTGAAGAGAACGCGTTCAAATATAAACTTTTCCTAAACAAATCAAATACCAGTTATAATGCATCCTTAGCTATCCTTTTATGAATATTAGCGATAATAGTTCACTCCGATGGTCACCTAAATATTATATAAGTAAAATAAAGTGGGGCGCACACCCAGACTCGCGCCCGAGAAAACTTGTTGACATTTCAGGTCCCCTTACCATTTCCTGTTCCTATCCGTTTTGCTTACTCCAATCATTCCCAGTCTTTGTATATAGACTGTTGACATCTAGTGGAAGCCATAGGTACTGCAATCCAGGAGCTGGATTGCCTTGAAGTCAATGGGGAGAGTGTCAAACAGAGCAAAGGTCACCAAAAACTGCATTTCCGGATGGATTTTCCTCGGGTTTTCGCCTGCTGTATCAGTTCTGTTATACTCACAGACATTATGTTAACACGTTTAGAAACTAAAGAGTGTTTCCTATCCAATAGTACTAATTATGTGCATATCTTATTTTCTGAGCCTGAGTGGCAGGCATTTTACATTTTACCAGACTCTCCAAAACTGTCACCTCTGCTGCCGCTCCCTAAGAAGTTAACAGGTGCATGTTTATCAATAATTGGAAGAAGTAATTTCATAAATTCATCAGACCAACAAATCTTCATAACATCATCCACTTAAGAATCACAGCAAAATATTTTGTATGATCTCTTATACACCATTTTAGGCCCAGCATCTGGAACTTTGGTATTCCTGGATATAGCCACTATATTGTGATTACTGCATCCAATGGGCACGGATTATATATCTACAGTATTATAAAACATGTGATCAAAACATGTGGATGATCTTGTTACTGTAGTGGATATATTTATGTTTTATTTGTTTAGGGGGTAAATCACCTTTAATAATACTGCAGATATATTGTAGATTCTACATTGTAGAATTATGGTGAACACATCAAAACTATGAAATAACACATATAGAATCATGTAGTAACCAAAAAAGTGTTAAACAAATGGGATGAGTTGGACTGCAAAGTGAAGGAAAAGCAGGCAACAAGTTCTCAGCGTATGTGGGAACTGTTGGAAAAGCATTCCAGGTGAAGCTGGTTGAGAGAATGCCAAGAATGTGCAAAGCTGTCATCAAGGCAAAGGGTGGCTACTTTGAACAATCTTACATTTTGATTTGTTTAACACCTTTTTGGTTGCTACATGATTTCATATGTGTTATTTAATAGTTTTGATGTCTTAGAAAATAGTACAAATAAAGAAAAACCCAGGAATGAGTAGCTGTGTCAAAACTTTTCACTGGTACTTTATTAATATGGGCCATTTTCAGCCCTTTCCTGGCTAGCTTATGGAAAAGTGCAAACAATGCAAGTGAAGAAAATATACATTCAGCAGTTTATTTATTAGTTTGTGTGTGTAAGTGTGTGTGTGCTGCGGGGTTGAAACCCATAGGCTTGGCTATCTCATCATCTTTTGGGAGGGAGGGTGCTAACTGTTCTTCAGGTCCTGGACCTCTCTGTTATTAGTTGACTCCACCAGTATTAAACAAAACACTTGAAGCTATTTTCTTGTTGTTGTAACAACTGCTGGTATAACAATTTTTGTTAGTTTAGAAGATCCTTCACCTGTGATAGAGAGACACTACTGTCCTCAATGGTACTCCCGCCGGTTTTGGTCTTTGTCATGGTAGC
The DNA here is from genome assembly GCA_003317085.1 of Hucho hucho. NCBI lineage: Eukaryota > Metazoa > Chordata > Actinopteri > Salmoniformes > Salmonidae > Hucho > Hucho hucho. The sequence continues at coordinate 6,844 of QNTS01000842.1, forward strand.
AAAGTAGGTTACGCTGTTACTCCTCGCAGTTCCAGACAGGGGAGGTCGCAGGGAAGATTGGAAACAACAACAAACAGCAGGGATCTAGACAACCGCAAGCCCAGGACAATCCGCGGTCCCAGCCACAATTACTAACTGTGTTGCAGGCTGTGTTCAAGCCCTCAAGAAAACCCAGCTAGCTTGATAGGCAGCTAGCTAGCAGCTAGGCTAGCTGCTACGCCAAACCGCTCCTCAGACCCGGCTTTGGTTGGCAGGATCTCTTTGGCACATGACATGGAGTGGGTTAGCTAAATAAATTGGATTCCGTGGTCTGTAGGTGTAGTGATGGGCATTAATCAAAAGCTGTGGTATAAATATTCTGAAAGTGAACACTGACAGTGATCAACAGGGCACTATAGTAAATCTGGGCCACAATGACTTGGACTAAACATTCTGACCATTCATTTTAAAGAGACAGGCACCCGAGAGATGGCAAACATGGAAGACGTCGTCTGTGTGAGGGGGCCGAACATGTTGGCATTGTTACACTTGGCCCTTGGCTGTGTGCCACAGGAAGCTATGGATGAGAGCAAATGTTATCTCCCATTGCGTAGGGCAACATCCTGTTACCCGACTTGTACCTTGTGCATAGCTGTGGCTGCCATGGATACCACCAGAGGTGTGGTAATTAGTGTGCTTATTGCACAGGTGTGTGTATCATACAAAACGCTAATATCATACAAAATCCAGTCAACCCAACTGCCTGGATAGGTTAGTCAAATCAAGAAGGATGTTCTTTTAGAAAGAAGAGGACAGCAGAGGTGAGCAGATCAAGGCAGAGGAGAGCAAATGTGCAAGACAGGTAGTATAGAAAAGATATAGGCCTAAAGTGTTTGACCAGGTCCAGTTAAGTCAGTATCATCTCCCTGACAAAGCCCTTGCTCCCACATACGGAGATACAGTTCATGGTCCTATGACACTTAATCCTGCAACAGCTTGCTCCACAGTCACCCAACCACCTGACGTTTGTTTTCCCTTATCCTAGAAACGCTGCTGGCGCACAAAAGACTGGGACTGGGGAAACAGTAGTGTTGATAGGGAAGAGAAAGAGGGAGAGATCGATGCAGATACAGAGATTTCCAGGAACAGGGCAGCCAGGTTGAGGGGGGCAGAATGGGGGTCGATGGACCCGGGTGCTGCTGCCGCTAGGCTGGCACTGCCTCCCCCACCGCCCTGCACTCCCCCTCTCTCCCGCTATCATTCAGGGCCCAGTGTTTGTCCAGGAGCCAGTAAAAGTGACACCAGCAGCTGTCCAAACAACCCGGTCCGACCCCCCAGAGGGGCACCCCAGCCCACAGCCAAGACCCCCACATCTCCCCCCCGATTCCACTCTGCTCAGTCCTCCCACTGTCATCACTGGGGAAACAGGGGAGAGGAGCAGGAGATGTAGTGGGAGAGAGAGAGAGATGGAGGAGAGGAGAGGAGGAGCGAGAGGAGGAAGAAGATGGTGGGGAAAACCGTAATGATTTGTGTTAACCTCTCAGGGATCATTGGGGCGCTAGAGCCCCACTCCCGACACTACCAGGTGAAATGTGAGGCGCCAAATTCAAAATCCCAAAGTTGAATTATTAAACATCCACCAATATACAAGTGTTTCATACTCATCAAAAGCTCTGTTTCTTGGCAATATCACAGCGTTGTCAGATTTCAAAAAGGCTTTACGGCGAAAGCACTACATTTGATTGTTTGAGGGCAGCACCTCACATACTTTTCACATAGCCATGAATTCATTAGCCAGCGTGGCACACACATAACACATTTCACAGCAAAAACAAATCAATTACCTGTTGAAGAACTTCTGCTGAGGTCATCCTAAGTGTCCAACGAAGACAATCCATGGTTCTTTTGTTAGAAAAAGTCATTTATTATATCCATAAATCTCCATTTGGTTCGCGCGTTATAATCAGAAACTACAGCGTCCACACCTCCATTGAAACGTGACTAGAACTCGTTCAACTTATACCTATAAACTTGTCCAAGAACAATCAAACATCATTTTAAATGTATCCTTAGGAACACTTTTACGTATATTTACTATAATAAATCAACCGGAATATAAACTGAGCTCTACAGACGGAGGAAAACACAGNTGGGGCGCTAGCGCCCCACTCCCGACACTACCAGGTGAAATGTGAGGCGCCAAATTCAAAATCCCAAAGTTGAATTATTAAACATCCACCAATATACAAGTGTTTCATACTCATCAAAAGCTCTGTTTCTTGGCAATATCACAGCGTTGTCAGATTTCAAAAAGGCTTTACGGCGAAAGCACTACATTTGATTGTTTGAGGGCAGCACCTCACATACTTTTCACATAGCCATGAATTCATTAGCCAGCGTGGCACACACATAACACATTTCACAGCAAAAACAAATCAATTACCTGTTGAAGAACTTCTGCTGAGGTCATCCTAAGTGTCCAACGAAGACAATCCATGGTTCTTTTGTTAGAAAAAGTCATTTATTATATCCATAAATCTCCATTTGGTTCGCGCGTTATAATCAGAAACTACAGCGTCCACACCTCCATTGAAACGTGACTAGAACTCGTTCAACTTATACCTATAAACTTGTCCAAGAACAATCAAACATCATTTTAAATGTATCCTTAGGAACACTTTTACGTATATTTACTATAATAAATCAACCGGAATACAAAACTGAGCTCTAAAGACGGAGGAAAACACAATGCGCGCTTCCCAAGGGCGCGCGCCCACTACTATAGACATCCAAGGAGGCACTTCCTTATTCCCTCTTCTTCTCTGCTCTAATTCATCTGAACAGCATCAAAACACTTTCTAGAGACTGTGGACATCCAGAGGAAGCGATAGGTACTGCATTCATATGCCCTTTTATGGGCATTTTCATGAGGGAGGTGTTCCAAATGAGGCACTCTGTGAAAACCACTTTCTCCAGGACAGAAATTCCTCGGGTTTTTGCCTGCCATATCCGTTCTGTTTTACTCACAGACAAATGGTTAACAGTTTTACAAAATTCAGAGTGTTTCCTATCCAATGGTACCAAATATTTGCATATCCTATTTTCTGGGCCTGAATGGGAGGCATTTTACTTTGGGCACGCCAGGCTCTCCAAAACGGTCAAGTTGTGCAGTGATCCCTGAGAGGTTAACGCCTGTAATCGCTGTGAAAGGATGCATGTAGGGTGTTAAGATGATGTTTAAGGAATAGCCTACTTTTCAGTTTAGCTGACAATACATCAATTGATCACCAACTGCAAATGTAACCTAAACCAAGATATGGCCTCATTGCACCATCCTACTTACCTTTTCGATACATTAACCAGTGATGGTCCACTGCATTAGTACAGAATGGAAACCACTGTATGTTACAATATCGTATAACCTAATTTTCCCATCTAAATGGCAGCACCTGCTGCCATGTAAAAATAGGATGTTGTGACTTAGTGAAGCAGAAAACCTTTAATAGGAGTGATTACACTTTATGGCATTCAAGGCCCTCTCTCACATCCCTACTGTCAATAATAACAAGGCCAGCATATAAGTGTGGCTTATAACTCACCCTCTATCCCTCTCTCCAACCCTCATCCTGTCCTGATTTCTTTTCCCGCCTTTACCTAATTTCCAACAGGTAGACCTACATTTTATTTGTCAAGCACTTTAAATTTTAAATTGCATTTGTTGTAAGAAATGTGCTATATAAATAAAGCTTTACTGATTGATTGATATTACCGGTGGTGTATGGGCAAACAATGTATAGAGGCCAACCTCTTGGACTATTGTGTTTGACATGACATGACAGAGTGGTATGTACTGTATGTGTGAATTATGTTCATGTCCGGGAGGCTGCAGCACCAGCAGGACCAGCAGGAGCAGGCATTTTGAGGTCAGCCAGGTAGACAAAGGCCGCGCCCAGGGCAAAGCCCACCGCCACAGGGACGAACGCAAACAAGCCATACTCTCCCGAATCCTCTGCCATGTCTATGGCCGGCGCCAGCAACGACCAATAGGATGCTGCCAACATCACCTAAGGGCAAAGCAAAAAGGAAGTAACAGTTATCGGGTATTCATATTTGCTGTGTGCAGTCGGCTTCTGCTCAGAGTGGCGAAGTTCAGTTGGCCTCAAAATAAAAAATCCAACAGAGAAAGTCCTCGGGGGATCTCACTCTTTTGGAATAGGACTGTTGTGCAATGATAAAGGTGACCCCCATTCCCTCAGCAACATTTGGCATGAATTTTATGCAGCAACACAAATAACGAAAAGGGACAGAGGACAAAAAATAAACACTGCCTCCAAAATTCAAATAGGCCTGAAGAAATCTTGCTAAAGAGATACAGCTCTCCAAGTTGTATCTGCAACTGTGAGTTAGTGAAAGGTTTCCGTCAAGTGATGAATTTTGAGTGGACAGTAAGACCTTAGCTAGAGATGTCTGTTAACACATGGAAATTTTGATTTCACATGCACACACACGCAACTAACACACAAACACACATCCTCTGGAATACGTCACAAACACATCCCTATAGGCCCGGGCACTTTCCTCATTCCTCCTGATCCAGCAGGGAGTGTGAGTGTGCGTGTGTGTCAGGGCTCTACAGTGCTACCATTTAAGTCGCATACCCTCCTACTGTGCTACCTGGAATTTTTATTTGGGAGTATTGTGCTCCAAAATGTATTGTAAAAGATGTCAGCACATAGCCCTGTGTGTGTGTGTGTACTGTTCAGTTCAAAAGGAACATCCTAAAAAGCCCCACAACATCCAACAACGCACTACTTCCCAATAGCTTGATCAAAGACATTCATTCCACCTTGTACTAGGGAAGAGCTAGCCTTGCTGATGCGAGACACATGACCACACAGCAAGGAAGAGCTGTGACTAGTTGATCTGGAAAGGAGGCCATTTGTTAATGCAGAATTCGCTCAGAAATTAAGCAGATGCACTGATTGGTTCTCTCAAATGTTTTTTCTTCCTTGGGTGTTAAGACCTCTCCTTGTTTGGATTTGACATTCAACAGTTGTAATGGAAGGGGGCAGCGCTCAGGGGATGCATGTGGATATGACTGGTGGTGTTTGAGTGAGAAAGACAAGTAGGAGAACCAACCAGCAAAAGCACAGTCCACTTCATTATCAACGCATCATGCCGACAACATGAAAACAGCCTTTCAAGACTATGAAGTCAGGACCGGAGGACTTCGAGTTTGGTATCAGCCATACTAGGGGCGAGCAGAGAAATAATAAGAAGCAAAGGCTGCTGACAGGAGTGTGTTGCTTGTGAGTTTCTGTCTCAACGGTGGCATTATGCCACTTACTCTGGGAACATAAGCAATAGCTGAGGATAGAACTCATGGCAAGAACAGGATTGGTCACCAGCTGACTCTCTTCAGGCAATGGGTTTAGACATGGTTCTTAGTCATCAACATTACTTATTCCTTCATAGTACCTCTGGTACCGGAAGGGGGCACATGTCATCTGATGCCAGCACTCTCCTTTTTGGTAAAATAGCCCTTACACAGCCTGGAGGTGTTTGGTCATAGTCCTGTTGAAAAACAAATGATATAGATAGATATATATACACACACATACTGAACAGAAATATAAACGCAACATGCAACAATTCAACCATTTTACTGAGTTATAGTTCATATAAGGAAATCAGTCAATTGAAATTAATTAATTAGGCCCTAATCTATGGATTTCACATGACTGGGCAGGGGCACAGCCACTCAGAATAATTTTTTCCACACAAAAGGGCATTATTACAGAATATCTCCTCAGTTTCATCAGCTCTCCAGGTGCAGTGGTCTTCTGTGTACTTAGCAAGAAAGAGAGAGGAGCAAGAGAGAGAGAGGAGGGAGAGGGCGTTGGCACTGGGAGAGATGGATGTGGTAATTAGCTACAGGCAACGAGTGTGCCAAGTTGCTTATTGATTCAGGTGTCATGAACGGCATGCCCTTCTTTCAGGAGAAATGGTGCTTCTGAAACTTCTGCATCAGACCCAGATAGGGAGCTGTCATTAGAATGCAAAACATTCCTTTGTAGAAGAAATGTGTACAATAACAAAAGGAGATAGAAAAGATAGGAAAGTGTGAACCATAGTGAAGGAAAAACTGAGGTTTATGTTCATTTCTTTCTTCACACAAGGTTGAAATTGAATCACTGATGACCTTACTGGATACAATAGCCGATATTACAATCCTTCATCGGGTGCAAATTGGAATTTGAAATGAAGGAATTTCTTTAAAGTTATTCATAGTGGCTTCACATGATTGAATTCTTGTATGAAAGAGTTTCTTACAATGCATTCGCATTTCACTTGAGTGTATATGACTTTGTGTGTGTATATATATATATACAGTTGAAGTCGGAAGTTTACATACACTTAGATTGGAGTCATTAAAACTTGTTTTTCAACCACTCCACAAACTTCTTGTTAACAAACTATAGTTTTGGCAAGTCGGTTAGGACATCTACTTTGTGCCTGACACAAGTCATTTTTTCAAAAATTGTTTACAGACAGATTATTTAACTTATCGTTCACTGTATCCCAATTCCAGTGGGTCAGAAGTTTACATACACTAAGTTGACTGTGCCTTTGAACAGCTTGGAAAATTCTAGAAAATTATGTCATGGCTTTAGAAGCTTCTGATATGCTAATTGCCATCATTTGAGTCAATTTGAGGTGTACCTGTGGATGTATTTCAAGGCCTACCTTCAAACTCAGTGCCTTTTTCTTTGACATCATGGGAAAATCAAAAGAAATCAGCCAAAACCTGCACAAGTCTGATTCATCCTTGGGAGCAATTTCCAAACGCCTGAAGGTACCACGTTCATCTGTACAATCAATAGTACGCAAGTATAAACACCGTGGGACCACACAGCCGTCATACCGCTCAGGAAGGAGACGCATTCTGTCTCCTAGAGATGAACGTACTCTGGTGCGAAAAGTGCAAATCAATCCCAGAACAACAGCAAAGGACCTTATGAAGATGCTGGAGGAAACAAGTACAAAAGTATCTATATCCACAGTAAAACGAGTCCTATATCGACATAACCTGAAAGGCCGCTCAACAAGGAAGAAGCCACTGCTCCAAAACCACCATAAAAAAGACAGACTACGGTTTGCAACTGCACATGGGGACAAAGATCGTACTTTTTTGAGAAATGTCCTCTGGTCTGATGAAACAAAAATAGAACTGTTTGGCCTGACTCAGTTACACCAGCTCTGTCAGGAGGAATGGGCCAAAATTCACCCAACTTGGGAAGCTTGTGGAAGGCTACCCGGAACATTTGACCCAAGTTAAACAATTTAAAGGCAATGCTACCAAATACTAATTGAGTGTATGTAAACTTCTGACCAACTGGGAATGTGATGAAATAAATAAATAATAGCTGAAATAAATCATTCTCTGTACTATTATTCTGACATTTCACATTCTTAAAATAAAGTGGTGATCCTAACTGACCTAAGACAGGGAATGCTTACAAGGATTACATTTCAGGAATTGTGAAAAACTCAGTTTAAATCTATTTGGCTAAGGTGTATGTAAACCTCCGACTTATTATAGCTCCGTAAATCAAAAAATTTCTGTGGTGCCCCGACTTCCTAGTTAATTAAGTTTATGTGATTAGTTTAATCACGTAATAATAATTACACATCGAGAATTGATTTGATGAAATAAGTCTTCACATTTAATGTTAGTAAAGACACAACACAAGTCTCTTCTTATTGGTGTCCTTTAGTAGTGGTTAAAGACTTGATTCACGCAGTCTCCTCTGAACAGTTGATGTTGAGATGTGTCTGTTACTTTACTTTATTTGGGCTGCAATTTCTTATGCTGGTAACTCTAATGAACTTATCCTCTGCAGCAGAGGTAACTCTGGGTCTTCCTTTCCTGTGGGTGTCCTCATGAGAGCCCGTTTCATCATAGCGCTTGATAGTTTTTGCAACTGCACTTGAAGAAACCTTCAAAGTTCTTGACATTTTCCAGATTGACTGACCTTCATGTCTTAAAGTAATAATGGACTGTTGTTTCTCTTTGCTTATTTGAGCTGTTCTTGCCATAATATGGACTTGGTCTTTTACCAAATAGGGTCATCTTCTGTATACCACCCCAACCCTTGTCACAACACAACTGATTTGCTCAAACATGTTAAAATGGAAATTAACAAATTAACTTTTAAAAAGGCACACCTGTTAAATGAAATGCATTCCAGGTGACTACCTATGAAGCTGGTTGAGAGAATGTCAAGAGTGTGCAAAGCTGTCATCAAGGCAAAGGGTGGCTACTTTGAAGAATCTCAAATTTTGATTTGGGTAGTAATGTTATGAGTTGGGATTATGATTCATTGTTTAGCAGGCTAGACAAACTAAACAAAAGACCACTGCAAGTAACCATTTTATTACACCTTCTGTATCCTGTGCATGTGACAAATAAAGTTAGATTTTATTTTAAATAATATGTGTTTACCAGAGACGGTAATGTGAAGAACATGGCCTGCACAAAGTGAAATTAGGATATAACGTTAGGCCAACGAGACAGTGTCCAAGTTCTAGAATTCTCTGGCAGAATGCCCTAGCTTTGATTTCGTCACACTCACAACCATAAGCTATTTTATGTAATTGGCTCACCTTAACTTGTAAATAATGATCTTGTTGTGAGTTTATTTTCCTGTAATAATGAAGACAAATGAGCTGAAGTGAAGACATTGTGCAGCTATATGATATGGTCATTATTTGAACTGGCTAGCCAGCTAAATTAACACTAGATTGACTTAGAAATGTATTTTAAAACTGGTGGGTTTTTTTGTGTTAAAATACAGTTATGCTATTTTGGACCACCACACTGCTGATGTCATGCAGCCTGTAGTTTTTGTGTTTATACTTTTTGAGAACGACAACGACAAGTTTGATGTCGGACGACAATAGAATGTTCATATCACTGTGACAACTGTCGATAGACGTAGTATAAACCAGCCTTTAGTTTTGAAATCTTTGGTTGTTTAGTACATGGATTCACATGTGAATCCTTAAAGAGATGGATGGGGGTAAAGCGTAGGAGGGTGTGAACGATGCTGAATGGGTGTAGACAAAGGAGATCTCCAGTAGGTTTACCAAAATATTCAAGGGCCAAGTTTATAAACTTTTAAAGTAGAATTACTTTCCCATTGTTCTTCAACTGTAGTTTCTGATTTACCATTTTCTAGATCTAATTTTATCCAATGTAAAAATAAATACACTTTCAAATTTTGCTACATAAGGCCAAATCGAGCCGGTTAGTCACATATGTATGGATGTACACTGAACAAAAATATAAATCGCAACATGTAAAGTGTTGGTCCCCATGTTTCTTGAGCTGAAATAAAAGATCCCAGAAATGTTCCATACGTACAAAAAGCTTATTTATCTCAAATTTCTTTACATCCCTGTTAGTGAGCATTTCTCCTTTGCCAAGATAATCCATCCATCTGACAGGTGTGGCATATCAAGAAGCTGATTAAACAGCATGATCATTATGGAGGTGTAATAAAAGGCCACTCTAAAATGTGCAGTTTTGTCAGACAACACAATGCCACAGATGTCTCAAATTTTGAGGGAACGTGCAATTGGAATGAAGGAATGTCCACCAGACATGTTGCCAGAGAATTGAATGCTCATTTCTCTACCTCCAACATTGTTTTTCGAGAATTTGGCAGTACGTTCCAACCAGCCTCATAACTGCAGACCACGTGAAAGCTACTGTAAATTGGACATGGCAGTTAGATTAACAAGAATTTAAGATTTCTGCCTGGTTTCTACCCGGCATTTATGACCTGAGGTAATAAATCTTGTTTAGGAGAGTGAGTGAGAGAGAGAGAGAGAGAGAGAGAGAGGGGGGGGGGGGGCACGATCTACACCCAGAAAGGGCCACGTCATGACACTTGCTTGGGCCAAGAAACTTGAGAAATTGACATTAGACCGGTGGAAATCTGTCCTTTCGTCTAATGAGACCAAATGTGAGATTTTTGGTTCCAACCGCCTTGTGTTTGTGAGACGCAGAGCAGGTGAACGGATGCTCTCCGCATTGGTGGTTCCCACCGTGAAGCATGGAGGAGAGGGTGAGATGGTGTGGGAGTGCTTTGCTGATGACACAGTCAGTGATTTATTTTGAATTCAAGGCACACTTAACCAGCATGGCTACCACAGCATTCTGCAGTGACATGCCATCCCATCTGGTTTGCGCTTAGTGGGACTACCATTTGTTTTTCAACAGGTCAATGACCTAACACACCTCCAGGCTGTGTAAGGGCTATTTGACCAAGAAGGAGAATGATGGAGTGCTGCATCAGATGACCTGGCCTCCACAATCCCCCGACCTCAACCCAATTGAGATGGTTTGGGATCAGTTGGACTTCAGAGTGAAGGAAAAGCAGTCAACAAGTTCTCAGCATATGTGGGAACTCCTTCAAGAAAAGCATTCTAGGTGAAGCTGGTTGGACAATGCCAAGAGTGTACAAAGCTGTCATCAAGACAAAGGGTTGACACTGAAGATTCTCAAATATAATATATATATTTTGATTTGTTTAACACTTTTCTGGTTACCACATGATTCCAAATGTGTTATTTCATAGTTTTGATGTCTTCACTATTATTCTACAATGTAGATAATAGTAAAAATAAAGAAAAACCCTTGAATGAGTAGGTGTGTCCAAACTTTTGATTAGTACTGTAAATATATACACAGTGCATTCGGAAAGTATTCAGGCCTCTTGACTTTTCCCACATTTTGTTACGTTACAGCCTTATTCTAAAATGGATACGACACTCATCAATCTACACAAAATAACCCATGATGACAAAGAGAAAAGATTTTTTGAATTATTTGCAAATGTATTAAAAACAACAAAAATACATTATTTACATATGCATTCAGACCCTTTGCTATGAGACTCAAAATTTAGCTCAGATGCATCCTGTTTCCATTGATCATCCTTGAGATGTTTCTACAACTTGATTGGCGTTCACGTGTGGTAAATTCAATTGATTGGACATGATATGGAAAGGAACACACATGTCTATATAAGGTCCCACAGTTGACAGTGCATGTCAGAGCAAAAACCAAGCCATGAGGTCGAAGGAATTGTCTGTAGAGCTCTGAGACAGGATTGTGGCAAGGCACAGATCTGGGGAAGGGTACCAACAAATTGCTGCAGCATTTAAGGCACCAAGAACACAGTGGCCTCCTTCATTCTTAAATGGAAGAAGTTTGAAACCACAAAGACTCTTCCTAGAGCTGGCCGCCCGACCAAACTGAGCAATCAGGGGAGAAGGGCCTTGGTCAGAGAGGTGACCAAGAACCCGATGGTCACTCTGACAGAGCTCCAGAGTTCCTCTGTGGAGATGGGAGAACCTTCCAGAAGGACAACCATCTCTGCAGCACTCCACCAATCAGGCCTTTATGGTAAAGGGGCCAGACGGAAGCCACTCCTCAGTAAAAGGAGGCACCTAAAGACTCCTCAGCCCCTCCTCAGACAAAATGCACCTAAAGACTCTCAGACCATGAGAAACAAGATTCTCTGGTCTGATGAAACCAAGATTGAACTCTTTGACCTGAATGCCAAGTGTCACTTGGTGAAGCTTGGTGGTGTCAGCATCATGCTGTGGGGATGATTTTCAGTGGCAGGGACTGGGAGACTAGTCAGGATCGAGGGAAAGATGACCGGAGAGAGTACAGAGATATCCTTGATGAAAACCTGCTCCAGAGCTCTCAGGACCTCAGACTGGGGGTGAGGGTTCACCTTCCAACAGGACAACGACCCTAAGCACACAGAAAAGACAACACAGGAGTGGCTTCGGGACAGGTTTCTGAATGTCCTTGAGTGGCCCAGCCAGAGCCCGGACTTGAACCCGATTGAACATCTCTGGAGAGACCTGAAAATAGATGTGCAGCGACGCTCCTGTTGGGGTTCGTTCATTGTTCCTTGTCAATCATTGGCTCATTGGTGAAATTAGCATTCAGACAATATCTTTAAGTAAATCAATCAAAAACCTTTATTAATGAAATTGCAGACAGAAGAAGCTCTTTAAATAAATAAGACCTACACCACTTTTAACATCACATTACTCAACACTAGTGAGACTCATGTCGCCTACGATAGGCCTAGAGTATATAGAAAAATATGACGTGACTCTCCGCCAATAATTACATATAGAGGATTGGAGGATGTTTCTGTAATTCAGTGATATTTTTTCCCATAGTAATTCGTTATGGATCCATAACTAAAACTTCAGCATTTTTAAAGAGTATTTTTATAATAATTTTATTAACGAAATCATAAGAGTGCCATTATTAGTTACATTGTTTTAGTTTGAACGTGCAGACTGGCACTAAGAACAGACCAGCGGGAACATTTCCCTAGTCAGCGCCATTATTAGTACAATGCCCCTTAAAGTGTTGCCAGTGTGGAGGGGTGGGGGTTCACCATGGGCTAGGTCGGTCTCTGTGCGCGGCTCTGCGGCCCACCCCTTTCCCCCTGCCCATCCCGTGCCCCCTACCCTCGTGCCTTGAACCTTGCGCGCTTTCAGTGTATACAGCTGGAGAACTCCAAGGCAATCCCAATGTGCGCCACTCGGGAGCCATGAACAATATGACCAATACATAATGACCAACATATATTGTCCTGCTAAAAACAGGGTTAATAATATATCTGTGAGAATATCCAACGGGCTTTTATATCATTCTAAGTTAACAATACTAATTATCGCTTTGTTTAAAAAATAACTATATTTTGGAGATTATTTATATTTCAAATAACGTAAAATGAGCGAGAAAAAGGCCATTCTTGAACATGGGGTGAGACATTGCTACATATTAGTAAATAAAGCCAGTTTGTTATTTAGAATTATTTATTTCTGTTTTTAGAGGGAGAGAAACCAAAAACCTACAATCATCTCATAGGTCTCCCAATCGAGGCCGGCATGGGTATTGAACCAGCATCTGTAGCAACACATCTTGCACTGCTATGCCTTAGACCGTTGCACCACTTAGGCGCTGTATAACGTAACCAGTTGGGTTTGGCCTACAGTTTTACAGTAAGAGCAAAATAACACAATAAAATAATAAAAACCTTAGTGTAACAACAGTTTTAGTAAGTAATATTGAAGCCGTGCACAGTTATCAGTTTCTATTTAGGTTTATGTCGCCCATTCAGTGTCAGTTAGTAGGACCCAAAAGAATAATCAGTGCTCTAACTTCCCCTTGAGCTGGTCTGGAGCAATGAAGTGGTGATGCAGGGTACCGTACTAAACCACAAATTACCTCTAAGTCCCGCAGCATAATCGCAAAACTTTTAGTGGAGCAACCACTGTAGATACAGAACAAAAAGAACGAACGACTGGGTCGCGTCTATAGATACAGAACAAAAAGAACGAACGACTGGGTCGCGTCTCTAGCAACATCAGATTTGTGTCGGGACTGAATCTTGTGGAAGGATGAAATAGTACGAATAATCAAAATAACGTTTTTAATGAAAATATGTCGATCGTTGTTTGAATATGTTGAGCATATCGGCTGACTTCCCATTGTATAAAAGTGATAATGCCCTCGAAGCCGGTGTTTGTTCAATATAGTTGCATGACTCGCCAGACCTCGACTTTGTCTCTGGCCTAACAACACCCGTGCCAATATATCAAACAAACAGCAGCTTCAAGGGCATCACTTAACTGTAGTATAGAGGCACAAAATAAGTTAGAGGAAAAACAAAACTAATTTGAGGTACTTATTCAAGAAACATCAAGTGGATGGAAAATTGTGAAAAATGCACAACAATTTTCTTGAATCTTCAACATAGAAATGCCACCATTTTTTATATGATTCACCAAATTATATTTTGAAAGAGGAAGCTAAATATTTTAAGCATATGTTTTCTTTTCAGTCTCTTCATTGCAGGGGTAGCAGGTAGCCTAGTGGTTAGAGCGTTGGGCCGAAAGGTTGCTAGATCGAATCCCCAAGCTGACGAGGTAAAAATCTGTTGTTCTGTCCCTGAAAAAGGCAGTTAACCCACTGTTCCTAGGCTGTCAATGTAAGTAAGAATTTGTTCTTAACTGACTTGCCTAGTTTTTTATTTAGGCAAGTTGAGAACAAGTTTAAAACTGCGACCTGGCCAAGATAAAGCAAAGCAGTTTGACACATACAACAACACAGAGTTACACATGGAGTAAACAAACATACAGTCAATAATACAGTAGAAAAACAAATCTACATACAATGTGTGCAAATGAGGTAAGATAAGGAACGTAAGGCAATAAATAGGCCATGGTGGCGAAGTAATTACAATAGAGCAATTAAACACTGGAATGGTAGATGTGCAGTAGATGAATATGCAAAGTAGAAATACTGGGGTGCAAAGGAGCAAGATAAATAAATAAATACGGTAGGGGATGAGGTAGTTGGTTGGGCTATTTACAGATGGGCTATGTACAGGTGCAGTGATCTGTGAGCTGCTCTGACAGCTGGTGCTTAAAGCTAGTGAGGGAGATAAGTGTCTCACGTTTCAGTGATTTTTGTAGTTCGTTCCAGTCATTGGCAGCAGAGAACTGGAAGGAAAGGTGGCCAAAGGAGGAATTGGCTTTGGGGGTGACCAGATATACCTGCTGGGGTGACCAGATATACCTGCTGGAGAAGTAGTTGGTGAACAAGGCGAGGCAATCATTTGAGAAACCAAGGCTGTTGAGTCTGCCGATAAGGATGTGGTGATTGACAGATTCGAAAGCCTTGGCCAGGTCAATGAATACGGCGGCACAGTATTGTCTTTTATCGATGGCGGTTATGATATAGTTTAGGACCTTGAGCGTGGCCAGCTCTGAAACCAGATTGCATAGCGGAGAAGGTACGGTGGGATTCGAAATGGTCGGTAATCTGTTTGTTAACTTGGCTTTCGAAGACCTTAGAAAGGCAAGGTAGGATAGATATAGGTCTGTAGCAGTTTGGGTCAAGAGTGTCTCCCCCTTTGAAGAGGGGGATGACCACAGCTGCTTTCCAGTTTTTGGGAATCTCAGACGACACGAAAGAAGAAGAAGAAGAAGTTTTATTTATATAGCGCCTTTCCATAGCTCAAGGTCGCTTTACATTGCACATTACAATACATTCAGAACACCCACACATACATCGCAGTCACATAGAATACACACTACCCAAAATGCATGTCAAACAGATATGTCTTCAACTGGATCTTGAATGCACCCACGGATGAGGTATTGCGTAGTGTAAGAGGTAGTGAATTCCATAATTGAGGAGCATTAACACCAAATGCCCTCCCACCTACAGTGGACAACCGGAAACGAGGGACGGTCAACAAACCAAGTTCAGCTGATCTAAGGGACCGAGCAGGGCGGTAAGGATAGAGTAAGTCAGAGAGATATTGGGGAGCAAGACCATTTAATGCTTTAAAAGTTAGAAGCAATACCTTAAAGTGGATACGTGATGCCACAGGTAGCCAGTGAAGGTCATGAAGCAGAGGAGTGATGTGAGCAGAGCGCCTAGTGGAGGTGAGAACTCTTGCTGCTGAGTTTTGAACATACTGTAATCTTGCAATAAGTTTTTTGGGAAGACCAAGAAGTAAGGCATTGCAATAGTCCAGGCGTGAAGTGATTAATGCATGAATTAGAGTTTCAGCATCAGCTAAAGTGAGAGAAGATCGGAGACGAGCAATATTACGAAGATGGAAAAAAGAGTTTTTAACAAGAGAAGAAATGTGAGAGCCAAAAGATAGAGTTGAATCGAATAAGACACCAAGGTTACGAATCAATGACGAAGGCTTAACGTGGATTCCATCAACATCAAAGGACTGGTCAATCCTTTTGGCTGAGGCAGTAGAACCAATCAATAATATCTCAGTTTTATTATCATTCAGTTTAAGGAAATTCAGGGACATCCATTTCTTGATGTCCCTGATACATTCAGTGAGTGAGTCAGGCAAAGATAACCTATCAGAGCTGGTGGTGAGGTAGATTTGAATATCATCAGCATAGCAATGGAACTGAAGTCCGTGCCTGCGTATGATATCACCGAGTGGAGATATGTAGATGATGAATAATAATGGGCCAAGAACCGAACCTTGAGGGACACCCTGTGTAAGNTTGGATATTGGTCTGTAATTTCCCATGTTTAGGTGGTCTAGGCCTGATTTTTTAAGAATGGGCGTTACCGCAGCCATTTTTAAATCTGCTGGAACAAAGCCGGACGCCAAACTACAGTTAATCATATGTGTTATGAAGGGTGCAACCTCAGGGACACACAACTTAAGCAAAACAGTAGGTGTAGGATCAAGTTGGCAGGATGTGGAATTTGACTTCACAATTAGATCACTTATAGCAGTTGGAGTAGTTAGAGTGAAAGCAGAGAGAGAGTTTGTAGAATGAGTAAAATCAGCTATTATTAAGTGAACATTTGAGTCACTTGGATGAAGAGTGTTTTTGACGATGGATGCAGTGATTGACTTTAATTTGTCAGAGAAAAATTGTAAAAAGCTATTTACAAGCCCCACAGAGCCCGACATAACATGTTGTGGTGGATTTGTGAGTTTGCTAACCATTGCAAAGAGTGATTTGGGCCTGCACTTGGAATTTCTAATGGTAGAGGTGAAATAAGAGGATCTTGCATCGTTAAGGGCTGTACGGTACTTAAGCAAGTGCTCTTTAAAAGCCAAAGAGTGGACAACAAGTCCAGTTTTCCTGTATAGTCTTTCTAGGCGGCGACCCTCGGTTTTTATCGTTCGTAGTTCAGGAGTGAACCATGGTGAGGCACGAGTAGATGGAACCAGTCTAGTTATGACAGGAGCCTGCCTCTCAAGTATTTGAGACAAGACATTATTGTATATACAGCAGATTTCTGATGGACAATTTAATAGTAGACATTCTGACAAAGAAGAATCCCTTATTAAAGCAGAGAAAGAAGATGGATTCACAGAATTGATTTTACGATAGGTCAGCATTTTCTTCAGTGGTGATATAGATATAGGAAAACTACAACTGAAGCTTATGAATTTGTGATCTGAAAAAGCAAAATCAGAGCTGCTAACAAGAATATTATTTAAGCCAGATGTACATATGAGATCCAGTATATGACCCCTGGAGTGAGTAGCAAAAGTTACATGTTGGGTTAGGTTGAAACAGTCCAGTACAGCCATCAATTCATTGCAATGTGCAGTGTTTTCATGTATGTTAAAATCACCAAGCAGAATAACAGATGGATAGTTACCACAGACAGGAGTGAGTAACGCACTAATCTCAGAGAAAAAATCAGAGGGACAAAGAGAGGTTGAAAAGGCTAGTAATAGGGGTTGCTACAATTTCGGCAGATAATTTTAGAAAGAAAGGGTCCAGATTGTCTAGCCCGGCTGATTTGTAGGGGTCCAGATTTTGCAGCTCTTTCAGAACACCAGCAAACTGGATTTGGGAGAAGGAGAAATGGGGGAGGTTTGGGCGAGTTGCTGTGAGCCGTAGAAAAATGCTTCTTGAAATTCTCAATTATAGTGGATTTATCGGTGGTGACAGAGTTTCCTATCCTCAGTGCAGTGGGCAGCAGGGAGGAGGTGCTCTTATTCTCCATGGACTTTACAGTGTCCCAGAACTTTTTTGAGTTTGTGTAACACGAAGCAAACTTCTGCTTGAAAAAGCTAGCCTTGGCTTTCCTAACTGCCTGTGTATATTGGTTCCTAACTTCTCTGAAAAGTTGCATATCACGGGGGCTGTTCGATGCTAATGCAGAATGCCACAGGATGTTTTTGTGCTGGTCAAGGGCAGTCAGGTCTGGAGAGAAACAAGGGCTATATCTGTTCCTGGTTCTAAATTTATTGAATGGGGCATGCTTATTTAAGATGGTGAGGAAGGCACATTTAAAGAATAACTAGGCATCCTCTACTGATGGGATGAGGTCAATATCCTTCCAGGATACCCGGGCCAGGTCGATTAGAAAGGCCTGCTCGCTGAAGTGTTTTAGGGAGCATTTGACAGTGATGAGGGGAGGTTGTTTGACCGCAGCCCCATTACGGATGCAGGCAATGAGGCAGTGATCGCTGAGATCTTGGTTGAAAACAGCAGCGGTGTATTTTGAGGGCAAGTTGGTTAGGATGATATCTATGAGGATGCCCGTGTTTACGGCTTTGGGGTTGTACCTGGTAGGTTCATTGATCATTTGTGTGAGGTTGAGGGCATCAAACTTAGATTGTAGGATGGCCGGGGTGTTAAGCATGTCCCAGTTTAGGTCACCTAGCAGCACAAGCTCTGAAGATAGATGGGGGCAATCAGTTCACATATGGTGTCCAGAGCACAGCTGGGGGCAGAGGGTGGTCTATAGCAAGCAGCAACGGTGAGATACTTGTTTCTAGAAAGGTGGATTTTTAAAAGTAGAAGTTCAAATTGTTTGGGTACAGACCTGGATAGTAAGACAGAACTCTGCAGGCTATCTCTGCAGTAGATTGCAACACCGCCCCCTTTGGCCATTCTATCTTGTCTGAAAATTTTGTAGTTAGGGATAGAGATTTCAGGGTTTTTGGTTGTCTTCTTAAGCCAGGTTTCAGACACGGCTAGGACATCCGGGTTGGCAGTGTGCTAAAGCAGTGAATAAAACAAACTTAGGGCGGAGGCTTCTAATGTTAACATGCATGAAACCAAAGCTTTTACGGTTGCAGAAGTCAACAAATGAGAGCGCCTAGGGAATTGGAGTGGAGCTAGGCACTGCAGGGCCTGGATTAACCTCTATATCACCAGAGGAACAGACAAGGAGTAGGATAAGGGTACGGCTAAAGGCTATAAGGACTGGTCGTCTAGGACGTCCTGAACAGAGAGAAAAAGGAGCTGGTTTCTGGGGACGATAAAATAAACGATGCCATTTATATAATGTTTACATATCCTACATTACTCATCTCATATGTATATACTGTACTCCATACCATCTACTGCATCTTGCCTATGCCGGTCAGCCATCGCTAATCCATATATTTATATGTACATACTCGTATTCATTCCTTTACTCTTGTGTGTATAAGGTAGTTGTTGTGAATTTGTTATATTACTTGTTAGATACTACTGCATGGTCGGAACTAGAAGCACAAGCATTTCGCTACACTCACATTAATATCTGCTAACCATGTGTATTTGACAAATAAAATGTGATTTGATTTGATTTTGAAAATAGATTCAAGGCATAGTGTACAGACAAAAGTATGGTAAGATTTGAATATAGTTGAGGTAAACATAGGCACTGAGTGATGATGAGAGAGATATTGTCTATAGAGACATCACTTAAACCAGGCGATGTCATCGCATGTGTGGGTGGTGGAACTGAAGGGTTGGATAAGGTATATTGAGCCAGGGCTAGAGGCTCTACAGTGAAATAAGACAATAAACACTAACCAGAACAGCAATGGACAAAGCATATTGACATTGAGGATAGGCATGCTTAGCCGAGTGATCATAAGGGTCCAGTGAGTAGTGAGGCTGGTTGGGGACACGGTGATTCAGACAGCTAGCCGGGCCGGAGGAAGTCTGTTTATATCCTCCTCGTGCGTTTCCATCGGTAGACCAGTCGTGATGGATTAGTGGGGTTCCGTGTGGTAAAGGGGACCAGTCCAATTAGCAAAATAGGTATAGTGGCCCAGAAAANAGGACGTCCTGAACAGAGAGAAAAAGGAGCTGGTTTCTGGGGACGATAAAATAAACGATGCCATTTATATAATGTTTACATATCCTACATTACTCATCTCATATGTATATACTGTACTCCATACCATCTACTGCATCTTGCCTATGCCGGTCAGCCATCGCTAATCCATATATTTATATGTACATACTCGTATTCATTCCTTTACTCTTGTGTGTATAAGGTAGTTGTTGTGAATTTGTTATATTACTTGTTAGATACTACTGCATGGTCAGAACTAGAAGCACAAGCATTTCGCTACACTCACATTAATATCTGCTAACCATGTGTATTTGACAAATAAAATGTGATTTGATTTGATTTTGAAAATAGATTCAAGGCATAGTGTACAGACAAAAGTATGGTAAGATTTGAATATAGTTGAGGTAAACATAGGCATTGAGTGATGATGAGAGAGATATTGTCTATAGAGACATCACTTAAACCAGGCGATGTCATCGCATGTGTGGGTGGTGGAACTGAAGGGTTGGATAAGGTATATTGAGCCAGGGCTAGAGGCTCTACAGTGAAATAAGACAATAAACACTAACCAGAACAGCAATGGACAAAGCATATTGACATTGAGGATAAGCATGCTTAGCCGAGTGATCATAAGGGTCCAGTGAGTAGTGAGGCTGGTTGGGGACACGGTGATTCAGACAGCTAGCCGGGCCGGAGGAAGTCTGTTTATATCCTCCTCGTGCGTTTCCATCGGTAGACCAGTCGTGATGGATTAGTGGGGTTCCGTGTGGTAAAGGGGACCAGTCCAATTAGCAAAATAGGTATAGTGGCCCAGAAAATTGTCCGATGGACCTATTTAGCTAGCAGCCGATATGCTCTAGACAGCTAACGTTAGCGGGCCGCAGTTAGCAGATGGGCGTTCAGGTGACGTCATGACGGAGGGGCCAGTTGAATAACCCCCTCGTGCAGATAACGTCGGTAGTCCAGTCGTGAAGGCCCGGTGGGGCTCCGCACCGGCAGTAAAAGCGGGTCCGGATAGCTGTTGTAGCCCAGGAGTGGCTGATGGAACTCTTCAGCTAGCCGGAAGATGGGCCTAGCGTGGGCTAGCTTCAGGCTAATTGGTGCTTGCTCCAGGACCGACGTTAGCCGATAGTCACTCGGATAGCAGCTAGATAGCTGCAAGATCCAGGTGAAAATGTCCAGAGCTTGCGGTAGGAATCCGGTGATCTGGTCAAATGTTAAACTCCAGACATTCAAAGTTCTTCCATAGACGCCACTCTTCCGTAGGTATAATTCTGTGGGCCTAATTCAGAAAATGCATGTCATAAGATGCCCAGTGCGTGAAGCCAAGCCTCCTCCTCCACTTGCAAAATTTCAGTCGCATTCTCTTGCTCTACACTTGTCTGTCCTTAGTGACTGGCAGCACAGTGTGTGTGTTTTTGTCTTTCAATATAATTAAACCATGCCGTTATGGCAAAAATAGCTTACCTGCTCCATAGCAAGCTGCTCTATCCGCACTAATTGGTGAAGTAATTTAATGTCTTGCTAAATGTAAAAAAAAAAATTGGGGGTTCGAACCAGTTCAGAACTTTATTTTGCTGTTCAGAAGGGAACAGAAAACATAATGGTTCTGTTTAGAACAAAACAATTGGAAAATGATTTTGGTTCCAACCCCTGATTTCTATGGAACTATAGAACTGCTGAAACCATTCAAATATACTGCAATTGATAGTGAAACAAAGGGATACATTGCAGTACACACCAGGAATAACAAACCATATTTGTGTGCATTTGCCAGTGTCACAATACAATAAAACATCATACTGCAGCACCACACAGAAATGTATTGCCAGTTCCTTACCTGTCGGCTGGAAAAGAGGAAAACCAGGGCAGCCCCAGCAGCAGTCAGGCCCCAGGTGAACAGGGTCCCCAGCAGGGCCTGGGTCACAGGACTGTAGCCTGGAGCATGGTGCCAATCCTGGTGACAGAGAGATACACACAGTAGAGGGGTGAGGAGAGAAGAGCAGCACAGGTTACTTTTAGGTTGTGTTTATTACTCAGAGTGTAAGGTACATTGTAAGACAATTCCAGTAATATGAATGCTTAAAATACCTCAGACCTATGTAGAACAAAGGGGTGTGTGCCAAATCCTCTTGGATCAGGACCTTGACAGGATGGCATGTTTGCGAATTACTGCCCAAGCCTACAAGCTTAGTTATCTAGCTAAATAAACTTGCTTGGCAGGTATCTAGCTAAATAAACTTGCTTGGCAGGCAAGAAGGGAAAATTAGCTATCCCTTTCATTGAATTGCTCCATCTTTCTTTGTGTCCAAAATAGCTGTCTCTACAGACATGCTGTCTCTGAAATCAATGTGCTTTGCTAGTTAGCTAACGTTAGCTAGCTAAGTTTCAGAAATGTCAATGAGGAATGTGATTAAATATTTAGTATGTGCATTCCCATGTAGCTATTTTATAATGTAGCAAGCAAGCTAGTATTGTCCAATGAGTTAGAATACGTGCTGTATACTGTAAGTTCACTGTCAAACAAAACCAAGTGTTTCGATGATGCTGAGACAACTTTGCTTTTGTTCGCTGGTTTTGTTGGAACGTAACACGTGCTTTACGGCATTACTAAGATACATGCGCTATACGGGACCAGAAGAAAATATTCTAACTTGGTTTTAAGTAATTGAAAAGGGTAAATTACTCTTGCACCGAAAGTCTAATCTATTTGCTTCCTACTTCCCTGTACACATGTCTGTGACAGGTTGAGCACCGCCCCTCGCAAGATGCCATTGGCTAGTCCAGGTTGGAGGCGTTTATTAAACTGTGAGCCTTCATTCACAAAGCCACAGACCATCTTCACTAACTGTTGCCATAGGCCTTCTTGAATTTAGAAATGTAGCTGTCAAGTAAACCGTTTTTATGTGGACAATTCAAACTTCAAACTGAACATATACTACAAGGGTGTAACTGCGACCCGCAATTTCAGGGCGTTCCTACATGTGGGTATCCCTCAGTGGAGGCTGGTGGGAGTAGCTATAGGAAGATGGGCTCATTGTAATGGCTGGAATGTAAAATGGAACGGAGTCAAACATGTTTGATACCGTTCAATTAATTCCATTCCAGCCACTACAATGAGCCCGTCCTCCTATAGCTCATCCCACAGCCTCCTCTGGTCGGAAGTTTACATACACCTTAGCCAAATACATTTAAACTCCGTTTTTCACAATTCTTAACATTTAATCCTAGTAAAAAATTCCCTGTTTTAGGACAGTTAGGTTCACCACTTTATTTTAAGAATGTGAAATGTCTGAACAATAGTAGAGAAAATGATTTATTTAAGCTTTTATTTCTTTCATCACATTCCCTGTGGGTCAGAAGTTTAAATACACTCAATTAGTATTTGGTAGCATTGCCTTTAAATTGTTTAACCTGGGTCAAACGTTTCGGGTAGCCTTCCACGAGCTTCCCACAATAAGCTGGGTGAATTTTGGCCCATTCCTCCTGATAGAGTCAGGTTTGAGGCCTCCTTGCTCACACACGCTTTTTCAGTTCTGCCCACACATTTTCTACGGGATTGAGGTCAGGGCTTTGTGATGGCCACTCCAATACCTTGACTTTGTTGTCCTTAAGTAATTTTGCCACAACTTTGGAAGTATGCTTGGGGTCATTGTCCATTTGGAAGACCCATTTGCAACCAAGCTTTAACTTCCTGACTAATGTCTTGAGATGGTGCTTCAATATATCCACATAATATTCCTTCCTCATGAAGCCATCTATTTTTTCAAGTGCACCAGTCCCTCCTGAAGCAAAGCACCGCCACAACATGATGCTGCCACCCCCGTGCTTCATGTTTGGGATGGTGTTCATCTGCTTGCAAGCCTCCCCCTTGTTCCTCCAAACATAACGATGGTCATTATGGCCAAACAGTTCTATTTTTGTTTCATCAGACGAGAGGACATTTCTCAAAAAAGTACGATCTTTGTCCCCATGTGCAGTTGCAAACCGTAGTCTGTCTTTTTATTGGTGGTTTTGGAGCAGTGGCTTCTTCCTTGCTGAGCGGCCTTTCAGGTTATGTCGATATAGGACTCGTTTTACTGTGGATATAGATACTTTTGTACTTGTTTCCTCCAGCATCTTCATAAGGTCCTTTGCTGTTGTTCTGGGATTGATTTGCACTTTTAGCACCAAAGTACGTTCATCTCTAGGAGACAGAATGCGTCTCCTTCCTGTGCGGTATGATGGCTCCATGGTCCCATGGTGTTTGTACTTGCGTACTATAGTTTGTACAGATGAACGTGGTACCTTCAGGCGTTTGGAAATTGCTCCCAAGGATGAACAAGACTAGTGGAGATCTGCAATTTTTTGCTGAGGTCTTGGCTGATTTCTTTTGATTTTCCCATGATGTCAAGCAAAGAGGCACTGAGTTTGAAGGTAGGCCTTGAAATACATCCACAGGTACACCTCCAATTGACTCAAATGATGTCAATTAGCCTATCAGAAGCTTCTAAAGCCATGACATCCTTTTCTGACATTTTCCAAGCTGTTTAAAGGCACAGTCAACTTAGTGTATGTAATCTTCTGACCCCTTGGAATTGTGATACAGTGAATGATAAGTGAAATAATCTGTCTGTAAACAATTGTTGGAAAATGTACTTGCGTCATGTCATGCACAAGGTAGATGTCCTAACCGACTTGCCAAAACTATAGTTTGTTAACAAGACATTTGTGGAGTGGTTGAAAAACGAGTTTTAAAGACTGCAACCTAAGTGTATGTACATTTCCGTACATGAACCACGGAGGTAGGGTTTCCACTAGTTAACACAGCCACAAAGTTAAAATGGGCTATATCAGACATGACGTATGTGGCAGGGTCTACAGGAAATCACGAACTACAAAAACAAAAACAGCCACGGCACGGATACCAACGTCACGCTTCAAGACAAACTAAACACCTTCTTTAACCGCTAACAAAGACTGCGCCCCCCCATGTCAGTGGCTGACATGAATAAAACGTTTAAACTTGTTAACCCTCACAAGGCTGCTGGCCCAGACGGCATCCCTAGCCGCGTCCTCATAGCATACTCATACCAGCTGGCTGGTGTGTTTACAGACATATTTAATCACTCCCTATCCCAGTCTTTTGTCCCCACATGCTTCAAGATGGCTACCATTGTTCCTGTACCCAAGAAGGCAAATATAACTGGAGTAAATGACTACCGTCCCGTAGCACTCACTTCTGTCATCATGAAGTGCTTTGAGAGGCTAGTCAAGGATCATACCGCCCCAACAAGTCCACAGATGATGCAATCGCCATCACACTGCACACTGCCCTATCCCACGTGGACAAAAAGAATAACTAAATACCAAAGACACTTCATTCGGAATAAATGGAGTTAGCCCTGAGTTATACTGCCCCGGAGTAGGATTCTTTGCCATCTAAATTTACATGGCTGAAAGGTGAGCCACTTTTGTGGTACTGGTTATTCGGCATCGCTAACTCCTCAAATCTCATTTGTAGTATAGGGCTCTGGTCTCTACCATGCATGACTTACGCTAATAGATGTTGGAGCTACCACCCGCTTATGTGACATGTCATTGTGCAGACCAGCTCTTATATCTACATGTATATGGGAGTGAGTTCTTATTTTTTTGAGGAATATCATAATCAAGGTGCCATTATCCAGTTCACCAACTTGAATTAGTTTGTACTCAGTTGGTTCCATTCAACAAGTAGCCCTGAATGGTCAGGCTGTGTGGGTCACACCGCCCTATATTCCGTTCTGTGGAATCTTCCGACAATACACAGGAAAGAGGATGGAGGGAAGCTCAGCTTTTTATTCTACCAGCTAAAAGCATTAAAGGAATTGTTCACCCAAATGACAAAATGACATATTGGTTTCCTTACCCTGTAAGTAGGCTATGGACAAGGTTTGACACCAATCCATGCTTTGGTTATATTTCCCTGGTACTGTCTAATATTGGTACCATGGCTTGAGTGGAATTTGTGCCACAAATGCCACAAAGTCATGGAACCAATATTACCATTTTTTGTGCATCATGTTAAATCATCTATAAGTGACTTTGTTGAGCTTCACAATCAATTTGAGATACTTTTGGATGATTTGGACATAATGCATGAAAAATGCTAATATTGGTCCAGGGACTTGGATTTGATTTGTGCCACAAATTCTAAAACGTTAGCATTTGGAAACAGTGCCAGGGAAATAAAACCAAAGCATGGAATGCAGTTATACCTTGTCCATAGACTGCTTACAAGGTAAAGAAACCAATGTGTAATTTAGTAATTTAGGTGAACTATCCCTTTATAGTTTGTGCGTGCTGTCGAAATTGCTTCACAGCTCAGCTTAAGTGGTCCATGCTGTGTTTTGATAAAGATACGAGGCGATGTAAACATAGTGGCACTCAGGAATGTTCTTTCCACACAGACCCGGTGGGAATTTTTTGAATATCTTTCCAGTTTTGATCTCGTTAACGTGTTGGCCAGTAAATCCTAATGGATCTTTAGAATTCCCCTGACCTCGAACCCCTGAAGCAATCGTCCATCATAGATATGATTTCACAGCTCAGCACCTTCCGTAAAAGAGAGCAGAGGATACACTTGGATGCCCACTAAGACACACTTGTTGGTTATTTATTTACAAACGGTACATAAATTTCCATAATTATAATACAGGAAGACAATTACTACTCTGGGGATTAAAGAACCTAGAAAAAGCTCAAAACTATGCTTGATGATGTGGGTCAGTCTACGAAAATGGTTGCTTTCCAGTCCCCCGCCTTAATCACCAGGAAAATGTTCAGATAATGACACAAAATATATGCATATTGAAGTGTTGGTTTGTATATTGAAGTGTTCTATTGTCAATAAAACATATGTAAGACACTTATATTGCAAACTATTTTTATATAGTATACAGTACCTGTCAAAAGTGTGGACACACCTACTCATTCAAGGGTTTTTCTTTATTTTACTATTTTCTACATAATAGTGAAGATATCAAAACTATGATCTAACACATATGGAATCATGTAGTAACCAAAAAAGTGTTAAACAAATCAAAATATATGTTATATTTTATACTTTGCAAGGTAGCCACCCTTTGCCTTGATAACAGCTTTGCACACTCTTGGCATTATCTCAACCAGCTTCACCTGGGATGCTTTTCCAGCAGACTTGAAGGAGTTCCCAAATATGCTGAGAACTTATTGGCTGCTTTTCCTTCACTCTGTGGTCCAACTCATCCCAAACCATCTCAATTGAGTTGAGGACGGGTGATTGTGGAGGCCAGGTCTTCTAATGCAGCACTCCATCACTCTCCCTGGTCAAAAATCCCTTACACAGCCTGGAAGTGTGTTTTGGGTCATTGTCCTGTTGAAAAACAAATGACAGATGGGATGGCGTATCGCTGCAGAGTGCTGTGGTAGCCATGTTGGTTAAGTGTGCCTTGAGTTCTAAATAAATCACTGACAGTGTAACACACAAAGCACCCCCATAACATCACACCTCCTCCATGTTTCACGGTGGGAACCAGACATGCAAAGATCTTACGTTCACCTACTCTGCGTCTAGAACACAGCGGTTGGAACCAAAAATCTAACATTTTGACTCATCAGACCAAAGGACATATTTCCACTGGTCTAATGTCCATTGCTCGTATTTCTTGGCCCAAGCAAGTCTCTTCTTCTTGTTGGTGTCCTTGAGTAGTGGTTTCTTTGCAGCAATTCGACCATGAAGGCCTGATTCACGCAGTCTCCTCTGAACAGTTGATGTTGAGATGTGTCTGTTACTTGAAGTCTGAGAAGCATTTATTTGGGCTGCAATCTGAGGTGCAGTTATTCTAATGAATTTATCCTCTGCAGCAGAGGTAACTCTGGGTCTTCCTTTCCTGTGGCAGTCCTCATGAGAGCCAATTTCGTCATAGTTCTTGATGGTTTTTGCGACTGCACTTGAAGAAACCTTCAAAGTTCTTGAAATTTTCCGAATTGACTGACCTTCATGTCTTAAAGTAATGATGGACTGTCATTTCTCTTTGCTTATTTGAGCTGCTCTTGCCATAATATGGACTTGGTCTTTTACCAGATAGGACTATCTTCTCTATACCCACCCTACCTTGTCACAACACAACTGATTGTCTCAAACACATTAAGAAGGAAATAAATTAAACAAGGCACACCTGTTAATTGAAATGCATTCCAGGTGACTACTGTCACGTTGTATACTGATTGGAGACAGGCACAGGAATACGAAATATATTTTTTATTTCACTACCCAAAAACAGCGTACGTCATGAACATGACTGGGACGAAGCCCAAAATAAACACATATACAAAACGTATTTGATCCCCTGCTGATTTTGTACGTTTGCCCACTGACAAAGAAATTATCAGTCTATAATTTTAATGGTAGGTTTATTTGAACAGTGAGAGACAGAATAACAATAAAGAAATCCTGAAAACGCATGTGAAAAAAGTTATACATTGATTTGCATTTTAATGTGGGAAATAAGTATTTGACCCCTCTGCAAAACCCTTGTTGGCAATCACAGAGGTCAGACATTTCTTGTAGTTGGCCACCAGGTTTGCACACATCTCAGGAGGGATTTTGTCCCACTCCTCTTTGCAGATCTTCTCCAAGTCATTAAGGTTTCGAGGTTGACGTTTGGCAACTCGAACCTTCAGCTCCCTCCACAGATTTTCTATGGGATTAAGGTCTGGAGACTGGCTAGGCCACTCCAGGACCTTAATGTGCTTCTTCTTGAGCCACTCCTTTGTTGCCTTGGCCGTGTGTTTTGGGTCATTGTCATGCTGGAATACCCATCCACGACCCATTTTCAATGCCTTGGCTGAGGGAAGGAGGTTCTCACCCAAGATTTGACGGTACATGGCCCCGTCCAACGTCCCTTTGATGCGGTGAAGTTGTTCTGTTCCCTTAGCAGAAAAACACCCCCAAAGCATAATGTTTCCACCTCCATGTTTGACGGTGGGGATGGTGTTCTTGGGGTCATAGGCAGCATTCCTCCTCCTCCAAACACGGCGAGTTGAGTTGATGCCAAAGAGCTCCATTTTGGTCTCATCTGACCACAACACTTTCACCCAGTTGTCCTCTGAATCATTCAGATGTTCATTGGCAAACTTCAGACGGGCATGCATATGTGCTTTCTTGAGCAGGGGGACCTTGCCGGCGCTGCAGCATTTCAGTCCTTCACTGCGTAGTGTGTTACCAGTTGTTTTCCCTGACATCCTTGGAGAGCTCTTTGGTCTTGGCCATGGTGGAGAGTTTGGAATCTGATTGATTGATTGCTTCTGTGGACAGGTGTCTTTTATACAGGTAACAAACTGAGATTAGGAGCACTCCCTTTAAGAGTGTGCTCCTAATCTCAGCTCGTTACCTGTATAAAAGACACCTGGGAGCCAGAAATCTTTCTGATAGAGAGGGGTTCAAATACTTATTTCCCTCATTAAAATGCACATAAATTTATAACATTTTTCACGTGTTTTTCTGGATTTTTTTGTTGTTATTCTGTCTCTCACTGTTCACATACACCTACCATTAAAATTATAGACTGATCATTTCTTTGTCAGTGGGCAAACGTACAAAATCAGCAGGGGATCAAATACTTTTTTCACTCACTGTATATATCACACAGGGCTTTAACCCAAACCAAAGAGCGAGGCGTAAACCTCTAATAAATACATGGGACCAGACCCGTAATAACGATACATGGGACGAGACCCGTAATAACAAGTGCACACTAACACGGTATGTAAACCGTAATAACAACGTACAGTAAACATAGCCCGAAAGCTGATACCACAGAGCACAGGTACTCACAAGACCAACTGACATGGAACTATAATCGACAAGGACAATGGAAACAGAGGGCACAAATATACACATACTAATCAGGGGGAATAGGAACCAGGTGTGCGTAATGAGACAAGACAGTCCAGGGTTGGTGGTAATGATCCAGTTCAGTGACGCCTAGAAGGCCGGTGACGTAGACCTCCGGTGCTGGTGAACGGAATGAGCAGCAGTACCGGGGGAATCCGTGACAGGGGCCTCGGGAACGACCACAGGGACGCGGTGCGAGTCGGTCAGTGCGCCGACAGTGAAAATCCCTGGTCAGCGAAGCATCCAGGATGTCCACCGCAGGAACCCAGCACTGCTCCTCTGGGCCGTACCACTCCCAGTCGATGAGGTACTAGAGACGCCCTGCCCGACGCATCGAATCCAGGACTTAACAGACCAAGTACTCCGGACCTCCCTCGATGTCCATAGGAGGAGGAGGGGCATCACTGGGACACACATGAAAAGTCGGGTTAATGCGGTAATCAGCAGGGAGTTGAAAATGGTACGTTACCTTCCTTAACCCTTCTCAGGACTTTAAACGGCCCCACAAACCACGGGCTCAGCTTCCAGCAGGTCAGGCGGAGGGGCAGGTTCCGGGTGGAAAGCCAGACCTGGTCGCCTGGAGAAAAAACAGGCGCCTCACTGCGGTGGCGGTCGGCCTGTTCCTTGTGCCGATGCATGGCCCGCTGGAGACGAGTGTGCAAAGTGTTCCAGATCTCCTCAGCGCGCCAAAACCATTCGTCCACCGCAGGAGCCTTGGTCTGGCTCGGATGCCAAGGTGCCAGGGCCGGCTGATACCCCAACACACACTGGAAAGTAGTGAGGCCGGTACTGACAGTAAGACCTCAGGAACCTGCCCACTTCCTGATTCACCGTCTCCACCTGCCCATTTGCTTGAGGATGGTACCCGGAGGTGAGACTGACCGTGACCCCCAGGCATTCCATGAACGCCTTCCATACGCGTGAGGTGAACTGAGGGCCACGGTCTGACACAATGTCCTCCAGGATCCCATAGTGCCAGAAGACATGCGTAAAAAGAGCCTCCGCGGTTTGCATGGCTGACAGGAGCCCAGGCAGAGGAAGGAGGTGACAAGCTTTGGAAAACCGGTCAAGAATGACGAGAACAGTGGTGGTCCCCTGAGATTTGAGACCAGGGTCGTTGTGGAACCAGCAGGCGAAGGAGTTTCCCATAAGGGAGGTGTCTGGGTGTCTTTGACTGAGCACAGATGGAGCAGGAAGAGACGTCCCTAGCCAGGGTGGGCCACCAGTACCTCTCAGTCAGGCAGGCGATGGTACGGCCTATCCCAGGATGACCCGACACAGGCGCCGTATGCGCCCGGACAGGGAGGCAGTCCCGCACACCCGTGGGCATGTAGGCACGGTTCTCCGGGCACTGTGCATGTGCGGGTTCCGTATGCAGGGCCTGCCATATGTCAGCGTCCACGTCCCACACCAATGGCACGATGATACGGAACGGAAGGATGATGGGGGTCTCTTCTCCCTGCCTCTCTTCTGCGTCATAGAGGTGAGACAGGGTGTCCGCCCTCACGGTCTTCGAGACTGGCCTATAGGAAAGCGTGAATTGGAACCTGGTGAAGAATAAAGCCCACTTTGCCTGTCTCGGGTTTCGCCTCGAGACTGTACTCCAGGTTGTGGTGGTCTGTCCACACCAGGAAAGGGTGTTTAGACCCCTCCAACCAGTGCCTCCATGCCTTCAGAACCTTTTTGACCGCCAAGAGTTCCCGGTCCCCTACATCATAGTTCCTCTGGGCGGGGCTCAGCTGCTTGGAGTAGAAGGCGCAGGGCTGCAGCACTGCCCCGACTCCTACTTCTACCACTGGAAAAACATTATTTTTGTCTTGTTTAACATTGAGATGATGCTCCAACAGTCTTCCCAGCACAGACCTGACCAACGAGACATGTTGGGCGTGGTCACCAGAATAGACGAAAATGTTGTCTATATCAACCACAATGCCCTGTCCTAGTCCAAAACACTTTGTTAATAAAGTCCTGGAAGACTGAAGGAGCATTAGACAGGCCCAAGGGCATTATGAGATACTCATAATTCCCCGTGGTCATGGAAAAGGCCGTCGCCTCCACGAATGCGCACCAGATTGTAGGTGCTCCTCAAGTCCAGTTTCGTGAAGTACTGCGCCCCATGCATTTGTTCAATGATGGTTGGGATGAGGGGTAAAGGATAGCTGAACTTAACGGTGGCTTTATTCAGTGTTCGATAATCAATGCAGGGGTTTCTTAACAAAAAATAAGCTAGAGGGGCTGGTGACATAGAGGGGCAGATAAAACCCTGCTGGAGGCTCTCTTGTACGTAGGTCTCCATGGCCTCAGTCTCCGCACAGGAGAGGGGGTAGACGTATCCTCTCGAGAGGGCTGCGTCAGACAGCAAGTCAATGGCACAGTCCCAGGGGCGATGAGGAGGCAGGCGTGTAGCCTAGGTCTTAGAAAAACCCCTTTCCACCGTAGCGGTGTTGACATCCGCGACAAAAGGCAACACAAGCATTTTTTGGTTATTTAATATAGTAAAAATATCAAAATACATTAAGCTGTCATTTATGTTGATTTATATTGTTAAGAGGTTAATGATTATCTGACTAATATATATTAAATTACAATATAAAGGCAACACCTTTTAAAAAAAGTTAGGGGTGTGGATCAAAAAACCAGTCAGTATTTGGTGTGACCACCATTTGCCTCATGCACTGTGACACATATCCTTCACATAGAGTTGATCAGGCTGTTGATTGTGGCCTGTGGAGTGTTGTTACACTCCTTTTCAATGGCTCTGCGAAGTTGCTGGATATTGGCGAGAACTGGAACACACTGTTGTACACGTCGATCTAGAGCATCCCAAACATGCTCAATGGGTGACATGTCTGGTGAGTATGTAGACCATGGAAGAACTGGGACATTTTCAACTTCCAGGAATTGTGTACAGATCCTTGCGACATATAGCCGTGCATTATCATGCTTAAACATGAGGTGATGGAGGGAGAATCGCACGACAATGGGCCTCACGATCTCATCATGGTATCTCTGTGCATTCAAATTGCCATCAATAAAATGCAATTGTGTTCGTTGTCCATAGCTTATGCCTGCCCCTACCATAACCCCACCGCCACCATGGGGCACTTCATCAAACCGCTTGCCCACACGACGCCAATTGAAACCGGGATTCATCTGTGAAGAGCTCACTTCTCCAGCGTGCCAGTGGCCATGGAAGGTGAGCATTTGCCCACTGAAGTCGGTTACGATACCGAACAGCAGTCAGGTCAAGACCCTGTTGAGGACGATGAGCATGCAGATGTGCTTCCCTGAGAATTAAGAAATTATTTGGTTGTGCAAACCCAGTTTCATCAGCTGTCCATGTGGCTGGTCTCAGACGATCCCGCAGGTGAAGAAGCCGGATGTGGAGGTCCTGGGCTGGCGTGGTTACACGTGGTCTACGGTTGTGATGCTGGTTGGACATACTGCAAAATTCTCAAAAATGACGTTGGAGGCGGCTTATGGTAGAGAAATCTTAAAGGCCACTTATTGTCATCTGGAAGAATCAAGGTGGCCTGTGAGTTCTGTGTTTGTGAACTTGACTGTATTTGATCACAAATACCCCTGTACTTTAGTAAGGACATCTCACATACAGTATGTGTCTTGTGCATCATAATAGAATGACAAAGTTATCCGTGAAATCCAAGGCCTCTGAAAAATTCAGAACATTTACCTTCATGAAACCGAGTGTCTCTAGAGTGGTTACTTCTTTGAAGTAAGCTACTACTCCTCTGGGGAGGTACCCATGATTGGGTATCGGGTACCAAGACTACAAAGGCATTTCTCACTTTCAGGGGCCTGTAAAATGCCAGGCACTAGGAGTTAATGGGTGTGGGGAATGGAAAGTGAGCATTTAGGAAAGTCGAGAATTTTTATTATTCTCATATACAGGGGATAGTGGATCAGACTGGTAACTATGATGGTACTGAATGTTCCACTGGCCTGAACCACTTTGGCACCTGGATGTGTTGGATGTGTTGATGATGTGCTGGACGCTTTGATGTGTTTGTTCTGTGCTAGGCGGCTCCTGGGTCGGTGGGCTGCCGGGGTATTCCAGCTATGCGTGTCTGAGGGGAAACAGGACAGAGGCAATCATTCATCCTGTCTTCTATCTACCCGCCTGCCATCCCCCCACCCACAATGGGCCACATCCTCNGAAGAGAGGAGAGGAAGAAAAAAAGCTGGAGAGCACTTTCTGGAGAAGGTTTAGTTATGAAAACAAAAGTATTGTAACAGATGGGGCCAGTTGCACCTTGGAAACAGCATAAAAGCGGGGCCAGGAGAGCCAAGGGAGCTTATCAGCCTCACAGGAGAGCCAGTGGGACGCTGACTGACGGGGCTCGCGGCCGCGGACACACACTTTAGCGCTGTGGGGGGAGATATAAAAGCATTCTCACACAGAGCGTCCAGCCGTCTGGCACACTCCACACTTCACTGAAGGGCTCCATTTGACTTGGGTGTGAGTTTCTCACCAATGAGAATGCTTCCTCCAAAACACCACAGGACTCAACTTGAAAGGTTTTAAAGGAAAAAGAGACAGTTGATTTGGACAGCATATGACCACAAAAATTCCCTCTCTTTAAAGATTGGATGTTTTTTGGGCTAAGTAACAGCCAGGTTTTGGGGGTACTTTTGTGATGTGGATATTAATGGTGGACAGGCACTGTCAAGCTGTTTGCCGAGGAAAAGATAGAAAGGCAGAAATGTTTTGGAATTCTAACCCACTGTTATTGTGACTATTTTACTGCTTTTTATCATCTTTCATCTTTTTCACATTCTACACAATTTATCAAAAACCAAGTAAAACGGAGGTGTTGAGCGAAGATGGACTCCTCATTCACCTCAGAGATGTTTTACAATGCAGGGTCAATCGCAGCCCCAAAAGCTAGTTACCTGGATGAGGACATCTATGTGCAGGAGGATCTGGATGTGTTCAGTGTGGCGATGGCTGTTCTCTACCTGGTTGTGTGCATTGTAGGGCTGGCCGGGAACACCCTGGTCATCGTGGCCGTCTTAAAGCTGGACAAGATGGCTTCCGCCACCACGGTCTACATCTTTAACCTGGCCTTGGCCGACGGCCTCTTCATGGTGGGCCTCCCCTTTATCGCAATCCAGAACTTCCAGAACCACTGGGCCTTCGGGGACCTGGCCTGCAAGCTGGTCATGGTCCTGGACGGCATCAACCAGTTCACCAGCGTCTTCTGCCTGACCGTGATGAGTATTGACCGC
Source organism: Hucho hucho (assembly GCA_003317085.1). Taxonomy (NCBI): domain Eukaryota; kingdom Metazoa; phylum Chordata; class Actinopteri; order Salmoniformes; family Salmonidae; genus Hucho; species Hucho hucho. Next base: position 41,664 of record QNTS01000842.1, read on the forward strand.
TACATGGCGCTGGTCGACCCACTGCGGTTCGCCCGATGGCGCACGCCCAGGCGGGCCAAGATTGTCAGCGGCTTCCTGTGGCTGTTCTCTCTGTTGTCTGTCCTCCCCATGGCCATTCACTTCTCGGCCAGGGACGGCCTGTGTATGGTGGACCCCCACGTGGCCTCTGACTCCTGGTGGCTGGCCTTCCTCAGTTATACCTTTGTCCTGGGCTTCGCTCTGCCCTCCCTGGTCATGACTGTTTCCTACACCGCCCTGGTGGTCACCCTGAGGACTCACCGTTGCCAGGCCAACTCCCCAGGCCAGGAGAGCCATAGCCTAGAAACCCAGGTCACCAAGATGGTGGTGGCGGTGGTGCTGGTGTTCGGCGTGTGCTGGCTGCCTTTCTACACCTTCAACTTCTGCTCGCTGTACCATATGGACCTGGTGCTGACCTTCGCCAGGGGCTTTGAGTTTGTGGTGCTGCTGTCTTACTCCTGGAGCTGTGCCAACCCCATCCTGTACGCCTGCCTCTCCGAAACCTTTGGACGCCACTTCCTCACCCTCCTCTGCCCCAGCAAAAGGTCTCCCAGCGTGCACTGCAACCCTGACACAGAGCGCTATGACCTCAATGACACGAGCGGGAGGGACATCAGTGTGGTGGCGTAGAGAAGCCAGAAAAAACATTTCACATCAGCCCAAAGGGGAAATGTGGAAAACATTTCTGTACGTATGTACCGTATGCGAACTTCCCCTATCAATGATTACCTTCATTCTTGTGCATATAAGGAGGTCAGTAAAGATTATAATGCCAAGTGTTTTTCTATACAAGTGTTTCTTGGTTATCCTTTTTCTGTACAGCTGTTGTTTTTCTACTGGATAATAGACTTCATATTTCCACTCTGCTCTGACTTTTTCTCAAATTTTATTTCTAATGAAGCTGTGGTGCGTTGGCCCCGCTGCTCTATCACACCTCTGTTATTTGATTTTCCATAACTCATGAAATGAAGCATAAATGATGCGACAACAGAGAGGCAGTGAAAGGTGGCATGTAAACAAGATAGCAGCTATGTGTTGCTGGCCAAGACAATGAGCTCCCAGAAGACCCACAGAAGTAGACTTTTGGGTGATGTCATCGTTGTCATGGAAGTCAGCTCAGAGTTGATTTCTTTTGTGGAATTTCTTACTACAGAGCTGTTTGGGGTGAGATACAAAGGACAAGACGAAAGGTGTTTGGTTCATCCCAAGATTAGTTCTATTGGATGTTCATAGAGTAAGAATGTTCATACTGTAACTATGGATGGTTTATACTTATTAAAATGCTTGTTGTATGTGGCTTAATATTTTAAGTTATTTAGTCTTTACAGGGTACATTTTGTGTTACTTATTATTTAGTTGCTTTTGCCTAAATAAAACAGAGTGAGTTTTCCTGATGGAGGCAGATGAATGAAAAATGTATTACTTTATGCAAACTTTATGATCAAGCAACTGATTCTTTATCAAGAAAATGGACCAAGAATATATAAGCTAGAGATTGATGGTATAATCATCATCATAATTCAAATCATAACCATCACCGCCATCGTCATCAACATATTTTTTTGTAGTTGCTTTCATGTTGCAATTACGCTCAACTTATTGTCATGTCAAATTAGTTTCACAGTTTACAAATATTGTTTATGGATACGTAGTACACATTGCTGATGTTTGGGTTTTTCTACTTAGGTTCGTTACAAAAATAATTTATCTATGAGGCTCAAGTTAGTAAACTACTTAGTTATACAGTATGTGTGTATGACTACAGCCTACCTGGTTTACACTGAGTGTACAAAACATTAGGAACACCTGCTCTTTCCATGACATAGATTAACCAGGTGAATCCAGGTAAAAGCTATGATCCCTTACTGATGTCACTTGTTAAATCCAGTGTAGATGAATGGGAGTAGACAGGTTAAAAAACGATTTTCAAGCCTTGAGACAATTAAGATGGATTGTGTATGTGTACCATTCAGAGGGTGAATGGGCAAGACAAAATATTTAAGTGCCTTTGAACGGGGTATGGTAGTAGATGCCAGGCGCACCGGTTTCAATGTCTCAAGAACTGGAACGCTGCTGGGTTTTTCATGCTCAAAAGTTTTCAGCGTGTATTAAGAATGGTCTACCACCCAAAGGACATCCAGCCAATTTGACACAATTGTGGGAAACATTGGAGTCAACATGGGCCAGCATCCCTGTGGAACACTTTTGACACCTTGTAGAGTCCATGTCCCGACAAATTGAGGCTGTTCTGAGGGCAAAGGGGGGTGCAACTCAATATTAGGAAGTGCAACAATAAGTTGCTAATGTTGTGTACATTCAGTGTATAAACAGTTTACTTGTGGTGGATTGTGTGGTGAGTTGGCACTATGAGAGATGGTCTGACAAACTTTCTGTTCAAATTTCTAAATATTTACAACCTAAGCCCAAAACTACGAATCAGGTTTGAAGTTAGTTTAGTAACTTTGGTCAGCTCTGAGTTCAACTCGGGATAACCAAGACCATGAAAGTGGCTTACCTTTTAGCCAGGTACATTTCTATGACAACGAATCCTTCCATGGCCGTGGGAAGATTGGAGGTGCTGAGCCACAAGTTGAGGACCAATAAAATCCAATACCTTCCCTCTCACAAAGATTGTCATCATCACCTTGATTTGATGAAGACGACTGATTAAATATTTTATTCATAAATTTTGTTGTGTGTAATGTTAGAATACATGTCACATTACACATTCAGTAATGACAGCATTTGCTTCCACCGGCACGGTGGAAGCAAATTTTTTGCGCGTTTCTATTTAGAAATGTGCGAAAGGCAAACTGACAGCCGCAACCAACCATAGACATATAATCCATAGATGGCAGTTCCCATTCAAGGGACTCCCTAAAAACACAGCACTTCGATACATCTGTATAGAAGTGGCGTGTTTTTACGGAATATCTCCCATTCAAGACAAGACTGTCACCCATTGTTAGCGTACCCATGGGTTTAACAGTTAAATTGCCAGGTTTAGAGGTTCCAAAATCCTTCTTGGAATATATACCTCTATGGGCACAATGCAACAAGGTGTTCCACAGAAGAAGGAGCGATAGGAGTGGGGAAAGGGTGCTTGTGCATTGAGATGCACCCCAAATCACACCAAAGATGGCATTAAAAATAAGTAATAAAATAAAGATGGCACTTCTAAAAGCTTATTTCACACCATAGCCTGCTGAATGTGCAAGATAACTTTTAATTCATTTTGATTTCAGCACAACTGAAAATGTGGCGTTGACTTGCCCATGGATTGATGTTTCAGCATTGTCTCAATGAGGAGTTAGGCGTTCAACTAGCCATGTGCGACATGCACACGACGATACAAGCTTGCTAGAGTTAGGGGCAAGTGGACAAGCTATATTCACCTTCGTAGGATGAAGCCTGACCTGGAATGTGAAGCTAACTGAAGCTGGCTAGCTTTATAAAAGCCTAAGTAGATCTAGCTTGCCTCATAGTATAACACTCTGCTGACTAGGGACTTGGACTGACTTGTGTCTGGCATGTGGACTATGTTTAAGAAGCAATAAAATGTGTAGCATTTACAGTAAGTTTTAAGAGGAGTTGGCATTCCACTGGTTAAAATGTGCCCCTCTTTAAGGGTTCACTGACAGATTTCAAACTAGTGTGCTTCTGGTACATTGTCGCTTATTTTTTGTTGTTTTTACGAGTTCATATTGCAAAGGGAAGACATTCCAAAAGATTCTGAAGTTTTTGTTTTTCTGAAGCACGCTTGATCAATGTCAAGGGTCAATAGGGGCATGTTTGCTCATTCTGGGTTTGAACAACATAAAAGGAAGAGAGACGGTGACTCTAAGGTCGTATATGTGCAGTTCTATGATGTACAAATCCGTAAGGATTATGGGTATCTGGAAATGGGTCCATGAGGGTCAGTGCAAATAAAACATTTGAATGGTCATCCTCCAATAAGGTTTTAATTAAAGATTTGGCTTAATGTTGCAGACGATTCGTTTTCCTTGTTATTTTTGCTAGATGCGATCCAACCTTCACCCTTCTTCAATAATCAGAAGCAGCTGCTAACTGCCGGTGAGAGACAGCAGTAAAGAATAATAATGGCCACCATGAAAGTGTGGGTGGGAAATGTATCAATAAAGTTAAATTACACAATCTACTTCTAATAGCTGTCAGCTGTCATCAATAATTCTCTCTCTCTCACACACACACAAACATAGCACCTAATTTTATTATTCAGACTCTTGACTTTTTCCACATTTTGTTATGTTAAAGCCTTATTCTAAAATGGATTAAATCTAAAATGGTTTTTAGATATTTGGGCAAATGTACTAAAAATAAAAATTGAAATATCACATTTACATACAGTTGAAGTCGGAGGTTTACATATTGGAGTCATTAAAACATGTTTTTCAACCAATCCAAACATTTCTTGTTAACAAACTAGTTTTGGCAAGTCGGTTAGGACATCTACTTTGTGCATGACACAAGTAATTTTTCCAACAATTGTTTACAGACAGATTATTTCACTTATCATTCACTGTATCACAATTCCAGTGGGTCATAAGTTTACATACACTAAGTTGACTGTGCCTTTAAACAGCTTGTAAAATGTCAGAAAAGGATGCAATGGCTTTAGAAGCTTCTGATAGGCTAATTGACATCATTTGAGTCAATTGGAAGTGTACCTGTGAATGTATTTCAAGGTCTACCTTCAAACTCAGTGCCTCTTTGCTTGACATCATGGGAAAATCAAAAGCAATCAGCCAAGACCTCAGAAAAATAATTGCAGACCTCCACAAGTCTGGTTCATACTTTGGAGCAATTTCCAAACACCTGAAGGTACCACATTCATCTGTACAAACAATAGTATTCAAGTATAAACACCATGGGACCACACAGCCGTTATACCGCTCAGGAAGGAGACGCGTCATGTGTACTAGAGATGAACGTACTTTGGTGCGAAAAGTGCAAATCAATCCCAGAACAACAGCAAAGGACCTTGTGAAGATGCTGGAGGAAACAGGTAAAAAGGATCTATATCCACAGTAAAACGAGTCCTACATCGACATAACCCGAAAGGCCGCTCAGCAAGGAAGATGCCACTGCTCCCAAAACGGCATAATAAAGCCAGACTAAGGTTTCCAACTGCACATGGGGACAAAGATCGTACTTTTTGGAGAAATGTCCTCTCGTCTGTTGAAACAAAAATAAAACTGTTTGGCCATAATGACCATGGAGGAAAAAGGGGGAGGCTTGCAAGCCGAAGAAAACCATCCCAACCGTGAAGCACGAGGGTGGCAGCATCATATTGTGGGGGTGCTTTTCTGCAGGAGGGACTGGTGCACTTCACAAAATAGATGGCATCATGAGGCAGAAAAATTATGTGGATATATTGAAGCAACATCTCAAGACATCAGTCAGGAAGTTAAAGCTTGGTCGCAAATGGGTTTTCCAAATGGACATTGACCACAAGCATACTTCCAAAGGTGTGGCAAAATGGCTTAATTAAGGACAACAAAGTCAAGGTATTGGAGTGGCCATCACAAAGCCCTGACCTCAATCCTATAGAAAATTTGTGGGCAGAACTGAAAAAGCGCGTGCGAGCAAGGAGGCCTACAAACCTGACTCAGTTACACCAGCTCTTTCAGGAGGAATGGGCCAAAATTCACCCAATTTATTGTGGGAAGCTTGTGGAAGGCTACCCGAAACGTTTGACCCAAGTTAAACAATTAAAAGGCAAAGCTACCAAATACGAATTAAGTGTATGTAAACTTCTGACCCACTGGGAATGTGATGAAAGAAATAAAAGCTGAAATAAATCATTCTCTCTACTATTATTCTGACATTTCACAGTCTTAAAATAAAGTGGTGATCCTAACTGACCTAAGACAGGGAATTTTTACTAAGATTAAATGTCAGGAATTGTGAAAAACTGAGTTTAAAGTTGGTGTATGTAAACTTCCAACTTCAACTGTAAGTATTCAGACCCTTTACTCAGTACTTTTTGAAGCACCTTTGGCAGCGACTACAGCCTCGAGTCTTCTTGGGTATGACGCTACAAGTCTAGTCTGAGGTCCTGAGTGCTCTGGAGCAGGGTTTCATCAAGGATCTCTCTATACTTTGCTCCGTTCATCTTTCCCTCGATCCTGACTAGTCTCCCAGTCCCTGCCGCTGAAAAACATCCCCACAGCATGGTGCTGCCAGCACAATTCTTCACCGTAGGGATGGTGCCAGGTTTCCTCCAGACGTGACGCTTGGCCTTCAGGCCAAAGAGTTCCATCTTGGTTTCATCAGACAAGATAATCTTGTTTCTCATGGTCTGAGAGTCCTTTAGGTGCCTTTTGGCAAACTCCAAGCAGCTGTCATGTGCCTTTTACTGAGGAGTGGCTTCCATCTGGCCACTCTACCATAAAGGCCTGATTGGTGGAGTGCTGCAGAGATGGTTGTCTTTCTGGAAAGTTCTCCAAACTCCACAGAGTAACTCTGGAGCTCTGTCAGAGTGACCATCGGGTTCTTGGTCACCTCCCTGACCAAGGCCCTTTACCCCCGATTGCTCAGGAATGGTCTTGGAGGTTCCAAACTTCTTCCATTTACGATTGATGGAGGCGACTGTGTTCTTGGGGACCTTCAATGCTGCAGAAATTTGTTGATACCCTTCCCCAGATCTGTGCCTTGACACAATCCTGTCTCGGAGCTCTGCGGACAATTCCTTCAACATCATGGCTTGGTTTTTGCTCTGAAATGCACTGTCAACTTTTGGACCTTATATAGACAGATGTGTGCCTTTCCAAATCATGTCCAACCAATTGAATTTACCACACGTGGACGCCAATCAAGTTGTAGAAACATCTCAAGCATGATCAATGGAAACAGGATGCTGTCACACCCTGATCTGTTTCACCTGTCCTTGTGATTGTCTCCACCCCCCTCCAGGTGTCACCCATCTTCCCTATTACTCTCAATGTATTTATACCTGTGTTCTCTGTTTGTCTGGTGCCAGTTCGTCTTGTCTTGCCAAGTCAACCAGAGTTTTTCCAAGCTCCTGTTTTTCCTAGTCTCTTTTCTCTAGTCCTCCCGGTTCTGACCTTTTGCCTGCCCTGACACTGAGCCCGCCTGCCTGACCATTCTTCCTGCCCCTGACCTCGAGCCTGCCTGCCGCCCTGTACCATTTGGACTCTGACCTGGTTATGAACTCTTGCCTGTCCTCGACCTGCCTCTTGCCTGCCCCTCATTGTTCAATAAATATCAGCGATTCTAACCATCTGCCTCCTGTGTCTGCATCTGGGTCTCGCCTTGTGTCATTATAGACGCACCTGAGCTCAATTTCGAGACTTGTAGCAAAGGGTCTGAATACTTATCTACATAAGGTATTTTTTTGTTTTTGTTTTTTTTTAATTTGCAAACATTTCTAATGGGGTATGTCTTTATGGGGTATTGTGTGTAGATTGATGAGGCAACCTTTTTATTTAATGCATTTTAGAATAAGGCTGTAACGTAACAAAATATGGAAAAGGGAAGGTTTCTGAATACTTTCCGAATGCACTGTAAACTGCACACAGCCACAAAGTCAGAACGGTTTGACAACAGATCCCGCACTGGCAGGATAAATGAAAAGCCGAATATCACAGCCAATCACAACACTGGTGGGTAAGTAATACTGTGAAACACTATCATTCCACTATTAGTGGCAGATATATTATGGACAAAAAACATTTTTTTGAATGTTTTCTGCCATACTTAGAGTCCCTCTTCTATGCCAGGGTTTCCCAAACTCTGCCCTGGGGTCCCCCCTGGGTGCACATTTTTTTTTTGCCCTAGCACTTCACAGCTGATTCAAATAATCAAAGCTTGACGATGAATGGTTATTTGAATCAGCTGTGTAGTGCTAGGGCAAAAAACAAAATGTGCACCCAGGGGGGAGGCCCAGGACTGATTTTGGAAAACCCTGCTCTATGCTACCATTTGGGTTTAGCCCAAGAATACAACTCTAATTGAATATGGCATTGCAATTGCTACTTTCTGAACCAAGAGATTTGTTCTGCACATTCCTGGAAAACATTTATCATAGAATCTCCCTGACTATGCAAAGGGAATGTACTATTTGGAGAGTCAGTGCATACCATGGTCATGATGATATCGGAATCCTTGTGTGTCCCGGTCCTGAGGTGTCAAAGAATCACAACGCATCCTCTTAACGCGCCACGCTCTCACCACTCTCTGCAACATTTTGCGAGGGAAGACATAGAGAGCAAATGTCATGGACATGTGGGAAATAAAAAGTAGATGACCTGAGATGTGAAGATGACATGCCTCCAACTCAGCCCAGAGCAGGGTGTCCTTCAGATGCAAAGTAGTTCCCCACAGCCTCTGGCCCTCAATCCTGGTGCTAGCCCCCACATATCCACTCAAGCATCCTTACAAACAACTGTCAGTGGTTATGAGATAGATCATTTCAGTTTCAAAATACTTTCATTTGTAATGTTGCTAAGGCCACCCATGAAGGATGGGAAGCTTCAAGATGCAAAATTATTCATCACAAAACCTTGATATAGTAAAAGAGCATGGGTTTTTAAATACCCACATTTTGTGGAATAGCCATGATTTATGCATCAGGGATTTGTAATGGTGGTCAACTGTTGGTCCAGCAGCATCACCATTGTTAGGGGTTGGCTTCCGGGGCTGTAGCCCTGAATGTTTTTGGTCCAGCCGCCAACCTTTTGATGGTCAAAGAATTGTGAAATTGAAGGCTGCAAAAAAAAAGTGACGTGCTTTAGGGCCTGGGGGACACCTTGGAGTGGGTGGGCATGCTATTTGAAGGAGGGGGGGGGGGGGGGGGGGGAGTAAGAGTGTGAGGGTGCTTGGGTAACTGTGGGATCTTTAAGCAGTTTGGCTCATTGGATTGGTCAGAGTGTATGTTTGAATTTGTTGAGTGATATGGAGGTTTTTGGCATTACAGCAGACGTAACATAATTATGAAAATCCAGAACACTCAAATTAGTATGATATGGTTACATAAGACAGATGATTACTTAAGGCAAAAATGAAAGGAGGGAGAGAGGGAAGGAAGGTGGATGTATAACGCAAACTTCTAGAAACCAAACTTCTAGCAACCCAAAGGTTTGACTTTCATCACGGACAACTTTTGTATTTAAGCTAATTAGCAACTATGCAACTACTTACTACTTCGCAACAGCTTATCATGTTAGCTAACTCTTCCCCTAAGCCTAACCTTAACCATTTAACCAAACTCCTAACCTTAACACTAACCTTAACCCCTAACCCTAAGCCAAGCTAACATTAGCCGCCTAGCTAACATTAGCCGCCTAGCTAACATTAGCCACCTAGCTAACGTTAGCATTAGCCAACTAGCCACTTAGTTAACATTAGCCACAACAACTTGGAATTCGTAACATATCATATGTATTGCAAATTCGTAACACATTGTATGGATTGTCATTCGTAACATATCATACAAAATGGATGATGAACAACCACAAATTAATACATACCATACCAAACGTAACATATCGTACTAATTTGAGTGTCCCATATTTTAGTTTAGTATGTCTACCCCTGAGTCCAGGTTGGTTCCAGAGTAGAGAGACCAGTCACTACTGGAATTGAAAACTGGCAGAGTCTGCTGTGACAGGAGGGAAGGTGCCAGTTACCTGAATGTCTTGTATTGTATTTATATTGTATAGGCTTTTGAATAGAATTGACATGAGTAGATTCTTATAGTATATTTTTTCAACATTCTAATACGATTGAATCCCTCAATGTTCATCTCAAAGTGCATTTAGCTGTTGTTATTCCTTTTTTCTCTCTGGAATAAGAACCAGACAAACTTTGTCTTTTGATGAAGTCGGGCCCCCGGCCACTAGGGCTCTCAACTGTTGAGAGTTAGAATAGTAGAGTACACAAGGTGCAATTTCAACATTTGACTGTGCTTCAGCAGTTTTTCTCGTGTTATGTCAGTCATTGACAGTCACTCAATTAGCCATGTCAGCTAACAATTTTTAGATTGATAAGTCTAGCCAGCTATCTAAACTAGTAGTAATCATGGCCGAATACCGACACGGCACGCAGGGCAAGAACCCAGGGGCCCTGACCTCCAGAGGGCCCCCATTGATTTTGTTAGTCACTCTCACTCAGATATCATTAACATGGTATAATTATTGGAAAAATGTGTTGAATTGCAGGAAATAAAAATTAACTGCAAAAATGTCTCTCCATCCCATGAAAAATTGGCAGAACTGCAGTAATTAGCTGTAAAAGTGCACATTTTTTCTCTCTGCCCCATGGCAAAATTAGTAGGATTGCATGACTTTGAAAAATATATTCATGTTTATACCAAGGTCTGTGTGGCTTTCTCTATTGCTAACATTTAACACTTAGTTTGATATCAGCTCTATGTTGACTCAAAAACTGTTCTCTTGGTGGGTGGAGGCTTACTGGAGAGTTTGTTTACTTTGTTCAAGGCTTTTAACAGTGTTTAGGTCCAGAACGCTTGTGGCTACCAATTTTTTTCAGAAGGATTTCGCCTTTGTCACTTTCTTGAAGAGACCTTCATGGAAGTGTGGCCCTTGATGATGGTTTTGAATTGAGAGTGAGTGATGTTGTATCCAAGCAACATAAACTGTTCCATTAGTGGACCTTTTTATTTTGAGATTAATTTGTTATACATTTTAAACGAAGTTAACCTAGTGTGCAATAAATATCACATGAGGAAGAATGTGCTCGAGCAAGGCACACTTTCTTAGATACTTTTGACAGAGGTCGTTCAGTAGCTGCCAAACATCTATACGCAGAATTTCTCCTTCCGTGGTTCAATATAACGTCTGGTTGCACACAATCTGTCGTGTTGTACCTCTCATATAAACAGAGAAAATGCTCCGGTCTGGGTGACAGAGGCAGCCGTTACAATTAAGGCCATTAGTATGAGCACATATCCCCCATACAAAATATCAGAGCGAGGAACTCTATGTCAGTTTCCTTCACGCAGGTCGATGTCCAGACTCTGACGCACAACCCTAACCCTATTGGGGGAGTTTGGTGAGGAGGGGAGGGAAGAGGGGGCGAGAGTATAGCGGATCCGCAGCTCCATCTGCATGCAGAGACGAAACCTGCAGCAAATGCGCACTCATCCATCATCCAATTCCACTGAACGCAGAAGTGAATGCACCGCTCATCTGCGCGCTGAACAGGCTGCGCTCTTCTTTGTGCATCAGTCCTCCTGCTAGAACATATTTCGCATTAGCTCTGGTCACGGATTCAGCGCCAGTAAGCTACTTTTGGATACATCAGTTACTCAAAACTATCTACAAATGATTTACACCATTTTGTATTGCTGAGGTATTTCAAAGAAAAATGTTATATATACTATATTGCCTATTTGACATATTAGACATACCTGTTATGTGGCAATGACCGTAACCACTTTGGCGCACAAGATACCACTGCGCAATGGGAGAACAGGTGTATTATATGTTAAGTGTAAGCCACAGGGCAGAATGCTGCCTTCCGTTGGATTTTCAGTGATGGTCGGGAATACTCTTGGCTGAAATTAAACCATTCCAAAATGGATCTAATGTGACGTTAAATTTTACAAATAAAGGTAAGTTTAACCTGTACATACATCTTGAAATTGTACATGTGCTCTTTACAAATATTAAGCCAATTAACTGTGATCTTGGTTTTGGCAAATGTGCATGCTCAATAATAGTAATAGTCTACCATATGAATAACTGGTGTATATTGTTTTATCGGAAACTTCTATAGTTCAATTGACACCTTCTGTTCAATGTTCTACCTGAAGTAAATTATAACAGCGCAACTGTAATTTTATAGTCTAATCAAGGTTATTTCTCGTGTGCCTTTGTGTGCCATTGTGCGTGCTGTTGAATTTTAATGCCTGCAAATGTACCAGCATTTTCATTTGACATATACAATTCATTGAATGTTAGTGTCTACCTTTGGTGGTCAAAATAACCTCTCCAGCAATATTGAAAAAAGATTACAATGTGAAGTCTGTTTTGGCGTGAGAAATATTTTAGAATGATAGAAGACAGACTAATCATAACCAACTTGCATTTATGAGACCAATATTTATGCATCAAATAAATAGAATCAATACTGAACAAGTGTAATCTAATTTCTGCAAAAAAAATAATCTAGTAATTTTTTCACAATTGCCTCTAGGGTACGTTTTAAAAAGACCTATAATATAAAAAGAAAACCTAACTCTTAAGATAATTACTGCCACTGTCTGTGATTATTATTATTTTTATTTATTTTATTTCACCTTTATTTAACCAGGTAGGTTAGTTGAGAACAAGTTCTCATTTACAACTGGGACCTGGCCAAGATAAAGCAAAGCAGTGCGACACAAACAACAACACAGTTACACATGGAATAAACAAGCGTACAGTCAATAACACAATAGAAAAAAATAAAGTCTATATACAGTGTGTGCAAATGGCGTGAGGAGGTAAGGCAATAAATAGGCCATAGTAGCGAGGTAAATACAATTTAGCAAATTAACACTGGAGTGAAAGATGTGCAGATGATGATGTGCAAGTAGAAGTACTGGTGTGCAAAAGAGCAGAAAAGTAAATAAAAACAATATGGGGATGAGGTAGGTAGATTGGATGGGCTATTTACAGATGGTCTATGTACAGCAGCAGCAATCGGTTCGCTGCTCAGATAGCTGATGTTTAAAGTTAGTGAGGGAAAAAAAGTCTCCAGCTTCAGAGATTTTTGCAATTTGTTCCAGTCATTGGCAGCAGAGAACTAGAAGGAAAGGCAGCCAAAATAGGTGTTGGCTTTGGGGATGAGCAATGAGATATATGTGCTGGAGCGTGTGCTACGGGTGGGTGTTGTTATCGTGACCAGTGAGCTGAGATAAGGCGGAGCTTTACCTAGCATAGACTTATAGATGACCTGGAGCCAGTGGGTCTGGCGACGAATATGTAGCGAGGGCCAGCCGACTACTGCATACAGGTCGCAGTGGTGGGTGGTATATAGAGCTTTGGTGACAAAACAGATGGCACTGTGATAGACTGCATCCAGTTTGCTGAGTAGAGTGTTGGAGGCTATTTTGTAAATGACATCGCCGAAGTCGAGGATCGGTAGGATAGTCCGTTTTACGAGGGTATGTTTGGAGGCGTGAGTGAAGCAGGCTTTGTTGCAAAATAGGAAGCCGATTTTAGATTTAATTTTGGATTGGAGATTTAATATGAGTCTGGAAGGAAAGTTTACAGTGTAGCCAGACACCTAGGTATTTGTAGTTGTCCACATATTCTAAGTCAGAACCGTCCAGGGTAGTGATGCCAGTCGGGCGGGCGGGTGCGGGCAGTGAACAGTTGAAAAGCATGCATTTAGTTTTACTAGTGTTTAAGAGCAGTTGGAGGCCACGGAAGGTGTGTTGTACGGCATTGAAGCTCGTTTGAAGGTTTGCTAACACAGTGTCCAAAGAAGGGCCAGATGTATACAGAATGGTGTCATCAGCGTAGAGATGGATCAGGGAATCACTGCAGCAAGAGCGACGTCGTTGATATATACAGAGAAAAGAGTCGGCCTGAGAATTGAACCCTGTGGTACCCCCATAGAGACTGCCAGAGGTCCGGACAACAGGCCCTCCGATTTGACACACTGAACTCTGTCTGAGAAGTAGTTGGTGAACCAGGCGATACAGTCATTTGAGAAACCAAGGCTGTTGAGTCGGCCGATAAGAATACGGTAATTGACAGTCGAAAGCTTTGGCCAGGTCGATGAAGGCGGCTGCACAGTACTGTCTTTTATCGATGGCGGTTATGATATCGTTTAGTACCTTGAGCGTGGCTGAGGTGCACCCGTGACCAGCTCGGAAACCGGATTGCACAGCGGAGAAGGTACAGTGGGATTCGAAATGGTCAGTGATCTGTTTATTAACTTGACTTTCGAAGACTTTAGAAAGGCAGGGCAGGATGGATATTAGAGTGCAAAGGTCGCCCATGTAGTGCACCCAGCTCCTCACCACCAGAACAATCCAATAGAGGGCCTGCATTTGCGCAATAAACCCGGATCCACCCGGACCCCCACAGCCGTGGGGCTGCTTGTGCGTGTCGTCACCCCAAACAATAACAACATCAAATCCTGACCTGTGCCGTGCAAATATATTTTATCCCAAAATTAAACATTTCCAATGTTTTTTTTTTTCTAAGTAAATCATCTCTCAGCAACCACAAACACATAGGTTATGAAAGGGTTAACATTAGTTTGCCATTGTCTGGTCCTTATCATAAAATAAACACAGTTTAGTGCTAAACAATAAGATAATTTGCATCAGAAAGTAGTTTCATTACGACACCCAGAGGAATCCCATCCTCTAGGTGTAGCTTTGGCAAATGCACTATATAGCTTAAAACTATAGCATAGCTCTGATCCTATCCATAATTTCTTTCTGCTGAGGAATCAACGGCTGTTTTTCCAAAGGGTCTAACATCAACTTGAGGTTGTTTGTCCAATCCAGATAAATTAAATGAACATTTGTCATCAGTATGCACAGTACACATAGCTGCTGCTAGACACTGTGGAAGAGACACAAGGGTATAAAGTCCCAACCGTTCAACACATTTAAGTTTTTCTTTAAACACACAGAAAGCCCTACAGGAGGAGTGTGGGGGCCTGCAAGTTTATTGTGTGGGGGGCCTATAAGTGATGGGCAGGCTATATTAAGTAACTTCATTTAAGTAACTTCATGTTGCGTGAAAGACAGTCATAAACCATTATATAGTATAGGCTAACAGTTGCCATGGTGCTTGGAAGGAATGTATTCTCCTTCATCATGATGTTGCTCTGTTGTCACCCGCTCTGTTGTCATCTCTCTCTCTCTCTCCATTCTCTCTCTTTCTCTCTCCATTCTCTCTCTCTCTCTCCATTCTCTCTCTCTCTCTCTCTGTCTCTCTCTATGTACTGTGCACTCAGGTGGGATGTGACACTAGTGTCCCCTATCTCAACCCTGAAACAGACCCAACCCAGCCCTCCTCCCTGTCAGTATGGACCTCTGGCCTCTCCTCCCATCATCCCCCAACCTCTCCCTCCCCGAGCCCCTGTACTATGACAGCTACTTCCCAGGGAACGAGTCCGACCTGGGGTCCCGGAATGACACTCCTGACAAGACCCAACAGGTCTTCGATAAGACCAGCTCCGTGGTCATTACCTTCATCTACTTCATGGTCTGCGCCGTGGGCCTGACGGGCAACACCTTGGTGATCTATGTCATCCTGCGCTACGCCAAGATGAAAACAGTCACTAACATTTACATCCTGAACCTGGCCGTGGCCGACGTCCTCTGTATGCTGAGTCTACCCTTTATCGCCATGCAGCTGGCCCTGGTCCACTGGCCTTTCGGCGCCGTGCTCTGCCGCCTGGTCATGACCGTGGACTGCCTCAACCAGTTCACCAGCATCTTCTGCCTCACGGTCATGAGCGTCGACCGCTACCTGGCCGTGGTCCACCCCATAAAGTCCACCAAGTGGCGGAAGCCACGCGTGGCTAAGATCATCAACCTGACCGTGTGGGGAGTGTCCCTGCTGGTCAACCTGCCAATCATGATCTTCAGCGGTCTGATGCCCAATAAGAACCAGGCGTGGGTGTGTACCATTGTGTGGCCAGAGCCTCAGGAGGCCTATCAGACGGCCTTCATGTTCTACACCTTCTTCCTGGGCTTCTTCCTGCCGCTCACCGTCATCTGCCTCTGTTACCTGCTCATCATCGTCAAGGTGAGCTCCTCCTCCCTGATAATGGTGTTTTATTTTCAAGTTAATTTATCTTTTGGTGAAGTTCTCCCACCTATTCTGATATAGTATTTATTGACCTATAATCTATAATTAGAGAGATACAGTGTCTTCAGAAAGTATTCACACCCCGCTTGACTTATGACTTATTCCACATTTTGAATTCCGGCTCTAACACAACAAAATGTGCAAAAAGTCAAGGGGTGTGAATACTTTCTTAAAGGGCACTGTAGGTACAGTTGTGGCATCGATGAAGGTAGTACCAATAACAAAGGATGTGTCCCCTCTCTCCCCGGCCACTAGGTGAAGTCGTCAGGCATGCGCGTGGGCTCAACTAAGCGTAAGCGCTCTGAAAGGAAGGTGACCAGAATGGTGTCCATCGTAGTTGCCATGTTCGTGCTCTGCTGGCTGCCCTTCTACGTGTTCAACGTCACCTCGGTGACAGGTACCATCGACACCACACCCGTCCTCAAGAGCACCTTTGAGTTCGTGGTGGTGCTGGGCTACGCCAACAGCTGTGCCAACCCCATCCTGTACGCCTTTCTGTCGGACAACTTCAAGAAGAGCTTTCAGAACGTTCTGTGCTTGAAGAAGGTGGCGGGCCTGGATGAGGTGGAGCGCAGCGACAGCCGCATGGACCGGACACGCATGGTCAAAGACGTCACCGCAGAAACACACAACGCAGCGCTGCTCAACGGCGAGCTGCAGACCAGTATATGAGTGTTTGCCAAAGTGTGTGAGGGAGTGTGTGAGACAGTGTGTGTGTGTGCTTGCATGTGTACGTGCGTGTGTGCAGGTATGAAATCCCCATGGTCCTCGGTTAATCTGAGGTGGCTGTGGGGCTGCTTGTGCGTATCGTCACCCTGAACAGATGGATGGTCCAGAGTGTATGTGGATGAGTTAGATGGACTAGTCATATTAACATCACTCTTCTATAAACTCCTGGACAGTGGCCCAAGCACCAAGGGGGTCCATACTGTCTATTACAACATACCTGGAAAACAGAGAAAAAGATTGAATTGAAGAAGACAAAAAAGATGTCTATCATGTTTCATTGACATGGATTGATTCATACTGTCTTGAGAGCAGGATATGAGAAAGAACACCTTTGATAAAGCATCTTATTTATTGATAAGGAAAGATGCTCACCAAGTCAGATCCCCTTTGACTGAAGCTGGAGACTTTAGAATTTTGCATCCAGGAAGGTTGGAAATCCTATCTGACTGCCTTCGTGAAGCTTCTCTGACTTCAAACAAGACATCTCATCTTGATGTATATATACAGTGCTATCAGAAAGTATTCACACCCCTTTACTTATCCACATTTTGTTGTGTTACCGCCTGTATTTAAAATGGGTTCAATTGAGATTTTGTGTCACTGGCCTACACACAATGTCAAAGTTCAATAAGTATTCAACCCCTTTGTTATGGCAAGCATAAAAATGTGCGTAACAAGTCATATAAGTTGTGTGGACTTACTCTGTGTGCAATAATTGTTTTTGAATGACTACCTCATCTCTGTACCCCACACATACAATTGTCAGTAAGGTCCCTCAGTCAAGCAGTAAATTTCAAACACAGTTTCAACCACAAAGACCAGGGAGGTTTTCCAATGCCTCACAAAGAAGGGCACCTACTGAATGGTTAAAATTAAACAATTTAATATCCCTTTGAGCATGTTGAAGTTATTAATTACACTTTGGACGGTGTATCAATAAACCCAGTCACTACAAAGATACAGGCGCCCTGCCTAACTCATTTGCCAGAGAGGGAGGAAACCGCTCAGGGATTTCACCATGAGGCCAATGGTGACTTTAAAACAGTTATGGAGCTTAATGGCTGTGATAGGAGAAAACTGAGTATCAAAAACATTGTACTGTAGTTACTCCACAGTACTAAACTAATTGACAGACTGAAAAGGAAGCTTGTACAGAATAAAAATATTACAAAACATGCATCCTGTTTGCAAAAAGGCACGTAAGACTGCAAAAAAATGTGGCAAATCCAATACTACACATCACTGAGTACCACTCTTCATATTTTCACGCATGGTGGTGGCTGCGTCATGTTATGGGTATGCTTGTCATCGGCAAGGCCTAGGGAGTTTTTTGGGATAAAAAGAAACCGAATAGAGCTAAGCACATGGAAAATCCTAGAGGAAAACTTGGTTCAGTATGCTTTGCAACAGACACTGGGAGACAAATTCACCTTTCAGCAGGACAATAACCTAAAACACAAGACCAAATACACACTGGAGATGCTTACCAAGATGACCTTGAATGTGGCCTAGTTATGGTTTTGACTTAAATAGGCTTGAAAATCTATGGCAAGACTTGAAAATGGCTGTCTAGCAATGATCAAGAACCATCTTGACAGAACTTGAAGAATTTTTTAAGAATAATGTATAAATATTGTACAATCCAGGTGTGCAAAGCTCATTGAGACTTACCCAGAAAGACTCAAAGCTGTAATCCCTGCCAAAGGTGAGTCTAACATGTAATGACTCAGGGGTGTGAAAACGTATGTAAATTATATATTTCTGTATTTAATTTTCAATCCATTTGCAAACATTTATAAAAACGTTTTCACTTTGTCATTACGGCGTTTTGTGTGTAGATGGGTGAGAAAAACATGTATTTAATACATTTTGAATTGTAACACAGGTTGTAACACAACAAAATGTGGAATAAGTCAAGGGGTAGGAATACTTTCTGAAGGCACTGTAGACATGGTTTTCTGTGATGTGTGTTTGTTCTCCTTGTAAAAACCAGTTTAGTTTCGATCACACACTATGTTTACTGCCCCTTGTTACTACCATTCATCTGTAGGAAGACATTACTCTCTGATTTATATTTGGCTCAGACCTTAGACGCTAGCACATTCAATGACGGGCAGAATAAGAGAGCATGCATGCGATTGAGAGAGTGGTAGCAGCAATGAAAATAATTGCTTATCATTGGTTTATTGCTCTTTTTGTCGCTTTGCTTCTTCCTTTATGTATAGAATTTCAGAACAGAAAAACAGTACAACATCCCCAACCCCTATACACCCACCCACCCATCCCTACCTCACATCCATCCCTCCAAGGTATCATACAAGGATATCACAGAAAGTAAATTAAATAGGACCAAAACATTAACAGTAATAGAAACAAAAATAATGGAAAAAGTTACATAAAATTCAATCGGTGCCATAATTATAGTTGAATCTTATCAGCACGACATGACTGCTTACTAAAATATACAAGTTACACTGTGTAAAAGACAGGCTCTCCACGTATTGTATGAATGGGGACCAGGTGAAGTCTAACTTTTGTTGGGACCCATGCACAGTGTACCTAACCTTTTCCAGAGGCAGGGATGACATTAACTCCTTAACCCACTGCATAAGGAAGGCGGCCTTGCAGACTTCCAGTGAAAGAGGACAAGGCGGCGAGCTAGCAGCGAGGCAAATGCTTTCGCATTCGCCTGATGCTTGGTAACATTCTGATCTAGGAGAAGTACTCCAAAAATAGCAGTGAACGGGATGGGGCTAATAGTTGTATTACACATATGTGGGAATGCCTCAAAAATGGGGTCCCAGAAGCCTACACAAAGATTGGCATGACCAAACCATGTGTCCCACAGTTGCTGGACTCTGGTGGCATCTTAAACACTTGGGGTCAACATTTGGATATATGTTTGCCAATCGGTTGTCATTTGAGTAATGGAGACGGTGCAAACCTTTGAACTGAATGAATCCATGCCTCATGCAAAATGATGAGGTGTGGATACGCTCAATACTATGTTTCCCAGGAAGGCGGATTAACGTTCTGTAGTATGTCGTATAATCTGGAGATTGTGCCCTTCAGATACGGGTTAAGATCTAAGCACCTCTCGACTGGACACTTAGCGGGGTCGAGTGGAAATGGGATTTTTTTTTAGCAAAGCTGTGAGTTTGCAGGTACCTAAAAAAGTGGGTGTTGGGAATATTATGGTAAACCCTCAGAGTTTTGAATGAGCCGATGTGTCAATCTGCTACGCCGGGAAGACATGATTAGATGTTAATGGGGAGAAGCAGTTTGGTTGTTTAAGGCAATTTCAGAATTGGGACCAGATTTTTATAAGTTCTTGACAATGGGATTCAAAACATGGGTGCCTAGGTTCATGGGCAGTGGGGAGCACAGGAACGAGACAGGAGAAGTTGGAAGGCTTGACTGGAACTCCATGAAAGCCCAAATTGGACCATCCTTGTTTTCAAATGTAGAAACCCAATAAACACATTTAGATATATTTGCTGACCAGTGGTAGTGTAAAAAATTGGGAAGGACCAGCCCGCCTGCAGGTTTAGGTCTCTCTAGATATACCGTTCTCATTTGTGGATTTTACTTATTCCCAAACAGTGTCAGATTGCATCACAACCTATCATTGTCAATATGATAGTGCTGGAATAAGGCAGACGGGACTGATCCCTTCTGTTAGTAAACCTTTCACCTCACACATGCAAGAGCACACACACACACACACAAACACACACTGTCTCCGACATGTTCATATAGCTACTGCATACAGTTCATAATCTGGTATAACATTTTCCCTTCTGCTGTCAGCACAAGGTGGCTTAAAGGCGATATGCTCCTAGCATAGCCAAACTGTCGTGGGGCCATACTCAGCAGAATGAGTTGTGTGTCAGCGTCAGTTCTATGCTTTCAGAGTGACGCTGATGTTTTCTGAATGAACAGCATTGCATCATGGAGTGATGATACCTAGCCAAAGGAGTGAGGGAGCTATAGCTGCAGTGTTTTGGTTGGTAGAGAGATGGGTGGGCTTCAATACCACAGTCCAAGGGCAACGTTGTTATCTCTCCAATGTGTACGGATGGGGAATCCATGGTTATTTGTTTGTGTGTGTGTGCCTGTGTACTTGCCTGCCTTCCTGTGTGTGTGTGTTTAAGTGTGTGTGTGTGTTTAAGTGTGTATCTCATGCATTTTCTCTGGAAGGCCTTAACGTGTTAGCGTGTGTGTGAGCCACAAATTTCACAGCCCATTAAAGTGGTGAAATCAAGCGTTGTAATTAGCATCATTATGCCAGAGGCAGATGAGAACGCTCTCGCTCATGTACAGTAGGTTAGGTAGGCCTGTAGATAGATTTAACCCAAGAGGGTTTAGTATAGCGCACTGGAGGATGGAACCTGAGCCTTCTCTCTATGTGTTGTTCATTTGTGAAGGGCTAGAACGTGCTAACCTTTGGGTGCACCGTTCAAAATGAACTGTCTATATATCACTGAATCCCTATCTTGTTCCCATACACACACACGCACACACACACACACACACACACACACACGCACACACACACACACACACACACACACACACACACACACACACACAGAGACACAGTTCAAGACACATTGAGGAGAACAAGGGATGAATACACAACCATTAGAATTCTCCGTCACCAATGCTTGCTCCTGTTACGGAGGAGCAGGGGGTCTTAAATGATAAGAAGGAGGGCAGATACAGTGAGGGAAAAAAGTATTTGATCCCCTGCTGATTTTGTACGTTTGCCCACTGACAAAGAAATGATCAGTCTATAATTTTAATGGTAGGTTTATTTGAACAGTAAAGACAGAATAAATCCAGAAAAACGCATGGGAAAAATGTTATAAATTGATTTGCATTTTAATGAGGGAAATAAGTATTTGACCCCCTCTCAATCAGAAAGATTTCTGGCTCCCAGGTGTCTTTTATACAGGTAACGAGCTGAGATTAGGAGCACACTCTTAAAGGGAGTGCTCCTAATNCAAGGCTGGAATGGGCTACAAGACCATCGCCAAGCAGCTTGGTGAGAAGGTGTCAACAGTTGGTGCGATTATTTGCAAATGGAAGAAACACAAAAGAACTGTCAATCTCCCTCGGCCTGAGGCTCCATGCAAGATCTCACCTCGTGGAGTTGCAATGATCATGAGAACGGTGAACATGGACGGGGGTGTTTTTCTGCTAAGGGGACAGGACAACTTCACCGCATCAAAGGGACGATGGACGGGGCCATGTACCGTCAAATCTTGGGTGAGAACCTCCTTCCCTCAGCCAGGGCATTGAAAATGGGTCGTGGATGGGTATTCCAGCATGACAATGACCCAAAACACACAGCCAAGGCAACAAAGGAGTGGCTCAAGAAGAAGCACATTAAGGTCCTGGAGTGGCCTATGGAGCTGAAGGTTCGAGTTGCCAAACGTCAGCCTCGAAACCTTAATGACTTGGAGAAGATCTGCAAAGAGGAGTGGGACAAAATCCCTCCTGAGATGTGTGCAAACCTGGTGGCCAACTACAAGAAACGTCTGACCTCTGTGATTGCCAACAAGGGTTTTGCCACGAAGTACTAAGTCATGTTTTGCAGAGGGGTCAAATACTTATTTCCCTCATTAAAATTCAAATCAATTTATAAAATTTTTCACCTGCGTTTTTCTGGATTTTTTTGTTGTTATTCTGTCTCTCACTGTTCAAATAAACCTACCATTAAAATTATAGATTGATCATTTCTTTGTCAGTGGGCAACGTACAAAATCAGCAGGGGATCAAATACTTTTTTCCCTCACTGTATAAGATATAAGGTCATATATTCTTCTATAGTAAGCGCACTATTGTCCTCTAAGTGGGAGCAATCTTTCTTTCTTGGTCTCTTGCTTTCCTTCAGCTTGCAAACAGTAAGCGCCGTGTAAAATGTTGTTAATGACGTGTCATGATGTGTTTATTGTCACGTGTGAGTTCTCAGATGGATTATAGTCTATTGGACAGTAATTATACTGCACTTTCATAATACAGAGCAATTTATGTGTGCGTGTGTGTGTGTGTATATGTGTGTGTGTGTGGGACTGCCGCTTGATGTCACTCATCCTTTCTATTGCCATAACTTACAATTATGGTATGTACAAAACACTGTGTCAATGTGCACATATTTCGATTTCTAGTCTATTCATTACTACGTATCAGTTGTGCAAGTGTTCCATTAAAAATCAACTTAATTAGTGAATGAAGTGCCCAGTGAGCGCTCCTGAACCTTAAACAAACATTATATTATAGATGGTCGTCTGGAGAGATGACATATATACAGTACATTTGTATATGTAATGATTACTAACTGAACAAACTAGCCACAGAGAGTTAGAGGAAGGGGTCAAACACGGTCATACACTGTACTCAAACAGTCTTTTCCATTAAGTAAACAGGATATTAATGTTTAAAAGAAACCGCAAAGTGCAGAGGTCAAACCATACCATCCCCTCCATCATGTCAAGTGTCTGTCTCTCAGGTTCAAGCGTCACAAGTGGTCGAACTCTAAATGATACAGGGGAAATATACTATTGAATGTCAGTGAATTGAAGGAGCAGTACTCATCAGACCAACAGTATTTTTCTCACAGTGTTTTTCTCAATATCAGCTGCTCTTCTTGCGCTTCGAGGTGCAATGAGTAGCCTGGTCCAAGATCTGTTTGTGCTCTTGCCAACTCCACCGCTGTCATTGTCAAACAAAACATGTCTGGCCTGGCAACGAGTGACAAGGAGTTGGCATGATAGCATGAACAGACTGCCACTCAGGCTAACAAATGCAGTTGAATAAAGAGCATATCCCTGCTCAGCAAGTGAAATTATTATATATAGGCATTGTGATTGTTTTGATAAAGAGTATTTTTTTATGTAGTTATAATAAATAATAATAATACATTTAATTTATAATACGCTTATTGAAAAATGTTCTCAAAGTGCTAAAATGTTATATGTGGTAGTCTATTGGGGCTGGAAATAGTTGGGGTATGGGGTCGTAATTTACTGGGGTCGTAATTTACTGACCAAAGACAGTTATCAAGTACAATGTAAAGAACACTACAACGTACAGGTAACTGCCAAAATAAAGGAAACACTTTAGTAAATGAGGGTTACAAAGTATACTGAAGGCAAGTGCTTCCATACAGTTGCGATTCCTGAGTTAATTAAGCAATTCAAATCCATGCTTAGGGTCATGTATAAAAATGCCCAGTTGTATTTTAGAGATCTCAGTGGTCTAGAAATCTCAGTGACTTTGAAAGAAGGGTCTCAAAGGAGCAAATCAAATCAAATCACATTCTATTTGTCACATGTGCCGAATACAATAGGTGTAGATCTTACCCCGAAATGCTTACTTGCAAGTCCTTAATCGAGTTAAGAAAATATTTACTAAATAAACTAAAGTAAAACATTTAATAAAAATTAACACAATAAAATAACAATAACGAGGCTATATACAGGGGGTACCGGTACCGAGTCAATGTGCGAGGGCCAGGTTAGTCAAGGTAATTT
Source organism: Hucho hucho (assembly GCA_003317085.1). NCBI lineage: Eukaryota > Metazoa > Chordata > Actinopteri > Salmoniformes > Salmonidae > Hucho > Hucho hucho. The sequence goes on from QNTS01000842.1 coordinate 65,776, forward strand.
TTACCTGCAGGTAGGGGTAAAGTGACTATGCATAGATAATAAACAGCAAGTAGCAGCAGTGTAATTAGTCCGGGTGGCCATTTGATTAATTGTTCAGCGGTGGATTGGGGGTAGGAGCTGTTAAGGAATCTTTTGGACCTAGACTTGATGCTCCGGTAGCAGAGAGAACAGTTCATGACTTGGGTGACTGGAGTCTTTGACAATTTTTGGGGTGTTCCTCTGACACCACCTAGTATATAGGTCCTGGATGGCAGGGAGCTTGGCCTCAGTGATGTACTGGGTCATACGCACTACCCTCTGTAGCGCCTTACGGTCAGCTGCCGAGCAGTTGCCATACCAGGTGGTGATGCAACCCGTCAGGATGCTCTCAATGTAGCAGATGTAGAACCTTTTGAGAATCTGGTGACCCATGCCAAGTCTTTTCAGTCTTCTGAGAGGAAAAAGGTGTTGTCATGCCCTCTTCATGACTGTCTTGGTGTGCTTGGACCATTATTGTTTGTTGGTGATGTGGACACCAAGGAACTTGAAACTCTCGACCCGCTCCACTACAGCCCCATCGATGTGAATGGGGGCGTGTTTGGCCCATCTTTTCCTGTAGTCCACGATCAGCTCCTCTGTCTTGCTCATGTTGAGGAAGAGGTTGTTGTCCTGGCCCCACACTGCCAGGTCTCTGACCTCCTCCCTATAGGCTGTCTCATCGTTGTCGGTGATCTGTTGTGTTTACAGCAAACTTAATGATGGTGTTGGAGTCGTGCTTGGCCACGCAGTTGTGGGTGAACAGTGAGTACAGGAGGGGACTAAGCAACCACCCCTGAGATGGCCCCGTGTTGAGGATCAGTGTGGCTTATGTATTGTTGCCTAACCTTACTACCTGGGGGGCGGCCCGTCAGGAAGTCCAGGATCCAGTTGCAGAGAGAGGTGTTTAGTGCCAGGATCCTTAGCTTAGTGATGAGCTTTGTGGGCACTATGGTGTTGATCGCTGAGCTGTAGTCTATGAACATCTTTCTCACAGGTTCCTTTTGTCCAGGTGGGAAAGGGCAGTGTGGAATGCGATTGAGATGACGTCATCTGTGGATCTGTTGGGGCGGTATGTGAATTGGAGTGGGTCTAGGGATTCTGGGATGATGGTGTTGATGTGAGCCACGACCAGCCTTTCTTTTTATATATTTAATTTTTGTACTTTTACCCCTTTTTCTCCCCAAATGTGTGGTATCCAATTGATAGTTACACTCCGAAACATGACCCAACTAAGCCGCACTGCTTCTTAACACAATGCCCGCTAAACCCGGAAGCCAGCCACACCAATGTGTCGGAGGAAACACCGTACACCTGGTGACTGTGTCAGCGTGGATGCGCCCGGCCCACCACAGGAGTTGGTAGAGTGCGATGGGACAAGGAGATCCCTGCTGGCCAAACCCTCCCCTAACCCGGATGACGCTGGGCCAATTGTGCGCTGCCCCATGGGTCTCCCGGTTGCGTCCGGCTGCGACAGAGCCTGTACTCGAATCAGGATCTCTAGTGGCACAGCTAGCAACCGCGATGCAGTGCCTTAGACCACCACACCACTCCGGAGGCCCTGACCAGCCTTTCAAAGCACTTCATGGCTACCAACATGAGTGCTACGGGGCGGTAGTCATTTAGGCAGGTAACCTTCACTTTCTTGGGCACAGGGACTATGGTGGTCTGCTTGAAACAGGTATTACAGACTCGGTCAGGGAGAGGTTGAAAATGTCAGTGAAGACACTTGCCAGTTGGTCCGTGCATGCTCTGAGCGCATAGGGAGTTTAGACAGTTGAAAGGGTGTGTGTCTCTCTGTCACCAGATCTCAACCCAATTCAACACTTTTATGGGAGATTCTGGAGTGGCACCTGAGTCAGCATTTTCTTCCATCATCAACAAAACACCAAATTATGGATTTTCTCGAGGAAAAATGGTGTGACATCCATCCACACTTGTAGAATCTATGCCAAGGGGCATTGAAGTCGTTCTGGCTAGTGGTGGCCCAACGCCCTATTTAGACACTTTATGTTGGTGTTTCCTTTATTTTGGCAGTTACCTGCATTCTCCTCAGACACTTTTACAGGTTGTTGTCTTTGAAACCCTGTACCTGTAAAATTGTTGGTTAGTTTTATTTGAGAGGTTGAGTTAGAAACAGTGGCACACAGTTAGCCTATTATTAAAAAGATGTTTAGAGGTTCTGTTTTACTCACAGTGGCCATAGAAATGGAGGAATATGTATCTGAATGTGTTGAGGTCATGTTGAATGGCTAATACTATCTAGCTTTTCATCCAATTAGCGACAGATTTTCATGTGAATATTCAAAAATCTGCATAACAAAAATCCAACAGAAATGTGTTTCCATCAAATTGACTTGTGCGTAAAAGGCTGCATGATGACGTAGTGCACATAAAAATAACTTTTGCGGTTAAATTCCCATGTACCGAATAAAAAATACAAGTTAAATGGGTTTCCATGGTATTTACTGATGTTTTTTTCACAAAGAATGTGTTATATAACAAATGTGTCCACTCTGGCCTTGGCACATGAGCTCTAGCCAACACCTCGCACTCGTAGATACAGTGCGGGTACACTACCTACTATACATAATGAGATTATTATGAACAAAAGAGCAAGATTATTTTTATTTGTTAAACGGCAGCCAAGCATTGATCATCATGTCACCAGAATAAAACCCTCAATATTTATTGGAAATGAGCATTAAGCTCATCACCGTGCACTTTCACCACCCTGGGAAGTTCATCATAATTGATTTAATTTGTAGCCTAATAAACTGCATGCTTTCCAGAGTTGTAGTGGGAGGACCACACAATATCAGCGGGACTCCAATTTACTTTGAAATGATTGTTATTATATCAATATTTGCTCATAAAAGCATTTCCACCACCATTTCTCACATAATACATTTTACCGACATCAAAGATTCCACCTTGTCTAGCGTATTTTGTTTAGTCAACATTTGGAAAGTTTACCGACAAATTAGCAGTTTCCATCAGGCCCCTCATGAAAAGTTTTATCCGACATGTACTTTACTTGCATAAAAAGGTTGGACGGAAACATGCCCACTGGGCACAGACATCAGTTCAATGTCTAGTTTTGATTTACATTTGGTTGAGTTGTCATCTAATGTGAATTCAACATGAAATTAACAAAACATGTCTCCGTGTCATTGGATTTAGGTTAAAAGTTTGGTGAAAAAAACACAAAATGCCCTTACGTTGATGACTTTTTGCAAACCCAATCAGTTTTCCTCGTTGATTCAACGTCATCACATAGATTTTTGGGGTTGAAATGACGTGGAAACAACGTTGATACAACCAGTATTTTTCCAGTGGGTGGTTACTGTAACACGTAAAAACTGGTTGAGATATCACCAAAAATGTTACTAAATGTCTCCCTCACATGGTTACTTTTTGAAATTATGTAATGTGATTGCCCCAAGGAAATTAGCTAGATATACAAACTACTTTGCAATGGTCAGACAAACCATTGTGGATACACTGGATATACAGTCAGGTCCATAATTATTGGAACCCTTGATAATACAATTCCTCAGAGAAAGTGGATTTTGTTTAACAAGTAATAAAATATTCTCTAAAAATGATATGGTTCTACATTTGCAGCACCCATGTTTTTTATAATACTTTTGCACCCTCCACTTGCGAGGGTAACAAGACTGAGCCTTTATCCAAAAAAAATGAAAAAGAGATTGGAGAACATGTTAGGAAGGATTTTACAGAATCTTTCCAGATCCATGATATCCTTCGCCTGCTCTTATAGACTGCCCTCTTCAATTCAAACCACAGGTTTTCAATTGGGTTCAATTCCGGAGACTGAGATAGCCTTGGTACTTGTCTTGGTACTTGGTAAAGTTAATAATCCTGTGGACCCCAGGACTAGAATCATAACACCATATTTTACCGTAAGTATGAGCTACTTTTCTGCATATGCTTCTGTTATTCAATGCCAAACCCACCACTGGTGTGCGTGGCCAAAGTGCTACAGTGCATTTGTAAAGTATTCAGACCCCTTGACATTTTCCATATTTTGTTATGTTACAGCCTTACTCTAAAATGGATAAAAAAAATGTATTCCTTACAATCTGCACACAATACCCTATAATGACAAAGTGAAAACAGGTTTTATTTTTTTTTGCTAATTTATTAAAATTTTAAAACAGAAATACCTTATTTACATAAATATTCAGACCCGTTGCTATGACACTCAAAATTGAGCTCAGGTGCATGCTGTTTCCATTGATACTGCTTGAGATGTTTCTATGATGGTCCATCTGTGGCAAATTCAATTGATTGGACATATTTTGGAAAGGCACCATGACCATTCGGTCAAAGGAATTGTCCGTAGAGTGCTGAGACCACCAAGAGTCTTCCTAGAGCTGGCCGCCCGGCCAAACTGTGCAATCGGGGGAGAAGAACCCGATGGTCACTCTGACAGAGCTCTAAAGTTCCTCTGTGGAGATGGGAGAACCTTCCAGAAGGACAACCTTCTGAGCCACTCTTCAGTAAAAGGTACATCACAACCTGCTCGGAGTTTGCCAAAAGGCACCTAAAGACTCTCAGAACCATGAGAAACAAGATTCTCTTGTCTGATGAAACCAAGATTGAACTCTTTGGCCTGAATTCCAAGCACCACGTCTGGAGGAAACCTGGCACCATCCCTACGGTGAAGAATGGTGGTGGCAAAATCATGATGTAGGGGTGTTTTTCAGCGGCAGGGACTGGGAGACGAGTCAGGATCGAGGCAACGATGAAAGGAGCAAAGTACAGAGAGATCCTTGATGAAAACCTGCTCCAGAGCTCTCAGGACCTCAGACTGGGGCGAAGGTTCACCTTCCAACAGGACAACAACCCTAAGCACACATCCAAGACAACGCAGGAGTGGCTTCTGGACAAGTCTCTGAATGTCCTTGAGTGGCCCAGCCAGAGTCCGGACTTATTTTTTCTTTATTATTTTTTTGTTGAACCTTTATTTAACTAGGCAAACATGATCGAACATCTCTGGAGAGACCTGAAAATAGCTGTGCAGCAACGCTCCCCATCCAACCTGACAGAGCTTGAGAGGATCTGCAGAGAAGAATGGGAGAAACTCCCCAAATACAGGTGTGGCAATCTTGTAGCGTCATACCCAAGAAGACTCGATGCTGTGATCGCTGCCAATGGTGCTTAACAAAGTACTGCTGATTAAAAGGTCTGAATACTTTTGTAAATGTAATTTCTATCTGTAATAAATTAGCAAACATAAAAAAAAACAGTTTTTGCTTTGTCATGTAGATTGATGTGGGGGAAAAAACGATTCAATAAATTTTTGAATAAAGCTGTAACGTAACAAAATGTGGAAAAGTCGAGGGGTCTGAATACTTTCCGAAGGCACTGTATATTTCATGTTATCTGCCCATAGCACTGGCTAAAGTTTGATAAATGGCATTGGCACTTAGATTGGAACCGGTGCTATGGTCAGATGACATAAAAATAGAGCTCCTTGGCCACGCCTGCCAGTGGTGGCTCAGTGACGTTATCCTCGCAAGGGTAGAGTGCTAGACTATTGAATACAGGGGTGCCAATCATTTTGACCCCTATGTTTTTTGTTGTTGATTTTTTTGTATTACTTAAAATCTCTTCATCTGAGCAACTGTAATATCATAACATAATATTGTTTCCCATTTTTTTTTAGCATACAATATAGCTCAGTATTTGTATAATTGATTTTATACAGTCTTTGCTCATCTTTATCAAGGGTGCCCATAATTATGGATCTGACTGTACTTACTCTGTTAGGCTTGAAGAAGGCTCCTTGTCCATATAGCCAAACAAGCAGACATTGTGAGATCCTAAATTGTTTATCTGAGAATACCTGGGTGGAGATCATTTGTTCGATTTTTCATTGTGTTCAAAGTCCACTGTAACATTTATGTTGGTTTCATATCAAATGTCTGGTTTTTGTAAATATGTCACATTGTTGCTACTGTTGTTGTTACTACTACTATTACTACTAGTATTACTATTACTATTACTACTTGCAATTAAAGCAGTTCCATTTAAAAATGGCTGGCTTCACTCGTTTGGGTTGACAAATTTGTTAGCATTTCCAGTACTGTTGAGGTTTGAGTGTGTTGACTTGTTTGGGTTTCCCTTCCTCCTCCTATTTGACTGAACATCTGTTTGTAGGCCTATTCTGAGGGTTAGTAGGTTTCTGTAGGTGAACTGTTCAAAAACAGGTTGCCTGTTTCTACATGATATCTACTTCAGGCCGGCAGAGAACTAGTACACCAGGTGCAGAGGGTACAATTATGTGTCGCCGGTTTTAGTTTCACAGTGACTCCACACACAGATCTGCATAGCTATGAAGTCATTGCAAATTCCCTTCTTTTGCAGTTGTGTTGTTATTAAAGTAAATAGGGGAGACCAGGGTTGGTTCTCAGCACAAGTATACAGTACATACACCGAGTATACAAAATATTAAGAACACCTGCTCTTTCCATGACATAGACTGACCAGGTGAATCCAGATGACAGCTATGATCCCTTATTGATGTCACTTGTTAAACCCACTTCAGTGTAAATTAAGGGGAGGAGACTGGTTAAAGAAGGATTTTTAGACAATTGAGACGGAATGTGTATGTCTGCCATTGTCACGTTGGTATAAAGGGATCGGGAGTGTCACGTCCTGGCCATAGAGAGCCCTCGGGGTTCTGGAGGAGCGTTTAGAGGAGCGTTTAGAGGAGCGTCTGCCCAGCCCGGTACATACTGTGCCGGCTTCCCGCACTCGCACTGAAGAGCGTGTCACCAGTCCAGTGCAACCTGCGCCGGCTCCACGCAACAGGCCTCCAGTGCGCCTTCCCAGCCCGGTACGTCCAGTGCCAGCTCCGCACTCGCCCTGAATAGCGTGTCACCAGTCCGGTGCAACCTGTGCCGGCTCCACGCACCAGGCCTCCAGTGCGCCTTCTCAATTCGGTATGTCCTGTGCCGGCTTCCCGCACTTGCCCTGAAGAGCGTGTCACCAGTCCGGTGCAACCTGTGCCGGCTCCACGCACCAGGCCTCCAGTGCGCCTTCCCAGCCCGGT
>QNTS01000842.1:86937-128073 GCA_003317085.1 Hucho hucho
GTAAAGGAATGAATACGAGTATGTACATATAAATATATGGATGAGCGATGGCAAGATGCAGTAGATGGTATAGAGTACAGTATATACATATGAGATGAGTAATGTAGGATATGTAAACATTATATAAATGGCATTGTTTAAAGTGGCTAGTGATACATTATTTCATCCAATTATAATTATTAAAGTGGCTAGAGATTTGGGACGATGGCCGAACGGCATAGGCAAGATACAGTAGATGGTTTAGAGTACAGTGTATACATTTGATATGAGTATGTCGGATACGTAAACATTATAAACAAAATTGTTTAAAGTGGCTAGTGATACATTTGTTACATCCAATTCCTATGTTTAAAGTGGCTAGAGATTTAAGTCAGTATGTTGGCAGCAGCCACTCAATGTTAGTGATGGCTGTTTAACAGTCTGATGGCCTTGAGGTAGAAGCTGTTTTTTCAGATTTAAAGTAAACCTGCTGTGTGTAGCAATATGTATGATCAGTAGCTTACGAAACCTCTCTGTCAAATGATTATTAAAAACAGACAATTGTTATTCTGCAAAACACCTGTGCAAATTAACAGAATATGGTTATGCATTACAGATGGGTGCATGCTCTTTAAAATAGCATAGTAAGATGGTCATGGAAGTCTATTACAATATAACAACCTTACAGTATATTGCTCTACAAGTCTGCATTCTCCATGAACTTGACATGAAACTGACATTTTACCAATTGTACCATGTATAAATGACACACCACTGAAAATGACTTACGGTCTCAATCAACATTTGGGAAAGGTAGGCAAATTCCTATTTCTTAGTAATAGTATATACATAGATATGACAAAACTCCACATTTTAGTCACAATTCACACCTATCAAGCCTGACTCATCATAACTGGAGAAGAGCTTACCTTCTGTGCAAGGGGGAAGTCCCAGAAAATGAATTGGGGTTGCACCCAAATCAGCCCCTAACTCAAATACATGTAGCCCAAGGTCACTGCAAGAGGGGCACATTTCAAGCTGAGATCCTTAGATGTCTTTCTTCTCTCTGTAGGTAAGTCATACGATATTATGTTTTATTACATTAGGAATTGTTATTACATTCCATTATGATATGTATTTTTAGTTACAAGTGAGCTGGTTAATGAGAAAGCTGTTCAGGGTTTCTAACTTTTTAAAAGATGGATGGATGTTGTCTTTGATTATTAATAGACCACCTTGGAATGGTATTGAAGGAGAACATAAATAATGTTTACTTATCGGACATCCAGACTTAAAGATCAACATCATGCCTTGAATACATTACTTACTGGTGTATGCAATGAGCCATTGCTTATGCTATAGAGTGTTACACCAACAAAGACACCATTGATAACATCATCTGTGGTAAAAGGTATGAATAATCAGTAAAGGCATTAAATGGTATTGTTGGAGAATGATTTAGGCAAATTCACAGATAAGAAAAAATGTATAAATCCATTTTATGAAGTTGAAGACCAAGGCGAGGCGTAGCTTCATTTGTCAAGCGTGGAGTTTTTCCAGCTCAGTGATTTTGTGCCCAGTAGAGCACAGCGCAGTATGCCTCTGTCAAGAAAAGGGCATTTAAATATTTAAAGTTGTGTATAGAGGCTTGTCCTCTCTTCTGATACTTTCTAGAGTTACTTGGACAGAATAATATACTGTACATGAGTAATTCATTATTTTTTTGTATCCAATTTGTACTTTTGTCTCGGCGCTCTCAACGACTCATTTGACCGTGAATCGTCGACCAGCCACGACCAGCCATCATTATCGTAGAGCACTCAATCGATTCACTTTATATGTGTGTGTTGTATTGACCTGCTCCCTTATTAATAAGTGATTAAAGATTTAGCTTAAGTATAACTCTGACTTGTGTGATAAGTTGGTCTCTCCTCATTTGATAGTAAAGAAATGAACCCCCACAACCCCCAAATCAACTTGATTAGTGTCAGGTTTGAATCAATCCCAACTAAGTGATACAAAGCTGATTACACAAGGATTCCATGAACTGACCCTAATTTCCCCCTGCCTGTCATTCAGTGAGTCAGAGTGTGAGTTGACACCCAAGCTGAGCCATGGGGTTAGGCTGTCCTGAGGGTCACTTCTGGGACAGCCTGGTCAGGGAGTGTCTGACCTGTCAGATGGTCTGCCAGAGGCCTCAGCACCACCTCAGATGCATTGAGTACTGTGGTACGTTCTCACACACAAACGCTCACCTGAGGAAACAACACATACATGTAAGAAGTCAATGAGAGGCCAATGCACCACACGATTGTCCATATGACTCAATCAACAAAGTTATACACATACATGTTATATTTCATTCTATGGTGTTATATCAGTGGTAAAAGGCTCATACAAAGATCAATGAATCTCAAGATCCTTTTTGTGGGGTTAAGTAACAGCTATAGTCTAGTGCAATTGTGATTGATACATAAGTAGCCATTTTGTGTCAAAACACAGGCATGTTATAATACGTATACCATCCCTGTGCCATTGTGTGTATGTTTGTGCCAGTGTCTCTAGGGTGTAAGGCAGTCCCAGGGCAGTACTACGACAGGCTGTTGAAGAAGTGTCTGACGTGTGCTGTGGTGTGTGGCAGCCATCCCTCAGAGTGTTCCCACCAATGTCAGAGTGAGTGTGAACAGTATTATTTTTGTATCACATATGTGCTGTCTCTCACACACACACAGGCAGGTACACACATAGACACACACAGCTCTCACAAACAGTCAGAAGAGTTTGTACACTGCTAAGTCATTAATTGAGCCTACAGCCATCTCCAAAATAGTTTCTGGTTGATGATCCAATATTTAGACACATTTTTTTATTTTGAAAATTGGTCCAAAATTCCATGACCCAGAAGTACTTTTTTAGTGTTGCTGATGACACGCTGATCATGTGATGAGTTCGCAAATCCAATGCACCACTTGTGCTGCCACTGGACAGTGAAAAACAAGTAGGTTAACCTTTATTTATTGTAATTTAAATTAGTTTGTAGTAGTTAAGTGTTGAGTTAGATTACATACTGAAGCTACCTTAATCATTATTTCAATGAATTTCAATTTCTCGCTAACCGAAATGTAGCTAGCTAGCAGGCTCAGTTAACTCTAGATACAGTGTGCAAAGCTGGCATCAAGGCAAAGGGTGGCTATTTGAAGAATCTCAAAAATAAAATATATTTTGATTTGTTTAACATCTTTTTGGTTACTACATGATTCCCTATGTATTATTTCATAGTTTTGATGTCTTCCCTATTATTCTACAATGTAGAAACTAGTAAAAAGAAAGAAAAATCCTTGAATGAGTAGGTGTTCTAAAACTTTAGTGTACAGTGAGGGAAAAAAGTATTTGATCCCCTGCTGATTTTGTACGTTTGCCCACTGACAAAGAAATGATCAGTCTATAATTTTAATGGTAGGTTTATTTGAACAGTGAGAGACAGAATAACAACAAAAAAATCCAGAAAAACCGCATGTGAAAAATGTTATAAATTGATTCGCATTTTAATGAGGGAAATAAGTATTTGACCCCTCTGCAAAACATGACTTAGTACTTGGTGGCAAAACCCTTGTTGGCAATCACAGAGGTCAGATGTTTCTTGTAGTTGGCCACCAGGTTTGCACACATCTCAGGAGGGATTTTGTCCCACTCCTCTTTGCAGATCTTCTCCAAGTCATTAAGGTTTCGAGGTTGACGTTTGGCAACTCGAACCTTCAGCTCCCTCCACAGATTTTCTATGGGATTAAAGTCTGGAGACTGGTTAGGCCACTCCAGGACCTTAATGTGCTTCTTCTTGAGCCACTCCTTTGTTGCCTTGGCCATGTGTTTTGGGTCATTGTCATGCTGGAATACCCATCCACAATCCATTTTCAATGCCCTGGCTGAGCGAAGGAGGTTCTCACCCAAGATTTGACGGTACATGGCCCCGTCCATCGTCCCTTTGATGCGGTGAAGTTGTCCTGTCCCCTTAGCAGAAAAACACCCCCAAAGCATAATGTTTCCACCTCCAATATTTGAAGGTGGTGATGGTGTTCTTCGGGTCATAGGCAGCATTCCTCCTCCTCCAAACACGGCGAGTTGAGTTGATGCCAAAGAGCTCCATTTTGGTCTCATCTGACCACAACACTTTCACCCAGATGTCCTCTGAATCATTCAGATGTTCATTGGCAAACTTCAGACGGGCATGTATATGTGCTTTCTTGAGCAGGGGGACCTTGCGGGCGCTGCAGGATTTCAGTCCTTCACGGCGTAGTGTGTTACCAATTGTTTTCTTGGTGACTATGGTCCCAGCTGCCTTGAGATCATTGACAAGATCTTCCCGTGTAGTTCTGGGCTGATTCCTCACCGTTCTCATGATCATTGCAACTCCACGAGGTGAGATCTTGTATGGAGCCCCAGGCCGAGGATGATTGACAGTTCTTTTGTGTTTCTTCCATTTGCAAATAATCGCACCAACTGTTGTCACTTTCTCACCAAGCTGCTTGGCGATGGTCTTGTAGCCCATTCCAGCCTTGTGTAGGTCTACAATCTTGTCCCTGACATCCTTGGAGAGCTCTTTGGTCTTGGCCATGGTGGAGAGTTTGGAATCTGATTGATTGATTGCTCCCTTTAAGAGTGTGCTCCTAATCTCAGCTCGTTACCTGTATAAAAGACACCTGGGAGCCAGAAATCTTTTTGATTGAGAGGGGGTCAAATACTTATTTCCCTCATTAAAATGCAAATAAATGTATAACATTTTTCCCATGCGTTTTTCTGGATTTTTTTGTTGTTATTCTGTCTCTCACTGTTCAAATTAACCTGCCATTAAAATTATAGACTGATAATTTCTTTGTCAGTGGGCAAACATACAAAATCAGCAGGGGATCAAATACTTTTTTCCCTCACTGTACATACCCCACCAGACACGCCACTATGGGTTTCTTCACGGAACACAAACCAAAACAGATTTAATGCGTCGCTCATTTATGTATAGAGTCATGTCATCATGGAATGATCTCCCACCAGAGGTTTCTCAAGCAAAAAGCAAGTTTAGCTTTTCAAAAACAGACAAAAAACAATCCTGTATCACAGCACCTTTCCTCTTTCTAAAGATCTCATTTAACTCTACTGTATATAAGAATATGAATATGTACTGTATATATGAATAGTGTAAAGAGCATTTTTTTGTTGTTGTTTCTTGGTGTCTTCCCAATATACAGTGTATTCACACCCCTTGACTTTTTCCACATTTTGTTGTGTTACAGCCTGAATTTAAAATTGATTCAGCTTAGATGTTTTTGTCACTGGCCTACACACAATCCCCATAATGTCAAAGTGTAATTACATATATATATTTTAATAATTAATAAAAAATTAAAAGCTTAAATGATAGGAGTCAATAAGTATTCAACCCCTTTGTTTTGCCAAGACTATATAGGTTCAGGAGTAAAAATTTGCTTAACAAGTCACACAATCAGTTGCATGGACTCATTATGTGTGCAATAATAGTGTTTATCTTGACTTTTAAATGACTACCTCATCTTTGTACCCCACACATATAATTATCTGTAAGGTCCTTCAGTTGAGCAGTGTTCAAACATAGATTCAACCACAAAGACCGGGGAGGTTTTCCAATGCCATGCAAACAAGTGCACCTATTGGTAGATGGGGGGGGGGAAGCATACATTGAATATCCCTTTGAGCATGGTGACGTTATTAATGACACTTTGAATGCTGTATCAATACACCCAGTCACTACAAAGATACAGGCCTCTTTCCTAACTCAGTTGCCGAAGAGGAAGGAAACCGCACAGGGATTTCACCATAAGGCCAATGGTGACTTTAAAACAGTTACAGAGTTTAATGGCTGTGATAATAGAACACTTGGGATGTATCAACATTGTAGTTACTCCACAATACTAATTGACAGAGTGAAAAGAAGGAAGCCTGTACAGAATAAAATTTTTTCCAAAACATGCATCCTGTTTGAAACAAGGCACAAAAGTAATACTGCAAAACATTTGGCAAAGCAATTAACTTTTTGTCCTGAATACAAAGTGTTATGTTTGAAGTAAATCCAACACATTACTGAGTACCGCTCTCCATATTTTCAATCTTAGTGGTGGCTACATCATGTCATGGGTATGCTTGTAATCGTTAAGGACTGGGGAGTTTTTTTCAGGGTAAAAAATAAACAGAATGGAGCTAAGCACAGGCAAAATCCTTGAGTAAAACCTGGTTTAGTCTGCTTTCCACCAGACACTGGGAGATGAATCTTTCAGCAGGACAATAACCTAAAACACAAGGCCAAATATACAGTGCACTGGAGTTCCTTACCAAGAAGACAGTGAATGTTTCTGAGTGGCCGAGTTACAGTTTTGACTTAAATCTACTTGAAAATCTATAATCAAGATAAGACAAAACTAGAGCCTGCAGGACTTGCTTTTTGGAGTGTGGTGTCAAAAAAGTAGAGCATCTCTTTATTACGGACAGATGTCTCCCCATCTTTACAACCATTGAATATATATGTTTTGACCATGACAAAGCCCTTTTTACATCAGCCGATGTCACAAAGTGCTATGCAGAAACCCAGCAAAAACCCCAAACAACAAGCAATGCAGATGTAGAAGCACAGTGGCTAGGAACAACTCCCTAGAAAGGCAGGAACCTAGGAAGAAACCTAGAGAGGAACCAGGCTCTGAGGGGTGGCCAGTCCTCTTCTGGCTGTGCCGGGTGGAGATTATAACAGTACATGGCCAAGATGTTCAAACGTTCATAGATGACCAGCAGGGTCAAATAATAATAATCACAGTGACTGTAGAGGGTTCAACAGGTCAGCACCTCAGGAGTAAATGTCAGTTGGATTTTCATAGCCGAGCATTCAGAGTTAGAGACAGCAGGTGCGGTAGAGAGAGAGAGTCGAAAACAGCACATCCGGGACAAGGTAGCGCATCAGGTGAACAGGTCAGGGTTCCATAGCCGCAGGCAGAACAGTTGAAATTGGAGCAGCATCACGACCAGGTGGACTGGGGACAGCAAGGAGTCATCAGGCCAGGTAGTCCTGAGGCATGGTCCCAGGGCTCAGGTCCTCCGGGAGGGGAGGGAGAGAGAGAGAGAGAATTATAGGGAGCATAATTAAATTCACACAGGACACCGGATAAGACAGGAGAAATAATCCAGCTATAACAGACTGACCCTAGCTCCCCGACACATAAACTATTGCAGCATAAATACTGGAGGCTGAGACAGGAGGGGTCGGGAGACACTGTGGCCCCGTCCGACGATACCCCCGGACAGGGCCAAGCAGGCAGGATATAACACCACCCACTTTGCCAAAGCACAACCTCCACACCACTAGAGCGATATCTTCAACCACCAACTTACTACCCTGGGACAAGGCTGAGTATAGCCCACGAAGATCTCCCCCACGGCACGAACCCGAGGGGGGCACCAACCCGGACAGGAAGATCATGTCAGTGACTCAACCCACTCAAGTGACGCGCCCTTCCTAGGGACGGCATGGAAGAGCACCAGTAAGCCAGTGACTCAGCCCCCATAATAGGGTTAGAGGCAGAGAATCCCAGACTGTAAAAAATATTGTGCACCTTTTACTTAAAAAGTTTTGGTAACTATTTGCATCAGCTTTTTAAGTAAATCCAACAAGGAGGATCTTTTAAGTATAATATACTTTGCTTTTAGTGTATAACAAACTCAAATATATTAAGTGCAAACAACTAACTGGATTTAAAAAATGTATTTCATTCAACATAATTTGATCAGGTTCAGAAAGTTTCTCGAAAATCTACCAAGTTTCAATAATACATATTTGTCCTGGGAAATAACTCAAAAATCGGAAGTGCAAATTTAAAGCTTTTAAAACCATCTTTACTCGGGTTTCTCCCAAAATAAGATTGTTGCTGTGCCACTTTATAAAGATTTTACAGCAAGTGAAACTGATATTTAGAAATGATAGAGTAACTTTGATCGCCAATGACATTGTTGTGAATTGCTAAACAGGCCGGTTTAGAGGTTTATCATGTTCCACAATTAATTCAATGCATTTCAGCTGTAGGCTACCATAACACAGAGCGGTCCCGAGTTGGCCATAGTGCTGTCAAGTCATTCAAAAAAATGAAAATTGTTTAAATATCAAGGTATAACGGGGACCAACTCTGTTAAAAGAAATCCATATCTACTCTCAAACTATTTAATGATCACAGATTCTCTACCAAAGCTCTCCTATGGACAGCAATGCGAGACAGCGCGGAGAAGCGAGGGGAAATGTTATAACAATGTTATAGCAATATTTTGACATGCATAGGCGAGACGTGCTTTGATAATGCCACCTATGGATTACAGAATAAAGTTAGGAATTTTAATGTGAGACAGGAGTCTGAATTTTGGGTTTCAGTGGGATTGGGACGATAGGAAAATATCATGGACTCTATTTAAGGCTATATAAGGCTTATACGTTGGTCATTAGATAAATAATACAATACACTTGATGTAGGCTACATTATTTCATGCTACATGTTTCTGATCAGTGATAAATGAGCAAACAAATAAATGAGCTACAACTTCCAGTTTTCCAGACAGAGATCAACTAACCAACTACTGTGTACAGACAGAGGTTCAGTGAAAAGAAATCACATTGATTGATTATCAGACAAATCACAGGCTTTTGGTCGGGAGTATGACAGGCTAAAATCCATTTGTATAAGATGCTATCAAAATGTTCTGATCAGCTAATATATGAGAAAACTAGAATAAAGATGATCATTAGCACTCACCTCAACTTAGCTAACATTTTCCCCAGCCTAATTGTTACTAAATATCCAAACGGAGATTCAGTGAAAACAAAGATCTGACATTGATTAATTTATCTAGACTAGTCCCCTACACTCGTTTCAAAATTGCGCCATGTTGTTGTCCCAATCAAAACAAGTAGGGGTGCTGAGGGTGCTGCAGCATCCCTGAAAAATCTGAATACAAAAAAATATTATTTTTTGAAAATAATATTTTTTCACAAAGTATTAAGCTGGGGCTCTACTAGTCCTGTATTCACGGAATGACAGACGTCTGCAGCGCCAGCGTTTCAACCTACTTGTAGAGAAATGTCAATGCCATCCTCTTTCATGTTGACCAAACGGTCTGTGACTCTGTCATACAGTACACACTTTTAGTTTTTGTGTTCCTAGGCTACCTCTCTACCACCTGGGTCGGCCCATCAGGAAGTCGAGGATTCAGTTGCAGAAGGTGTTCAGTCCCAGGGACCTTAGCTTGGGATGAGCTTTGAGGTCATTATGGTGTTGAACGCTGAGCTGTAGTCAATGAACAGCATTCTCACGTAGGTGTTCCTTTTCTACAAGTGGGAAAGGGCGGTGTGGAGTGCAATAGAGATTGCGTCATCTGTGGATCTGTTGGAGCAGTATGCAAATTAGAGTCCAATGGGTCCAGGGTGTCTGGGATGATGGTGTTGCTTTGAGCCATGACCAGCCAGCCTTTCAAAGCATTTCATGGCTATAAGTGTGAGTGGTACGGGGCGATAGTCAGGTTTAGATAGGTTACCTTGGCGTTCTTGGACACAGGGACTATAGTGGTCTGCTTGAAACATGTAGGTATTACAGACTCGGTCAGGGAGAGGTTGAAAATGTAAGTGAAAACACTTACCAGCTTGTTAGCACATGCTCTGAGTACACATCCTGGTAATCCGACTGGCCCTGCAGCATTGTGAATGTTAACCTGTTTAAAAGTCTTACTCACATCGTAGTGATCACACAGTCGTCTGGGAACAGCTGGTGCTCTCATGCATGGTTCAGTGTTGCTTGCCTTTAGCTCATCTGGTAGGCTTGTGTCACTGGGCAGCACGTTGCTGTGTTTCCCTTTGTAATCCGTGATAGTTAGCAAGCCCTGCCACGTCCGACGAGCATCAGAGCCGGTGTAGTAGAAATCGATCTGTCCTGTATTGACGCTTTGCCTGTTTGATGGTTCATCTGATTTTTATAAGCGTCCAGGTTAGTGTCCCGTTTCTTGAAAGCGGCAGTTCTATCCTTTAACTCAGTGGGGATGTTGCCTGTAATCCATGGCTTTGGGTTGGGATATGTATGCACTGTCACTGTGGGGACAACGTCATCTATGCACTTTTTCATGAAGCTGGTGACAGATATGGTTAACTCCTCAATGGCATCTGATGAATCCCGGGAACATATTCCAGTATGTGCTAGCAAAACAGTCCTGTAGCTTAGCATCCGCTTCATCTGACCACTTCTGAATTGAGCTTGTCACTGGTACTTCCTGTTTGAGTTTTTGCTTGTAAGCAGGAATCAGGAGGATAGAGTTATGGTCAGATTTGCAGAATAGAGGGCGAAGGAGAGCTTTGTGCAGCTCTGTGTGTGGAGTAAAGGTGATCTAGGTGATCTATTTTTTCCCTTTAGCTGCAGAGGTGAATTGCTAGTGGAAATGAGGTCAAACGGATTTCAGTTTTCCTGCATTGAAATCAGTGATTGTACATTCGCCAATAGAACAGAGGGTAGAGGCGGTTTATTTACTCACTGACGTAGTTTCATCAGGGTGCCCCCACGTCGGACTCTATATCGCCGTCTGTTGGGGATTAGGGCCTGGTCCCATGTAAGCATTATGTCCTGCCGGCCGAGTCAGGGAAGTAGGATTCTTCATCCAAATCGAGGTTAGTGATCACTGTTCTGATGTCCAGAAGCTCTTTACGGTCATAAGAAACAATGGCGCAAATATTATGTACAAAATAGCATAATTGGTCAGGAGCCCGTAAAACAGCTGCCATACATCCCAGCGCCAATGGCTGAAATGTATTGTCTAGGTCCTAAACGGCACCCTGCCATAAGGCACTGGCAAAAAGTAGTGCACTATTTAGGGAATCTTCTCTAATTCAGTCACATTTAAATAGGATAACCTTGGGATTAAATGCATTTGGTTTTGATCTTTTGAACTGAGAACCTCTTAGATGTAGAGTTTTGACATTTGGAAATGGTGCATACATTTGTGTAGACTCACTTTGCATTACATGGATGTTATTGCAAGGTAAATAAGGATTTAAATTAAGTCATTTAAGTAATTTAATTCACCTTAAGTCCAACAGCCTGCCTTGAGCGCAACCTTGAGGCCTGTGGACGGGACAGTCTTCCAGAACCCTACCACCAGGGGGGGCTCCCTACTCAGTGGTCTGCCTAACTCAGACATCCTGGTGTACTCTCTGCTGGGCTTGTGTCTGGCTCTGCTGCTGTTGACCCTGTCTTTGGCCCTGCTTGTGCTGCTGAGGAGGGCCAGTGCCAGGGGTCCCAGACCAGGGGCCACACAGAGCAGTCCCACCCAGGGCCGTGGAAGCCAGGAGGCCCAAGAGCCTAACCAGCACAGCAAGTCCTCCAAAGGTCAGTTTGGGCACAACTCTAGTCTAAAACATAGCTCAGGGCATGTCTTCATAAAGCCACTCAGAGTAGGAGTGCTGATCGAGAATCAGGTCCCCCCCTGTCCATTTATTCCTATTCATTAAGATCTAAAAGGCAAAAATTATCCTAGATCACAATTGAATAACTCAACATGGCTTCTTTTAGCTTGTTTATCTCTCTCTGTGTGTGTATGCATTCGTACCATCTTTAGACAACCTGATGGATCCATCCCTGCCCCAGCTGAACAGTGTGACAGCGGGCCGTTCGTCCAGCCCCATAGAGACCTGTGTGTGTGTCCACTGCTTCCCTGACCTCAAGGTGCCTGGCAGAGGAGAGAAACAGCAGAGACCCCCTCTCACCCTCTACCAGCAGGCTGTCCCCCAGGACCTCCACACTCCTACCAGACCACTCACTTGTGGATCATCAGAAAAAATCATCTGCTCCCCCTCTCAGCCTAGCTTCTGACGGGAGAAGAACTGAAACCGACTGGACACTACGGCAATCATAGAGATCCTATTAAATTACTAGAGGGGCTATGTCATAAACCCTCAAAGTTCCATAATGAGGTGAAAATGGCAGCCATCTTGGTCAGGGAGAAATCCAAAACCAGTCTAATTGGAATGAATGGCAGTAGAGGCATAGGTGATGCATTTCCTGCTTTTACTTATGCAGGAAAATAAAAGAAAGGCAGGTGATGTATTATAAATTGTGTCATGGAATTATAGTCAACCTAAAATAGTGTAATAATTATAAATACAGTTGATACTGGTTTTATACCAATTTTCTGTACAAATACCTTCTAAAATATATGTAAACAGACCATACGTCCGACTTAGTTTTCTTGGAAAACAGTGTGCATTTAGGTCTCTAAGTCCTATCATCAACTGACTTGAGCCAGTGTATGGCTGTGGATTGACTGCCTTGTTTGAATGGAATGTTTTCATATTGGCAGTTAATTAGAAAAATGTATGGTGTCATTCCTCAAACTGGTTGGCCAGCTAGCTAGCAAACACCAATACTGTCACGTCCTGATCTGTTTCACCTGTCCTTGTGATTGTCCCCCCCCCAGGTGTCACTTATTTTCCCCAGTGTATTTATCCCTGTGTTTCCGGTCTCTCTGTGCCAGTTCGTCTTGTATGTTTCCAAGTCAACCAGCGGTTTTCCGTTCTCCTGCTTTTTGCATTCTCCTTTTTCTAGTCCTCCCGGTTTTGACCCTTGTCTGTTTCTGGACTTTGTACCCACCTGCCTAACCATTCTGCCTGCCTTGACCACGAGCCTGTCTGCCACTCTGTACCTCCTGGACTCTGAACTGGTTTTGACCTTTTTGTCCCTGCCCACAACCATTCTCTTGCCTACCCCTTTGGATTAATAAACATTGTAAGACTCCAACCATCTGCCTCCTGTGTCTGCATTTGGGTCTCGCCTTGTGCTTTGATACATTAAGAGCAGATCAATTCTTCACATTCATTGTTTTACACAATATCTTATCACAGCACTGGCAAACCAAGGTTGACCAACTCCCTGACCATCATGGCTGAACTTTGGACCATCATGAGGTTCATGGCCAATCTAGTATTATAATTCCTAATTCTATTATATGGCAATAAACAACCCTAGACAGATTTGACACCGCCCAGTCCAGGGTAAAGTTTCCCCTAGGTACAGATCTAGGATCCCTCCACAATCCTAACCTGAACCAGAAACATCTCTCACTGTGACGTGAGAAGTCTGGAGAGCAGAAATGAATAGGTGGTGAAGGAAAAAGGATACACAAGAAACTGTATTGAGGGAGTGACACATAAGGGAGTGTATTTACCCCAAACAGATGACACCCGCTGCATCTCTCGTGAGACATTCACATGTGGGTGGCCTCCTTGTGCCATGATTCAGCAAAGACCTCCAGTAAATCTTGTAGGTAAATAAAACCCTGAAGCACACCAGAGTATAGATATAGATTTTTATTGTGTGTCTCACCATCAGTGTCCAGTTCTTGCAGCAGATAAAGTGGGGGGGATGTATTTTGACTAGCATAATAACCCTTGACCGTTTCCAGCAACATGGATAAAGGAACTCAGTTTATACCTTGGTTTTCTTTTTTAACATACATACCGTACATACATACTTTAACATACATAATTAACATGTGAAAAAAAAGTACTGATTCAGTACACAAACATGCGCACAACACATGTGCGTACACCCACACACAATTAGAGCAATATGTGGCCAAAGTTTAACACTGTTGGATCGAGCCGCGGCAGGATACACACCGTGTCAGAATAGTGCTCGTCTTTTTCTTATTCACAACAACGCATCACCTGAAACATCGTCACAACCATGTCAGCAACACAAGAATTATCCCATCACATGAAACAAACAAACCAACCAACAAATGGGAAAAAGGCTCCACAACAGCAGTCTCATAAGAAGAAGCATACATTTTTCTCTTTCAAAAATACATGATTGACTGCACAACATAACAAGGACAGGGGTTCGAGGGAGAGGGGGCATGGGAAACCGTGAACAAGGATTCAAATGACTTATAAAAATATACTTCTATATTTTCCCTGCCCTCAAAGAAAAAAAGAAAAGAAAAAAAAGAGGGGGGGGACTTTTCACAGAACAACAACCTCCCTTTCTCTACCTCCATCTTTTTTTCATCAGTAAAAAAAAAAAGTGCGCTAGATTCATCACACAGTATTTTCAAAAAACTAAAAAGTTCAAACAGCGATTATAGTCATCTCTTCTTGTGTTTGCAATGTTCTTAATATAATTTGTCAGCTTGTTTTGCATTCAGAGCAATAATAATATAATGAACTTAAACAACCAAATGTCTTCCCTCCTTAGAAATGTTTGGTCACTTGGGAGATGGGTGTGTGTGTGTGTGTGTGTGTGTGTGTGTGTGTGTGTGTGGGGGGGGGGACTGTTCCTTCATCTGCCCGGAACGATAGAAGAGGAGAGCGAGAGAGCGAAGCGCCTCATCTTCCAACAAAGGCTCCACGGCTCCTCGTTTCTCTCTCCATTCTGCAACCCCCCCTCCCCTCTTCCTCCTTTCCGTCCTATCGAGTAGATCCATGCAGATTGGTTTTGGAGTGTCCTTTAGTTAGAAAGGATGCGTGATTAATTTTCCTTTGCCTCCATTCCCACAGCTTTAATCTTCATTGATGAGTTTCAGGTAGGCTTGTGTTATGTTGCCATTTTGTTTTTGCACAACTCTTGGTGGCTGTTGACATCAGTGCTGAAGGAAGGTGGCTATTCATACTCCAGAAACTGTTTGTGGTAGAACAAAAGGTACCTGACAACAGAAAAAGAATCACTGATAAGACTGCACACTCAGAGATATTGTTTTCATTATCATGAGGAATTACTTATGAAAAACACAAGGTAGAAGCTACTGCATAATGATAAATCGAAAGAATAGGGGAGATGGAGTTTTGGATGAAATAATATTAATTCTACATTTTTACATTGTAGTCATTTAGCAGATGCTGTTATCCAGAGCGATTTACAGGAGAAATTAGGGGTAAGTGCCTTGCTCAAGGGCACAGACAGATTTTTCAACTAGTCGGCTCAGGGATTCAAACCGACCTTTTGGTTACTGGCCCAACACTCTTAACCGCTAGGCAATGGAATTTTTTTAAGAAGGTCATACCGAGGATCATTTAGCTATTTTCATTTTGAATGTTAGGACCCCTTGAAGTATCCCCCAAAAAATATACAAATATAATTTGATGATTTTTTTTTTTGACTAACTGCTATTAGCCCGTACAAACGCATTGACTAACAGATTCACTTCATGGAACAACAGATCGTTCCCTTAAAAAAAATTGAAAGGGAGTTTGTTCTGAAGTGGCTGACCTATATCTGAGAGATAAGAAAGATCAAGACACATTTGTATTATTTTTATTTATTTAACCCCTTATTTTTGGCACTAAACAGTGTCCAAATATACTTCCATTAATGTTTTCTACTAGTACCAGGGAACCTTCAGACGAGTCTTGTGAGGCCTGTGGGCATCCTAGAGCAAAACAACATTACGTGTTCATGAGAGTCTCACCTTTCCACAGAGGGGTCATATTAGTGTGTAGCCAGAACTGTTTGGACGCTACAGACAGAAGTTGGCAGATTGGCTGTACTGACTTCAGACCAGTCCCAAGACGCTTGTGGGGTTCAAAGAGCAAAGCGGAGAACCCCACCGTGTTCGTTAGAGTCTCATCTTTCCATAGAGGGGTCATAATAGTCTGTAACCCATTCGGACGCTACAGACGATTTTGTGAGAAGACCGCTCTAGCTCGGTCACCGCAGATGCGGAAGTGCGACATCGGTGGATTAAGACGCATTCAATGCAACAACAAAAAAACATATCTGTCGCTTAACCTGACATATTTCTGTGGGGATTTTTTTTATTATTATGCTAATTCTATTTCCGCAGGGGAGTGGACGTCGAGCTTAGGGGGTTAACACCGTAAAGGTCGAGGTTGTAGCGGTCTGAGCTCACCCTTCACTGTCCAGCACGTCCTTGTTGCTGGCCTTGGTGATGATGGCATCGTCACACTTGAACCACTGGTCCATGTGCTGCCGGATGAACGTGGTGTAGTGACCGCTCTCCAGAGTACCCTGGTGGTTGACCACCGCAAACAGAGAATACCTGGAGGGAGGGAGGGAGGGAGGGAGGGAAAGAGAGAAGGGGAGAGGGGGAAGAGAGAGAGCGAGGAAGGGATGCAGAAAATGGGTGAGAATTGGTTCAAATCAAAGCAAAAGAGAACAGAGCAAATTCACTGTCATTATATTGTTCTTTACATGCAACATACACAGAGTATACCAAACATTAGGAACACTTCCTGAAATGTAGTTGCAACCCTCCCTTTTGCCCTCAAAACAGCCTCAATTCGCTGAGGCAAGGACTCTACAAGGATGCTGGCCCATGTTGACTCCAATGCTTCCCACAGTTGTGTCAAGTTGGCTGGATGTCCTTTGGGTGGTGGACCATTCTTGAAAACTGTTGAGCAAGAAAACCCCAGCAGCGTTGCAGTTCTTTACGGTAAAACCGGTGCACCTACTACCATACCCCGTTTTAAAGGCACTTAAATCTTTTGTCTTGCCCATTCATCCTCTTAATGGCACACATACACAACCAATGTCTCAATTGTCTCAAGACTGTTGAAGTGGATTTAACAAGTGACATCAATAAGGGATCATAGCTTTAACCTGGAATCACCTGGTGTGTCTGTCATGGAAAGAGCATGTTTTAGTAATGGTTTGTATACTCGGTGTAGCACCAGTGTTAGAAGGACAGTCCACTTACTTGTTGTCGTTGAAAACGTCTACTGACTGCTGGTACTGTCCGTTCATCCTGTTCTCTTTACTGAAAGACACACGATCAGACAATATGTCAGCAACAATGAACAAAGACTATCACACTAAGCCATCCTCTAGCATAATATCACACATATACATTACAATCAATCCTCAGAGCAGGCCTCCTGAGTGGCGCAGCGGTCTAAGACACTGCATCTAGAGGAGTCCCTACAGACCCTGGTTCGATCCCGGGCTGTATCACAACCGGCCGTGATCGGGAGACCCATACGGCGACGCACAATTGGCCCAGCGTCGTCCAGGTTAGGGGAGGGTTTGGTCATTGTAAATAAGAATTTGTTCTTAACTGACTTGCCTAGTTAAATAAAGGGTAAATGAAGGTTAAATAAAGAGCACCCCTTTAAAGTTGAGTTAGCGATGAGATGAACACCTCACCCTGTTTGGCACTGTTTCTAATGAGGCCCCTGACTGACTGCTTTGTCTGACACTAATCCTACCTCTGCACCAATATGGCGCATCCCTTTCATACGTACACTCATTCATTCAATGTCATCCCTCTCTTTCTCTCTGGAGGAGAGAGATCTGAATCCATTTGAGTTCATCGGAGTCCCATTCAGCAGCAGGTGCTGCTTTGATATGCTGCACATCAGGGGATACGCATGGGGAGTTACGCATGAGTGTGTGTGAGCGCACACCTGTGTTTGGCTAATTAAGTTAAAAACACCAATTACACACACAGCGAATACGCGCACACATATATAATTCTATGCCACTCAAGGGGCTTCCTTTCCCGGGCTCCTTTACTTCACTAGCAGTGATTTAAGAATCAGCGGGTGAAGGCTACATAGCAAAGAGACCATCAGTGGACTGACTTTCACTTAGTCACTTCTCTCTGATCAGTGCAAATGAAGAATAATATGAATAAAGGGTCTTCAGACTATTGAGACGCAGCCCTCGTCTCCTCCACTGTGTGACTGGCTCATTGTTCAGACTGACCTGGAGGCCATGAAGGGAGTCATGTCCAGCTCTAAGGGGAACGAGACGTACGTAATGATCTTCCTCCGCAGCTTCGCAGAGTGTTCAAACCGCTGGGGGGTGGGGGAAGAGAGAGAGAGAGAAAAAGAACATGACAAAGAGAGAGGTTAGAGATATTACAGTGGAAGGGTGAATTAAAGTTGAGCTCTCACACTTAATTTATTTTACACAAATACAGACAAAACACACGCGCTCACCTTGAGGTGGAAACACGCCACAATGGGGAGCTTCTTCATAGTCAGCTGTTTGGTGGACTCCTGGTAACTATGGCAACCACTACACTTAATCTTGGCGCCGCTCCCTAGGTGCTCTGGTCGGGTAAACCTGCAGAAGACGGACCAGGGTCAGAACACACACCGTGTGTGTGTGTGTGTGTGTGTGTGTGTGTGTCTGCGAGTGTGTGCGCACGCATGATAGAAAGATGGACAGCAGAACAGAGAGATACAGAGAAGGTTAAAGTGATGATGTGGAAGGAATTAGCCAGAGGGATGATTACCTGCACAGACAGAAAGTGGGAGTGGTGGCCCCTGATAGATGAAGACAGAACGAGAGAACAAGAGCGATAGAGGAAGGGATAGTGATAAAGGGACGAGTAGTACCTGCCTAGACAATCAGTGAATGTGGTGGCCCCTGAGAGAGGTGGAGAGGGGGATAGAGTGATGAGATACCTGCCTAGACAATCAGTGAATGTGGTGGCCCCTGAGAGAGGTGGAGAGGGGGATAGAGTGATTAGATACCTGCGTAGACAGTCTGTGAGTGTGGTGGCCCCTGAGAGGTGGCTCTCTCCGTTGAGTGTGCTGCCGTCTCCCCCTGGGCTGAGGGGCCAGAAGGGCGTGGACGACCCCGGCAGGTCCAGACTGATGTCCCAGAATGGGTCTATCGTCGTGGAAACACCACTATAGGACGAGAGGGGAAGGGTCTGTTAGGGAATGGCTTTTGGGCTTTGACTGACCCAAAGCCCATGAATCCATCTTATGACCCCTACCATATAAGTACGTTTTAGTCATTTAGCAGATGCTCTTATCCAGAGTGACTTACAGGAGCAATTAGGGTTAAGTGCCTTGTCCAAGGGCACATGAGATTTTTCACCTAGTTGGCTCAGGGATTCGAACCAGCAACCTTTAAGTTACTGGCCCTGCGCTTTTAACCACTATTCTACCTACGTAGCCAGTTACAACACCTTGAGAATGTTAGTTTGCATGCGAGTTTGAGTGTATATATAGACGAGTTAGCTGACAAAGTCACGAAAACGATGCGCACGCTTCAATGGGGTAGAAGACGGGTTGTTGTGATTCGGGATGGCTACCAACAATGACAAGAAACTGACGTGGGGAATCGTAAGTGACTCGTTTCAGCTAGTTTCATCTTGTTCTTGATACGATGTCTTGTTTGAGGTATTTCGACTGATTTACACATTTACAAAACGTTGCACAAATGCTTCTCAATCAGTGTTGCCAACTCAACACGAAATCACTGATTCTTTGTGAATGAGTAAATATTGTGCAATACTCCGTGTCCACCAGATGTAGGTAGAACACCATGTCAGAGTTCACACTGCCCAGTAAGGGGCCTGGCTGCTAAAGCAGTGGGAGTGGAGCATCGGGTGATGTGTGTGTTCAAAATCAGTCCCACTCTCCCAGACTCACTGCAGAGAGGGGGTCAGACCAGGGCTGAGAGAGATGTTAAAAAATATATAAAATAAAAAGGGCCGGTTTGAAACCTGATCAACATGATGCATCAATAGTACACACGCCCACACAAACACACAGTAATGGTGAAGCACAAAGATGTAGAGGAAATAACTTTCACACTGCTGACAAGCGCGCGCACACACACACACACACACACACACACACACACACACACACACACACACAGAGAAAGATGGAGGAGCATACTGGCAGACTTGACAGGTGACGTCAGACTGCAGGCCCCCAGTGAAGATTTGGTCGATGATGCAGTTGCAGTTATTGGGGTTGTTGGCCTTCTTCCCGTTATCATCTCCTTGGTGAACATCGAGAGTACAGGGACAAAACACACACACACGATTGAGAATTAAAGCTTGTCGACTGCTGCAGAACCCCCCCCCCCCACCACCACAGTATCAGAGAAAGACAGATCGAGAGTGAGAGAATGAGGGATGTTGAAGGAGGACACAGAGCTAAGCAAACACAATCAGCACTTATGTAAAGAGGCTCTTTGTCTGTGTCAATTAGTAGCCCCTCATCCATGCAGTCAGATAGCAGACTAGCCATTTTTTTCACTCTCCTCCTCTCTAGTTCATTCTCCCCCAATCGCTGCTCTCTTCCTTTCCCGTATTCCTGCTTTTCCTCCCACAATTTGACTGTAGCAGAAGTAGAGAGCGTGGGAGACATTTGTGTAGAGCAGTCCGCTTTCTACAATCTGATTGTCTGTACAAGTTTGTATGTGTACATGTACCGAAAGTATTCAGACCCTTTGAGTTTTTCCAAAATGTGTTACATTTAAGCCTAATTCTAAAATGTATTAAATACAAATTCTCAGCAATCTACACACAACACCCCACAATGACAAAGCGAAAACAGGTTTTTAGAAATTTTACAAAATGTATTAAAACGAGAATTACCCTTTTCCTATGAGACTCGAAAAATCCAAGCCATGAGGTCAAAGGAATTGTCCGTAGAGCTCAGAGACAGGATTGTGTCGAGGCACAGATCTGGGGAAGGGTCCCCAAGAACACAGTGCCCTCCATCATTCTTAAATGGAAGTTTGGAACCACAAAGAGCTGGCCGCCCAGCCAAACTGAACAATCGGGGGAGAAGGGCCTTGGTCAGGGAGGTGACCAAGAACCCGATGGTCACTCTGACAGAGCTCCAGAGTTCCTCTATGGAGATGGGAGAACCTTCCAGAAGGACAACCATCTCTGAAGCACTCCACCATTCAGCACTTTATGGTAGAGTGGCCAGACGGAAGCCACTGTACAGTATAAGGCACATGACAGCCCGCTTGGAGTTTGAAACCAAGATTGAATGCCAAGTGTCACGTCTGGAGGAAACATCCTTACAGTGAAGCATGGTGGTGGCAGCATCATGCTGTGGGGATGTTTTTCAGCGGCAGGGACTGTGAGACTAGTTAGGATCGAGCAAAAGATGAACGGAGAAAAGTACAGAGAGATCCTTGATGAAAACCTGGTCCAGAGTGTTCAGGACCTCAGACTGGGGCGAAGGTTCACCTTCCAACAGGACAACGACCCTAAGCACCCAACCAAGACAACACAGGAGTGGCTTCAGGACAGGTCTCTGAATGTCCTTGTGTGGCCCAGCCAGAACCTGGACTTGAACCTGATCTAACATTTCTGGAGAGAACTGAAAATAGCTGTGCAGCGACGCCCCCCATCCAACCTGACAGAGCTTAAAAGGATCTGCAGAGAAGAATGGGAGAAACTCCCCAAACAGAGGTGTGCCAAGGTTATAGCGTCATACCCAAGAAGATTGAGGCTGTAGTCGCTACCAAAGGTGCTTCAACAAAGTACTGAGTAACGGGTCTGAATACTTACATAAATATGATATTTCAGTGTTTTGTTTTATTATAAATTAGCAACATTTCTAAAAACCTGTTTTTGCTTTGTCATTATGGGGTATTATGTGTACAGTCGTGGCCAAAAGTTGAGAATGACACAAATATAAATTTTCACAAAGTCTGCTACCTCAGTTTGTATGATGGCAATTTGCATTTACTCCAGAATGTCATGAAGAGTGATCAGATGAATTGCAATTAATTGCAAAGTCCCTATTTGCCATGCAAATGAACTGAATCCCCAAAAAAACATTTCCACTGCATTTCAGCCCTGCCACAAAAGGACCAGCTGATATCAAGTCAGTGATTCTCTCGTTAACAAAGGTGTGAGTGTTGACGAGGACAAGGCTGGAGATCACTCTGTCATGCTGATTGAGTTTGGAAGCTTTAAAAGGAGGGTGGTGCTTGGAATCATTGTTCTTCCATGGTTACCTGCAAGGAAACACGTGCCGTCATCATTGCTTTGCACAAAAAGGGCTTCACAGGCAAGGATATTGCTGCCAGTAAGATTGCACCTAAATCAACCATTTATCGGTTCATAAAGAACTAAAAGGAGAGCGGTTCAATTGTTGTGAAGAAGGCTTCAGGGCGCCCAAGAAAGTCCAGCAAGCGCAAGCACCGTGTCCTAAAGTTGATTCAGCTGCAGGATCGGGGCACCACCAGTACAGAGCTTGCTTAGGAATGGCAGCAGGCAGGTGTGAGTGCATCTGCATGCACAGTGAGGCAAAGAAGCCACTTCTCTCCAGGAAAAACATCAGGGACAGACTGATATTCTGCAAAAGGTACAGGGATTGGACTGCTGAGGACTGAGGTAAAGTCATTTTCTCTGATGAATCCCCTTTCCGATTGTTTGGGGCATCCGGAAAAAAGCTTGTCCGGAGAAGACAAGGTGAGCGCTACCATCAGTCCTGTGTCATGCCAACAGTAAAGCATCCTGAGACCATTCATGTGTGGGGTTGCTTCTCAGCCAAGGGAGTGGGCTCACTCACAATGTTGCCTAAGAACATGAATAAAGAATGGTACCAACACATCCTCCGAGAGCAACTTCTCCCAACCATCCAGGAACAGTTTGGTGACGAACAATGCCTTTTCCAGCATGATGGCGCACCTTGCCATATAGCAAAAGTGATAACTAAGTGGCTCGGGGAACAAAACATTGATATTTTGGGTCCATGGCCAGGAAACTCCCCAGACCTTAATCCCATTGAGAACTTGTGGTCAATCCTCAAGAGGCGGGTGGACAAACAAAAACCCACAAATTCGGACAAACTCCAACTATTGATTATGCAAGAATGGGCTGCCATCAGTCAGGATGTGGCCCAGAAGTTAATTTACAGCATGCCAGGGCGGACTGCAGAGGTCTTGAAAAAGAAGGGTCAACACTGCAAATATTGACTCTTTGCATCAACTTCATGTAATTGTCAATAAAAGCCTTTGACACTTGCTTGTAATTACACTTCAGTATTCCATAGTAACATCTGACAAAAATATCTAAAGACACTGAAGCAGCAAACTTTGTGGAAATTAATATTTGTGTCATTCTCAAAACTTTGGCCACGACTGTAGATTGATGAGGGAAAAAAACAATTTAATACATTTTAGAATAAGGCTGAAACGTAACAATATGTGGAATAAGTCAAGGGGTCTGAATACTTTCCGAAGGCACTGTATGTGGGTGTAAGGCTGTGTAATGTATTCGTGTCTGTCACTGTATATATAAAAAGGTAGGTCTTATAATGTAATGTGTGTGTCCCTGCGCGATTCTGTGTATATGCCCCTGTACTATGATGCAAACCTTTGCAGTGGCGGTGCAACACGTCCAGGGCAGCGATGAGGAACTCATGGGCATCCTGCTGCTCGTAGCCTGCTAGGTGGCGCGCGTGAGTCCACACCAGGTGCAGCAGTCGGAAGGGAATGTGGGGCGAACGGTGGCCCGAGTAGAACTGACAGAGAGAGAGAGGGAGGGATGAGAAAAAGAGGAGGAAGAAAGAACGGAAACGTTAAATGTGAGGAGAGAGAGAGAGAAATTGAGGCAAGGGAAAATAAAAAGAGGTATAAGAGAGAATAAGGGTTGGAGAAGGGGCGGGATGAAACAGGAACTTAAACCATGCAAATCTCACCACCTACTGATTCAATGTGACAACGACTTCGCTAGCTAAGTACTTCCACTACAATGGTTTTAGAGGGAGAGAGGGGGGAGAGAAAAATAAAAAGAGAAGATAGTTTTGGGCTGAGAGAGATTTAGAACAAGTGCGTTAGACAGCAGTAGAGGTGGGCTGGGAAAGAAAGAGGGAGGAGAATAGAGGTGTGCGAGCCTGAAAGAGAAAGATATTTTGAACCCCTTACCTCCTGAAAGAGCTGGGACATCTCACACACCAGACAGGAGTTGGACTGCATTTCACACTTGTGTCTGTCGGACAGGAAGAAGTCCCGCAGCAGGGGTGTATGGGTGAGGGCCTGGACGATACAGTTCATAAAACACGTGTTGCCCAGGTTGATCAGACCTCGAAGACCTGAGGGAGAGAGGGGAGGGTTAGAGGTCGAGAGGGAGAGCAAGAGAGAGAGAGAGAGAAGCAGGAGGCAGAGGAAGATGGAGAGAGAGAAAGGAATAGACAGGTGAATAGAAAAAAAGAGAGCGCTTGAGAGAGAGACATGCAGAAACAGACATAATACCAATCTTGAATATCATTTCCAGTGCCAAAACCACTACAGTAAATGAGAACCAGTGGAGCCATGGCTGTAACAGATGGCCACAGTGGTCCCTAGACGGAGGCTGGAGTGAACACAGCAGCCTCACACTGGCAGGAGGACAACAGGGTAAGACCCACTGAGCTGGGATACACTGACAGGTAGGGTTGCATGCAAAGCTACCGGTAATTTACTGAAGTCACTGGCATTTTCAGTCATTTGGGTAATTAACAGGTCATCTATGGCAATCTATGGTAACTTTGGTCATTTATACTTGAATAATAGTCCCCGTGCCAAAGAAAGCCAAGGTAACCTGCCTAAAGGACTATCGCCCCGTAGCACTCACATCTATACACAAATGCCACGAAAACATTTACAACAAAGACATAATGACATACACTACCGCCCCCCTGCCCCCCCCCACACACACACACACACACACACAGGGCACCATTACACACAGTACAGGGAATCTTGACAAAAAGACAAAATGCAAGCGTGCAAGAGAGAACGAGAGAGAACGAGAGAGAGAACGTGAGAGAGGGCGAGCGAGCGTGAACGTTTAGCACCTAGCAGTAGCATACTGCGATGCTGTTTAACACCATTCATCTCCAACTCTGTCTAAGCTGCTCCATAGCTTTGTGGAGGAGGAGGAGGAGTGAGAATTAGAGAGGGATGAGAGAGAAGGAGAGGAATGTCTTATTTCTCCACTGGACAGCACTTCCTAAATCCCTGATCAATAACATACTACTACAGTGTATATTTCTCTCTTGCACACACACACTTTCCCAGATAAACACATTTTTCAGACACAGCCAACAGGAGTCTCTGCAGTGAGATTAAGGAGAGACTGGGGGTTCTATCCGCCCACAGACATCACACAGTCTGTACTGCAGATGCTGTCATCACACTGAACCTCATAGGAAATGAACTACGCCTATATAGAGAGAAGCAGACTAGAGTTGTTTGCCCTAGTACCTTCCACTAACACTTCTGTGTTTGCAGGTCTGAATGGACCAATATGGCATGTTCAATATGGCAATGGCTCCACCAAGCCTTGTAACTTCCTTCTGCCATTTTGCTTATCCAATTATTGGGTTTCTTCAGATTTGGAAATACAGCAAGGGGAGAGGGTATGGGCTAGGCAGGGTCAGAAGCTAGGATAAGGGACCAGGGACTATAGTTTGTTTCCAGTCCAGGCACAAGACAACTCTTGCTGTAGCCAGACAGTCCAGCACTGGGAGGAGAAGGCCTTACCGATGGTGCAGTTTGTCGTCATTTTACGCCGCTTTGGATTGTGCCGCAGCAGCTCCAGCTCTCGTTTGGTGGGCTCCCATGACGAATACTTCTCCCCTACACCTGACACACACACACAACAACAGGAAAGAAATCAGTAAAAAAACAAGTGCAAGGCGGAGAGCTAGAGAGAGGATGTGAGGACTTAGATTTAACTAGATGGGTGGCTTTACCTTAAACCCGAACAGGAAATAGGGAAACCTACATGGCCAATGCAGTGAAATCTCTAGAGAATATGTGTTTTACATAGACCAGAGGTGCAGTAATGTACTGCACTAGGGCTGCACAATAAGGGCAACAAAAAAATGTAAATTGCAATTTTGGTACCAAATATTGCGATCTTACTTGCGATAGTCAAGTTCTTCCACACCGACCAAACCATTTCTGTATGGACCTTGCTTTGTACACTGAGGCATTGTCATGCTGAAACAGGAAAGGGCCTTCCCCAAACTGTTGCCACAAAGTTGGAAGCAGATAATTGTCTAGAATGTCATTGTATGCTGTAGCGTTAAGATTTCCCTTCACTGGAACTAAGGGGCAGGTAACATTCTCCTGGCATCTGCCAAACCCACTCCAGCCAAAGCTTGGCATTGCGCATGGTGATCTTAGGCTTGTGTGCGGCTGCTCAGCCACGGAAGCCCATTTCATGAAGCTTCCGACGAACAGTTATTGTACTGACGTTTCTTCCAGAGGCAGTTTGGAACTCGTAGTGAGTGTTGAGGACCAACGATTTTCATACATTTCGGCGCTTCAGCACTCGGCGGTCCCGTTCTGTGAGCTTGTATGGCCTACAACTTTGTGGCTGAGGAGTTGTTGCTCCTAGATGTTTCCACTTCACAATAACAGCACTTACAGTTGACGGGGACAGCTCTAGCATGGCAGAAATTTGACGAACTGACTTGTTGGAAAGGTGGCATCCTATGACGGTGCCACGTTGAAAGTCACTGAGCTCTTCTGTAAGGCCGTTCTACTGCCAATGTTTGTCTATGGGGATTGCATGGCTGTGTGCTTGATTTTATACACCTGTCAGCAATTACACCTGTAATTTGAAAGGATGTCCACATACGTACTTGCATGCATGCATGTACAGCGCATTCGGAATGTATTCAGACCCCTTTACTTTTTCCAAATGTTGTTATGTTACATACTTATTCTAAAATGTATTAAATATTTTTTTCCCCCTCAGTCCACACACACACACACACACACACACACACACACACACACACAATACCCCATAATGACAAAGCAAAAACTAAACTGTTTTCTAGAAATATCCCAAGTTTTCAGACCCTTTACTCAGTACTTTGTTGAATAAGCTTTTGGCAGCGATTACAGCCTTGAGTCTTCTTGACTTCTTGAGTATGATGCTGCAAGCTTGGCACACCTGTATTTGGGGAGTTTCTCCCATTCTTCGCTGCAGATCCTCTCAAGCTCTGTCAGGTTGGATGGGGAGCATCGCTGCACAGTTATTTTCAGGTCTTTCCAGAGATATTCGATCGGGTTCAGGTCCGGGCTCTGGCTGGGCCACTCAATGACATTCAGAGACTTGTCCTGAAGCCACTGCTCCGTTGTCTTGGCTTTGTGCTTTGGGTCAATGTCATTTGGAAGGTGAACCTTCGCCCAAGTCTGATGTCCTGAGCACTCTGGAGCTTAACCGTAGGGATGGTGCCAGGTTTCCTCCAGACGTGGCGCTTGGCATTCAGGCCAAAGAGTTCAATCTTTGTTTCATCAGACCAGAGAATCTTGTTTCTCATCCTTTAGGTTCCTTTTGGCAAACTCCAAGCGGGCTATCATGTGCCATTTACTGAGGAGTGGCTTCCATAAAGGCCTGATTGGTGGAGTGCTGCAGAGATGGTGGTCTTTCTGGAAGGTTCTCCCATCTCCACAGAGGAACTCTGGAGCTCTGTCAGCGTGACCATCGGGTGCTTGAGACCAAGGCCCTTCTCCCCCGATTGCTCAGTTTGGCCGGTAGGACAGCTCTAGGCAGAGTCTTGGTGGTTCCAAACTTCTTTCATTTATAATGATGGAAACCACTGTGTTCTTGGGGACCTCTTGGGGACCTTCAATGCTGCAATCATTTTTTGGTACCTTTCCCCAGATCTGTACCTTGTCACAATCCTGTCTCCTCAATGTGTTTGAAAAATATTTCTAGCTCTCTCCCTTTCGATAACCACTCAGCATGAAAGAAACGTCTTATTCCTTGCCAAACTAGCCTATATCTGTGTCTTTCCCGAGCATTCTGGCTTATGAAACTGAGGGCCCAGAATATTTTATACAATGTTGCAATTTTCCTAGCATGAGCTTCAAGCCAGACCCAAGTTAATAGTTGAACCAATGTTTCAAGTTAGTTGCAGACAGGCCATGCATAGCCAATGGGCTATGGGCGGCAGGTAGCCTAGTGGTTAGAGCGTTGGACTTGTAACCGGAAGCTTGCAAGGTAGAATCCCCGAGCTGACAAGGTAAAAATCTGTCGTTCTGCACCTGAACACGCCAGTTAACCCACTGTTCCCCGGGCGCCGAAGACGTGGATGTCGATTAAGGCAGCCCCCCCGCACCTCTCTGATTCAGAGGGCTTGGGTTAAATGCGGAAGACACATTTCAGTTGAAGGCATTCAGTTGTACAACTGACTAGGTACCTCCTTTCCCTTTCCCAATGTGATTTATTGGAGAAAAATAACATTTTCAGGATATTTTCTACCTGCAGGCTGCAATGTTTTTATTTGTTGTCTTTATAGACTATTTTTACATAATTGGCAATGACAATAGAAGTAACTTTTTAGGTTTGTGTCATTTTCATTTTGATTAACTACATGACAAAGATTTTGATATACAAAGACATTATTATAAATGAAATTAAACTGTTGCACGAAAATGTGCATATGAAAACCATAACTGGCACGCAGATCAGGTAGAAGTGGTAAGATAAATTGAAATTCCACATCAGAAAAGGTTGCTGACTGCTCGTGTAGCCAATTACCGGCAACTTCAGGAGTAACAGCAGAATCTGCGAAAGCCAGTAGGAGCGGTATGGGGATGGTCAGGTAAAAAAAAATATTCTAGTTATCTTGATATCTGTCTCCCCTCTTGTTTGTGTCTTATTTCAAACAGTACGCTTAAAGCATCAGACAAGCTAAATGCATATAGGGTGTGTCTATATGGAAAAATACATGCTTTAAAAAAGCTGAGACACTTCACAGCAGGTTAGGAGTGCATTTTCGCTAACCCTTTTCCTAACCTTAACGTCAATCTCCTAACCTGCTATCGAAGTGGTGTGAAAAGAGTGTTTACTGATCTACTACTGATCGTAACAGTTTGTTGAGGGCTGACAGTTGTCACCCACTTCCCTTGAAAAATAGTTTGCCCTACAGCCAATTCTGTCGAATCAAAGGAATTTGCAAAAGGCAATCAGATTTCGACAGAAATATGGCTGAGACGCAAAGAAAGTTCAAGTTGAGGGGGTACAAAAATGATCAGATTAATATTGCCATTGAGAAAATTCAAAACAAAACGAGACATGACCTTTTTCAAGGTCAGTCTCGTAAAAAGAAGTATTCTTGCGTTCTAACCACCCGCTATTCAAAGTGCTCTGAACAAATTAAGGGAATCGTTCACAAGCATTGGCACATTCTAAAATCCGATGACGGTCCGAAAACACATTACTGAGACTTTCCCTTGGTCGTATTCTCGCGGGGCAGAAATCTCAGAGACCAATTGGTAAACTCTGATTTACCACCCCAAGATATTCCTGAACAACGTCTATTTGCGCCCCTACTGGATAGAAATTACAAGTGTAATGGCTGTGCTCAATGCAATGGCACTTATAAATGTAGATCCTTCAAACACCCCCAAACAGGGAAACAGATCCCAATCAAAGGTGTTATCATGTGCTCCACTAAGGCAGTTATTTATCTTATAACTTGTCCTTGTGGTAAAAATTATGTGGGTAAAACAAAGCGTGAATTAAAAGTACGTATCTCGGAGCATCGTAGCACCATTAGGTGCAAAAACTTGACTTACCCAGTTGCGGCCCATTTTTTGGAGGCAAACCACTCGATTTCGTCTCTGCGTTATATTGGCATTGAACATGTCACCCTCCCTAGGAGAGGGGGTGACCTCAACAATTTATTGTTGAAACGAGAGGCTGCCTGGATCTTTAATTTAAAGACCCTCGCTCCCTTAGACTTTGATCTGAAACCATTCTTGTGATTGTGACTGTGCCATTGTGATTGTTTGTAGGCTTATGTAGCCTAAATCTAATCTATGATCGTATGCTATCCATTTGTTTTTTGTATGTTCTTTGTAGGCCATTTTAATATCTCAGAATTAACCAATGATATTAGGTCACACTTGGCCATGATTACAGACACCTGTGTGTGTCCTTTGACACTATATAAATGAGTCACCCCGCAGTGTTTGTGATTATACCCTGATGAAGACAGCTTGCCTGTCGAAACGTTGGACATAAAATATGTTTTGCATCTGAGCTCCTAGAGTGTGCGGCTCTTCTTTATTTTCAAGTGAAAAGAGTGTTTCCCAGATTTAGCTAGCAAGCGATTAGCATTAGGGGCACTTTGTAGCTTGCTAAAACCAACTTAATAGCAAGCATGTTACACAAAATAATAGTATACCACAGAAAACCTGGATTTAATTTAAGAAGCAATGTGGAAAGGTGCGTCGTTCTTTTTTGGAAAAACCTGTTGACTGCATGCTGTTGTTTGGTCAATGCATGCATTGCAGAGTGAATCTTGAGCATGAGAAACTGCCTGCTTGAGTGACAGGCGGCAGGGCTTGGTGTATGGGATTGGGAACAGGCCAAAAGAGAGAGCGAGAGAGAACGCTAAACTCGAGCAATAAATCAGAAGTTTAAAAAACAAAAGCTGTGATTATAACCGAGGTGTCACTGTAAAAGTCAGAGGGAAATACTGGGGGATTGAATAGGGGAAAGAACTTACCTTGCAATTTCCACGCTTTCCTTTGTTCCTCTTTGGCAATCTGTTCCATATCTTTGTCGTATATGTAGTCTTGGCACACAAAGCAATATATACCTCCATACAATAGATCTATAGCTGGAAAAAAACAGAGACAGAAAGAGAATGGGAATGATGAAGAGACAAATGATAAATGGGGAAGAGAAGGAGGTATGAAACAGCTCAAGGCTATGTTGGAACATTGCGTTCATTTGTAGCTCTAGTGTGCATCCTAAATGGCACCCTATTCCTTATATAGTGTACTACTTCTGACCAGGGCCCAGTGCACTATAGAGGGAAAAGGGTGCCATTTGGGACGCAAATCCAAGATTAGTCCTAGAGAAAAGAGAGTACGCAGCTAGCTAGTTCTCTACCTCTGCAAGGCCAGCTTACGCGCTGACATCTTGACTTTCTGATGACATCCTTGGCGTAGAAAAAGATACGGGGTGAGAGGGAGGGATTATAGTGAACATTTGATAACGTTTTGATAAAATGTCTATTTATGAATGTAGTGTAAAGTGCCCGTTTTCTAATACCATTTCGTCAGCCATAGTTGATATCTTTTACACCATTTCATCTGAAAATCCACCTTTTCACAGTCAACTAGTCAGCTACCATGCATGCAGGTACCCACACAGACAGAGGGATAGAAAGAGGATAGAGCCAGGTAACAGCTTCACCTCTCCCTATCCCTCGCTCTCTCATATCCTCAGCAACCGCAGCTCCAATACCTGTTTGCAGTTCCCATGACAACCTGCCTATGCAATTGGCTGCTTGAGGCAGACATCACAATCATTAGGTGAAGAAAGCACGGGACATGCAGGTTGTGTGTGTCTAAATGATCGTCCAAATGATTAATTACAGTATTAAATGTGGATACATATGGTGTTGACTGGTGTCCCAGCTGTGACTGAATGTATTAAAATGTCAGACTGGGCCCTGCAGGTGTTGGGGAGTACCAAGCTGCAGCTAATAGCAAAGAGTGGAACATCAAGTCTGCCTGTAGATTCAATTCACACGCCAAACCAAATACTACCAGTTTCACAGCTGTAATATGTTGTGGATATTGCACATAAGCATATAATGCTGTCATTGCAGTGAAAAATATAACTTTCCTGCAGATTGCAACATTCAACGAGGGAGGCAATTTACCTAAATCGGGCACAAAAATAGGATAGAGAGACTGAAAAGTAAAACACTAGCCTTAGGACTCAGATTGAATAACAGCCACACTGTTAATGGCACAATAAGAACTGGAGAGAGAGTGAGAACAAAGTTGCGTAACAAGGTGAAACTTGCTGAGAGAAGACAAAACGAAAATAAACCCACAGACCTTCATGTAACCATGGGAACCTAGAAAAGGAGGGCGAGAAAGATAAATAACCCAATACAGGGAGAAACATAACATGAAGAGCCAAATAGAGGAAGAACAGACCAAATATCTGAAAGGAAGAAAGAAACCCAAAAAAATAACTGGAAAATGAAGGAACTGGTTTAATTGAAATCTGTTGGGTCTATTAAGACCTGTTAATTACTCTGTGCACTTACCTAGTGAGATCGGTCCTTCTTTTCTTCTCCTCCCGCTGTAGCATAAATCTATCTATGGCCTATAGGCTAATAGACCCGGGCTGCAATGCACGGAGCTGCTCAGGCACATTGGTGCAACAGAGAATCAGCAACCCACCTCATTGGTGCCTAGTGCCTATGTGGCCAAATACACAGGCGACATTCAGTAGCCCCTGGGGCATCAGTCCTGGCGTGTTGCATTATGTTGCGTTAGGTTGCATAACGAGTTGGTGATTTATGTCGCCATCAGCTCCATCTCTGATGTGGTACAGCGACGATAACACAAGGTTTATTGACACGTTCATCTTGACATTGGCTCATTTGGGGTTCTGCCACCATAAAAAATGCTGTGCTTTCCCTAGAGCAGAACAAAAGGACATACATTTTTATTTACTGGGTGCTTATTACCCTCCTCAACAGTATAATTAGCTACTTAGCAGCCTTTGTTTGGGCCCTGTGTGTGATTGGAGGCTGAATGGGGGCGGAGGAGCGGCGGCCGAGGCCTGCCTAGTTAAGCGAAGGGGGTAATTAGGAGTCTTTAATGTTTCAGGGGTGTGGGTGAGGGACCTGGCAGGGGGCGGAGTGTTGTAGTGGTGCTGTACAGGTCTGATGTGTCAAATATGGATGAAGTAAGACGGAGGAGCAGAGCACATGTTCTATGTTAGGGGTGTGCCGAGTAGTCGGACAAAGCGAGTATCGCAACGGTTATGGACAATTTTGTGGATACGATTATGATCCGAGAATTTTTAGTAATTATCCGTGATAATTTTAATCGGGTGCCAGCACGCTTCTTTCTCATGTCAGTCAGTCATGTGCGAGGTTCTACGTGGTCTAAATAACTCAACTGGCTAGTTTGCCTGTCTGTAAAGAGAAGGGCGGGCTGTACGTTGATCCTGCTGCTCTGACTGGATAAAGTCAAACTGTATTTCTCTGTCCACTCGCGTCATAATTTCACCCATTCACTTTTCCTTGCATGTTTTTCGGTTTAGATTGCTGCTGCCTGCTACTATGATAAATTACACTGCAAGGACGTTTGCTATGAAGCTATCAATGTGCATAATATCTAACAAGCGGGGCAAGGGTAGGGGAAAAAAGACAAAACGCTGATCTGCATTCTAACTGGTTGACAGCAAACTTGGCTGCCCGTTGCAAGTTCAGACACCCCTCTGTGCGTGCGCTGCTCCTAATCTGCAGCTTTTTTTGCAGTGAGAATGTGCAGGGAGGTATTTTGACAATATCTACTTAGGCATATTAAAAAAACACTTCTGTTTTTTCCAATCATGAGAATCATCCGATCCGACTATTAACTGTCGATTTGAGTATAGGATGACCAGCACGGCCATGTCGGCATAACACTATTCCTATGGCTTCTCCTCTGAGAGGGCAGTGTAGAGCTGGTGTGGACCCAAGCTGTGGTCCATAGAAGAGGAGGAGAGCTGTACTACAGCACCACCCAACCTGATAGGACAGTGGGCAGTTTGCTGTGATCTTTTCAAGCGGGGCTGTGTCCCTTGTCGTTTGTGGCGCTCGTGTGTGTGTGTGTGTGCGGGCCTGTCTTACCTAGATTGTGTCGTTTGTTTTTGGCGTGCTCGTGGATGTGTTTCTTGGTGAAGCAGCCGAAGAAGACGCAGTAGAGGCAGGAGTGGAGCCGGTTCAGGTGGGCGCCGCACATGTGACAGACACACGACTTGGCCTGCGGGGGACGAGAGAGGGCCACAGGTTGAGGATCACTGATAGAAACCAAAAGCGTCATCATCACCATCATCAACTCATAAAGACTCAGTTCGGTCAATCAGACCGGATTTATCCAGTTTATAGTGAAAGTCGGCAGCCATGTTAGAGCCTAATGGAGAGAAAGTCTGCAACGAAAAGAGGAGCAAATTTACATTGTCTTTTGTGAAAAGAAAGTAAAGTACAACAAACAGGCTGAAAAGAACACCTGGCATCTCTGGGGCAAAGGGATGGAGGGCACACGATAAAACACCACATCCATTTTGTCATGAAGAGAGAAAGCCTGAGTGTGTCATTTTCAGCTGGCGTGTGGGTGTTACACTGTCCTTGCCGCATCTCTGCACGCTAGCTTCCACACCTGCCAAACCCCTCCCTTGACATCAGCCTGGAGATCACAAGTCCACTACACACAATGTATTCTCAATAAAGAGAACTCATTTGGCATCATATCAATAATACAGGTAGGCCTACAACCAGGCGTACAACCGGATCTTGAAATATACCTAGATTGTTGGTTCCATTTAGGGTAGCCTTACTGTTACAGTTTCTTTGCTGTACCATTTTGCACTGAGCCCATTTCTGTCCTGCCACAGTGTCCCTGGTGACATGCCACCTGAGTGAGCTGAGAGATCATAGTGACATGTTCACACCATGACTATTGCCTCAGCCAAAATCAGTTGGTGCAGTGGAAGCACAAAATCACACACATAGAGACAGAAACAGAGAGGAGAGAGAGTGCACGCATGAGAAAGAAAGCACAGACAAGACAAAAACTCCATAAAACCCTGGGGCCATACTCACAGATATTAGAAAAAGTTTAAGTATCAGCCAATTAAATCGTTGACATAGTAGTACGTGATCAAGCAATCAAACGGCACGGTCTGCTAATCAAAGTTAGTTAAAACACGCACCAATTTTCAAATTGGACGAGTGTTCCGAGCCTGGCAACTGGTTATTTTATCCATTTGCGGCAGGTTCAAATCCCAGCTGAGATTTTAAAATGTAGAACTACATTTATTGTGCTAGCATGTTGTGAAGAGAAGGCCAGCCAAAACCTTTTAAATGAATATTGAATACATTTAAAGAAGAGCTTCTTATTGGAGTCCCTCTTGCAGACTGACACATATGCTACTGGCACTGATACATAAATAATTATTGCTACAATAGGCGCAATTATATAGATGTTCAGGCCTACACTTAGATGTACAACTAATCGACCTGCCAACTAACCGACCCTCATTAACCGGTCAACAAACAGTCATTTTTTTCCTAAACAGTAAAATGTGACTAACAGAAAATGCATACAAGGAACGGACATTTTTCGTTAAGAGCTTAATGAAAACATCCAACAATAGCAAGCCTATCGTCTTACAGTCAAAAGGCTATTATCGAACATGCAACATCAAAGTAGCCACCCTTTGCCTTGATGACAGCTTTGCACACTCTTGGCATTCTCTCAACCAGATTCATGAGGCAGTCACCTGGAATGCATTTCATTTAACAGGTGTGCCTTGTTCAAAGTTATTTCGTGGAATTTCTTTCCTTCTTAATGCGTTCAAGCCAATAAGTTTTGTTGTGACAAGGTAGGGGTGGTATACAGAAGATATCCCTATTTGGTAAAAGACCAAATCCATATAATGACAAGAACAGCTCAAATAAGCAAAGAGAAACGACAGTCCATTACTTTAAGGCATGAAGGTCAGTCAATCCGGAAAATTTCAAGAACTTTGAAAGTTTCTTCAAGTGCAGTCGCAAAAACCATCAAGCGCTATGATGAAACTGGCTCTCATGAGGACCGCCACAGGAGAGGAAGATCCAGAGTTACCTCTGCTGCAGAGGATAGGTTCATTAGTTACCAGCCTCAGAAACTGCAGCCCAAATAAATGCTTCAGAGTTCAAGTAACAGACATCTCAACATCAACTGTTCAGAGGAGACTGCGTTTCTGCAAAGAAACCACAACTAAAGGACACCAATAATAAGAAGAGACTTGCTTGAGCCAAGAAACACGAGCAATGGACATTAGATCAATGGAAATTGGTCAGATGAGTCCAAATTCGAGATTTTTTGTTCCAACCGCCGTGTCTTTGTGAGACGCAAAGTAGGTGAATGGATGATCTCTGTGATGGTGCTTTGCTGGTGACACGGTCAGTGATTTATTTATAATTCAAGGCACACTTAACCAGCATGGCTACAACATTCTGCAGCGAAACGCCATCCCATCTGGTTTGCGCTTAGTGGGACTATCATTTGTTTTTCAACAGGACAATGACCCAACACACCTCCAGGCTGTGTAAGGGCTATTTGACCAAGAAGGAGAGTGATGGGAGTGCTGCATCAGATGACCTGGCCTCCACAATCCCCCGTTGGGTGCTGCAAGGAAAGACCTATTTAACTTCTTTGGGA
Organism: Hucho hucho; assembly: GCA_003317085.1. Classification (NCBI taxonomy): domain Eukaryota; kingdom Metazoa; phylum Chordata; class Actinopteri; order Salmoniformes; family Salmonidae; genus Hucho; species Hucho hucho. The sequence goes on from QNTS01000842.1 coordinate 122,919, forward strand.
GCAGCGCACGAGGTGACCGTTTTGGAGAGCCTGGCATGGCCAAAGTAAAATGCCTCCCATTCAGGCCCAGAAAATAGGACATGCACATATTTAGTACCATTGGATAGGAAACACTCTGAATTCTCTAAAAGTGTTAACCATTTGTCTGTGAGTATAACAGAAGGCAGGCGAAAACCCAAGGAATTTCTGTCCTGGAAAAAGTGGTTTTGACACAATGCCTCATTTGGAACCCCTCCCTTATGAAAATGCCCATATAAGGGCATATGAATGCAGTACCTATTGCTTCCTCTGGATGTCAACAGTCTCGAGAAAGTGTTCTGATTCTTTTTAGATGCTTTTAGAGCATAGAAGAAGACGAATAAGGAAGTGGCCACACAGATGTCAATAGAAGTAAACGCGCGTTCACGGCTGGCGCGCTCTTTGGTTTTTTCCTTTCTTATCGCCCAGTTTATATTCCGGTTGAAATATTATACTATTTATACATAAAAGTGTTCCTAAGGATACATTTAAAATTATGTTTGATTGTTCTTGGACAAGTTTATAGGTATAAGTTGAACGAGATCTCTTCATGTTTCAATGGAGTCGACGACGCTATATTTTCTCATTATAACGCGCCAACCAAACTGAGATTTATGGATATAATACATTACTTTTTCTAACAAAAGAACCATGGATTGTCTTCGTTGGACACTTGGGAAGCCCTCAGCAGACGTTCTTCAAAAGGTAATTGATTTGTTTTCGCTGTGAAATGTGTTGTGTGAACCGTGAAGGCTTGTGAATTGATGGTAATGACTATGAAACATTCGTATATTGATGAATGTTTAATAATTCAACTTTTGGATTTTGAATTTGGCGCCTTGCATTTCACCGGGTAGTGTCGCTAGCGCCCCACCACTCCGTAAGAAGTTAAGCTGCAGCTGAACAAGAACAGAGAGGCACGTCTTGCTCTTCATTGTAATCAGAGGGCTGATAAAAATACTATGCATTCCAGTCTCTCTTGGTTAAGAGTTGAGGAGAGACTGACTGCATCACTTTTCATAAGTGACATTAATGTGTTGAAAATCCCAAATTGTTTGCATAGTCAACTTACACAGCTCTGACACACATTTACCCCACCAGATATGCCATGTCTTTTCACAGTCCCCAAATCCAGAACAAATTCAAGCATACAGTATTATAGAGAGCCATTATTGCATGGAACTCTGTTCCATCTCAAATTGCTCAAGTGAACAGCAAGCCTGGTTTAAAAAAACAGATAGGGCAACACCTCACGGCACAACACCTCACCCCTATTTGACCTAGATAGTTTGTGTATGTACAGTCGTGGACAAAAATATTGGCATCTTTGCACTTTTTTCAAATAATGCACTATTTCTTCCAGAAGGTATTCTTCCAATGTATTTTGGAGTGAAATGTCGGACCCAGTGTCAGAAAGCTGGGTCTCCGTCGAAGGTCATGGGTCTTCCAGCAGGACAATGACCCCAAACACACTTCAAAAAGCACCCAGGAAGGGTTCAAGACAAAACGCTGGACTGTTCTGAAGTGGCCAGCAAGGAGTCGAGATCTAAACCCCATTGAAAACTTGTGGAGAGATCTGAAAACAGCAGCTAATCTAGGAGAACTGGAGCAGTTTGCACAAGAGGAGTTGGCCAAAACTGCCAGTACAGAGGTGAAAGAAGCTCAATGATGGTTATAGGAAGCGCTTGATTGCAATTATTTTGACCGAAGGCTGTGCTACCAAATATTAAGTCTAGGGTGTCAATAATTTTGTCAATGCCATTTCTGTTTATTTTCTGATTTAAATGGATATATTAAGTTCTGAATCAAAAACAAAGGTTCTGTAATATTAACAGTGAAATAAAGAATTGTGGAGACCAAATACTCAATTTCAACTTATTTTTTGGGAAAATTGTGAGTTACCTGAAAAAAGTGCAAGGGTGCCAATATTTTTGGCCACGACTGTATTGGTATTGATATGTAGGCTACGTGCGCCTTTTTTAATTAATGTAGTTCTGTCCTATGAATGTTCTGTATTATGTCATGTTTCATGTTTTGTGTGGACCCCAGGAAGAGTAGCTGCTGCTTTTGCTACAGCTAAATACCAACTGCTTAAAATGTCATTTTCAAACATTTGCCAAAATGCAATTCGGGTCCATACTTGACAGATGAAAATCTTAGTTAGAAACTTAGAGGGGGAATCTAATAGCAACAACTAGGATGTGTTTCTAATATGACTAGGACTGTGCCTTTGGCTTCTGGACAACAAAAGAAAGTTGATATGAAAACCAATAGAACAGGAAAGAAATGCTGGTTAATGGCATGAGGAAAGTCTTTATAAAATAATTGCCTCCACATTTCTATGGTTGGGTTTTGGCTAGGCTACTTTGAAGCAAGGTAAGACGTGCCTCGTTATTTGAAGTAAAGTAAAACGTTCAGGTTTCAAAAAATTATACTGCCTTTAAGTTCAGATTGTAAAGTGGTGGGTGACGCGCTAATGCCTGCCTACCGTTGTCTATAGCCTATGCACTCGAATGGCGAATGGGAGGCGCGCTTTAATTATGAGTTGAGAAATAAAAGGCAAAGGGGCTTGAACCGAAGATAAATTAGCATTGTTGTTTTTGAGTCAACTGTTTTACCAGTGTGTGCCACCAGGAAAGCAATGATGGTTACTGTCCATGACAGCTATTTGACAAGTCCATAAGGCTTTTCGACAAAGAAAATAAACAGTACGATAAACTTTAATGTTGTATAGATCTCCTGTACAGTGGTTCTTCCTTTAAATGTTTTGAGCTTATGCCGCGACCGTTAGTGGTAGATTGTGGCATTCTGTCATTGCACCACACTATCACAAGGGGGAGTTAGAACGCTGATCTATCGGTAGTCTAAACAGTGGCACAAATTGACTATCTTTCATAAATTAAGGGAGGTGTTTTCAGTCCGAGAGGCTCTCTTCTCTGGCACTAGAGTCCTGCATCAGGCAACAACAAAATAACTGTCGGTGGCCTGGAGTTAAGGCAACTGATGCATTGGCGGAGAGTCGAGATGGAGTCACAATCCATGCCAGGCACACCTGTGAGCTTTGGAACGCCACCTCCTGTTTGTGAACTCTGCAAACAACGTGTCATTGATGGGCTAGAAGCCATCCAGCCTTGATGGGCTATCAGCAGGACAATAGACACTTGCCCGAGTTTAGGGACTTTAAATATACAGTATTAATAGATGTTTGTGAGACATGTCACTTCTCCCATATATATTTTGCATAGCCCACCAAATGCATTGTTTTCTAACCACATCTGGATGGATCCATAACGAATTACTATGGGAATAAATAATCACAGAATGATAGACCAGTCCCCATGCTCTTTATAAATCAATCAGATTTTTATGTGGAAATGTAAGGATTATTTTTCTCTTCACTCGCAGTCACTAGGCCTACTCCCGACTGGTCACGTTGTACAGCAGCATATTTTCCTAACTGAAACGCTTAATTAAAACAGCTTTAACCGTGATTGTAAAATTTATCAAGGCTCCCTTTGTTATTTAGTTTTATAACTAAAATGCTTGACTGTATTTAAAGACATGGATGACTTGTATGCTGTGTGATGACATGCACAAATTAATGAGTGATTGATGAACTGTATATTTAAGTAGGCCTTTATGCCAATAAGTAAGTTAGGCTAAAACAGCTACAGTAACAAATGCATTTTTGTTTTCTTGGAATAGAATCACGTTGTACAGTGCCATATTTTCCTAACAGAAACCCTTAGGCCTACAGTACATCGGCAACAGTAAGAAATGTATTTTTGTTTTTCTTGGAATAGAAAAACCATAATATTAATCAAATTAATTAAGCTGCATTTCTAAAAATCAATCCCATATAGTCTGTTCTATTCAAGGCTCCCTTTGACTCTTAGGTCTACAGCTCCATGTAATTTCAAAAACGTAGCTTCTCAAAGATGCTCTCTGGTGGGAAAACTAGCACTAACTACCAACGGCTGACACTTAAATAACGTGCCATCGAATTTTGCGGCAGCCCGCAGGCTGTTCTGCAGTGCGACACAACTTTTAAAAGGAAGAACCACTGTATAGACCTCCATTATTTCTCCGTAAAAGCACATGTATGTGTATGTGAAATGGATAAGCAAAAACGTGGGATTTAGTCATATGCGAAACAAGCCTCATGAACTTTGTCTAAGGTAATGTTAGCGTAGTCAAGGATGCGATGGTCATGCAATATTGGCACTACACTTGACAGACCAAGTGAAGGGGAACAAAAGTAAACCTTGAATTTGGAGGTTTAACTACTTAGGGAGCAGTTGGGTGCTGGCGCTAGTGCCCCACTCCCGACACTACCCGGTGAAATGTAAGGCGCCAAATTCAAAATCCAAAAGTTGAATTATTAAACATTCATCAATATACAAGTGTTGCATAGTCATCAAAAGCTCAGATTCTTGGCAATATCACAGCGTTGTCAGATTTCAAAACGGCTTTACGGCGAAAGCACAACATTTGATTGTTTGAGGATAGCCCCTCTCATATTTTATAAAATCGCTAATATAAAATCCCTTACCTTTCGAAGAACTTCTGCTGAGGGCTTCCCAAGTGTCCAACGAAGACATCCAATGGTTCTTTTGTTAGAAAAAGTCATTGATTATATCCATAAATCTTGGTTGGCGCGTTATGTTCATGAAATACAGCGTCCACTTGCCCATTGAACCGTGAAGAGAACACGTTCAACAACAATCAAACATCATTGATAATGTATCCTTAGGAACACTTTTATGTATATTTACTATAATATTTCAACCGGATTATAAACTGAAAGATAGGAAAGGAAAAAACCACAGCGCGCACAAGCCCGTGAACGCGCCTCCTCTTCTGTTTACATCCTGTGACTAGTTCGAAATTCTTCTTCTATTACCATCCAGAGCAACTAAACATCATCAAACACTGTCTAGAGACTGTTGACATCCAGTGGAAGCAATAGGTACTGCAATCTTACTCCCATATATGGCTGTTTTCAATAAGGAGGGGTTCAAAATGAGGCAATGTGTCAAAAACACTTTTTCCAGGACAGAAATTCCTCGGGTTTTCGCCTGCTATATCAGTTCTGTTATACTCACAGACAATATTTTAACACTCTTAGAAACTTCAG